>JANRFK010006688.1:32125286-32135878 GCA_030068395.1 Apalone spinifera
CCCCCCCCCCAACAAACCGTAGTGGGAGGCCCAGAATCACCTTGCCAGTTAGTGAACCTCTCTCAGAGCTCCTCTTTCCTCCCACAGCCTGCAGCTCTGTCCCGCACACCCCTTAGACACCACCAAACCATGCAGCAAGACCCCTGGGACTCACAGGAAATTGGAACAGAAGCTCCTCTCCACTGGCAGAGTGAGGACGCAGGTGTGCCGAGCATCAGGAGTCACCGGCACAGCACACGGGAGAAATGGTACTTGGCATCAGCCAATCCGTACACGGGGGATTTCCTTCTTGCAACACAAGACAGCCCAGGGCAGACCAGGAATCTCATTCAAACTCCTCTAGCAGAACGCTTGGCTTTCCAAAGGGCGCCTGCTGAGGACAGTAACTCTCTCCTCAGAATGAAAGCAAAAGTGCTTCAGCCTTTATTTACTGGAAAGCAGCAATAATACGGATGTCTGTGACCAGGAAGGTAGATACCGCGGGGGCTACCACTGCTTTACATCTTAGTGAGAACTCCAGTAGTTTCTCAGTCCAGATACAAGTATTCTACAAATAGCTCTCCCACACACGCACCTAACCCCTGGAGGCGTACGTAGCTGGCTACCACAGCCACACTAGCGCTCAAGAAGCTCCAGTGCACGTCTCTTTTCCCACGTTGGGAAGCACGCTCCCAGCTACTGTGCACACATACCCTTGGAGGTGGAGCCTGAGGGGGAAGTGTGTGCCAGAAAACTTGCAGGGTGGGGGAGCTGTTTGTGGGAAGGGACTTTCCAGAATGAGGAGCTTAACATGGAGAACCAAATCCAAACAGTGCTACAGTGAATTCAGCCTAGAGTGTGGGTAACTCCCAGCCCGCTGCCTGCAGAGACCATGCCAGAGTTTGATTTACAAGGAGGGCTGGCTAGAAAACAACTATTTTGACGTTTCAAAAAAACAAGGTTTCAAAATTTGTTTTCATTCCGATCCCACATGAAACAGAGACCTTTGGACATTTTTTATTTGGGGAATTTTTTTTTTCTTTTCTAAAGCAGGAGACACACATCCCAGAATAGACAATAGTCTAAACCAGGGCTATTCAACTTTGAAAGCCCCAGGGCCACAATGATATTCACAGCACATGCCGAGACTGCATATACATGCAAATAGATATGCAAATAGCGTCTTTCACACTGACAGACATGAATACAAAGTTTAAGGCAAGACTACGCAAAATGCAGGCTCCATGTAAGTCAGTTCTGCGGATATTAATAATATACAATAGTTACCCGATTTCCACCCATATGCCAACACTTTTAATGAGCAATGACAATCCAGGAATTTAACTACTGAAACGTATCTCAACAGACGACCATTATATTGACTATTTTTTTGGTTTGGTTCCACCTGCAGGCCACGTGTTGAGCCCCACGTAAATCCAAACCACACCGCGGGCCACAAACAAACAAGCCGCGGGTCGAGTAGCCCTGGTCTAGTGATTCTAGTCCCTGCTCTATCTGCTTCACAGTAGGGTCTCCTACCTCCCCAGGAGAGCACCTTAACCACTGGACTATCACCGATGTTCATCTCTGTCTCTGGGTTTTCTCTACATTGGAGCTGAAGAAGGTGGAATTTCCAGACAAGTTCTGATCACGCAAGCATGAAACAAAATAGAAAAGCAGCCCTGGTGGCGTGAGCTGCAAGACAGACTAGTCACCCCGTGTATGTACCTACAGTCTCTTACAGGATTGTACGTTGGGCAGCTCGACTGTCCCACTGACCATGGTGACACTTGTGGGTTTTGCACGCCAGCTCAAAACATATGGGAAGAGTATGTCTACTCCAGCTGGAAATTACACTGCCCAGCTCCAATGCAAGCATACCCTCTATCTAGAAATTCCATCCCAGACCAAAAAAACAAACAAAACCTCCTGATAAAATTGCTGTCCAAACAGATAGATGCTCTCATAACATTTTGGTTTTGATGAAACAACGTTTGTCACTGAAAAAATGGTTTGTCAATTTCTTTTCCCAGCTCCTCTTGTAACTCCCATGGGGAGGTGCCATGTAGGGGGGCAGGTTTGTTGGCAAACAGGAAAACCATTTGTCTTATAGCTTCCTACTGGAAGCAATTATCAGAGGACTAAATCTATCAGACAGAGACCAACGTAAAGGAGCACCAGTAGTGAGATTGTAGCAGCAGTGCCCTGATGCAAAGCTAAACCCCTCCTACTACAAAGGTGTGAGATGGTCTTTTTTGCAGGATGTTGGTCATGGATGCTGTTTATTTACTCCATTCTCTTTTGGGAGGCTAAGAGCTCTATTTTAAAACTACCCTTACCCAAGCCCCCAGTATTCTAATTTCTCCTCCCACCTAGCACCAGTACCTGCTTCACCTGCTAATCACAGGTTTCCAAAACATCAGAGTAAAACTGACATGCTTTCTTTGCAGCCTTCAAAACTCCAAACAGCAGCATTTAAAATGAAGCAAAATACATTTTTTTGGACTTTGCTGCTGCTTGAGGAAACTGAGCAGCACCAGTGACAGTGAAGCTGCCAGCAGACTCAGGAAGCCACTGTGCCCCATTTGCAAAGTTATCTTCATAACCATAATAGCTGGAATTCTTATTTTAAATAAAAGCTGAAATTCTGCAGGAATCCGATGGCGCGGCAGCTCCTCTTGGCTACCTCACTCACTGAGCTATGTTTCGTACCTACCATTCGCAAGTGAAACTACAAGCCCTGTGCAAAACAGCCCTCTTGTTTTCTGTGGGTCAGGTCGAATGGGTATTACAAGATCAGCTAAGCCTCTAGCTCAGGGTTTCCCAACCTATGGGTCGGGACCAAATATGGGTCGCCATTACATTTCAAAAGGGTCACCAGGTGTCTCAAGGAGCCATTCACACATTGTTCCAATTGCCCTGGGTCACCAAGCCTTCCTGATTTGTCAAAATGGGTCCCCCTCGGGTAAAGGTTGGGAACTGCTGCTCTAGCCCTACCAAAAAAGGCTGTCAAAGACTCACTTCTCTTCCTAGCGCTTATTTCGCCTTTTGAAATACTTACAAACGCTTCACAAAAAAAATCTTGTTTGAGTGTTGCTGTTTCCAGTGTTTCCAGAATAAACACCATGAGTCCAGCTACCTGGGATGCACACGCATCAATGCCCATTATTGATTGCTGTCTCCCGTCACTGTTTTTGTGGGAGACAATACCTGCGTTTAGCGACAGCAGAAGCTGCAGCGTGATGCATCTCCTCTACCCAAAACCATAGAAGCACAGAAATAAGATAAGGAGAAGGACTTGTGCATTCCCTTCCACCTTCACATTGCTGCTAATGCTGTCAATAACACACTCCAGAACTGTAGATGGCTCTCACTTCCCTCTCCAACAGATGCTCAAAGAGTCACCCAAATCGCTCTCTACCTTGAGACCTTAACAGTGACCTCAGATGCATTTAGACCAGGGGTTCTCAAATTGTGGGTAAGGTCCCCAAAGTGGGTCATGCATCCTCATGTTAATGGGGTCGCCAGGGCTGGTGTTGACCTTGGCCCCCAGCAAGTCTGAAGCCAAAACCTCACTTCCCCAGGCTAAGGTTTCATACCTCCAGCCCAGGGAAGAATCCCTTTTGACTCTCCAATCCTCCACCCACCCACAGTAACAGGACTCAGGCAAGCTTGGTCTTCGGTCCGTCCCCCCTCCTGGGATCACGTAGTAACGTACGGTGTCCAAATCGGATCACAGTGCAATGGAGTCTGAGCACTGCTGCTCTAGACCAACTCGTTCAGCACATCTGACGACCCAACACGACACGTGTTTGGGGAGTTATTCTGCCCTGACACGGCTGAGGTCACCACGTGACGTTGCTGTACCATGACAACTCCAGCTTTTCAGGTGTGGTCCGAGGCACGTTAATAAACAGATCAGAATGCCTGCAGACGTTGTTAGTACCTATATTTAGAATCGTGGTTTCTAAATGGCAGGAAACAGCATGTTAGGGTAATAACTGAAAAGCTTTCTGAGGACAGCAGGGAAACAGACCTCCTTACCTCAGCCCTTACCAGGTGTTCATTCATTCACACCTAATATTATTATTACAAAACCTGTATGCCGTGCTGGAAATTTATATGGCTCTTTATACACGTAGAGGGGCACATTTCTGGGATATCAAAGCTTACGATAGCTGGAGCTCATGCCATTCTGGCCCTGTCCTTTCCACACTGCCTCCGAGAAAGCATCTTTATAATTCAGGAAGCACAATGGGATGGAGGAGGGGCACTGGACCAAATTGCATGTGTGTGTTATTAATAATTATGTAAATGAGTATTACTAAGAACCGGCAATCTGGTAGCACTCCTATCTGGTCCTGTACTAGGTTTCCTGGACATGAGACAAGAAAAGTGACTGACAATTTGCCGTGTTCATTGTAAGCTCTGAGATGGGGATTGTTTTTTTGTTGTGTGCTTGTACAGCACCTGGTATCCTAGGGTTCTGGTCTATGACTGAGGCTGCTAAGCCCTATGACAGGGCTACTCAACACACGGCTTGCGGGCTGCCTGCGGCCCACGGCCTATTTGTTTGTGGCCCGCGGTGCAGTCTGGATATACGGAGGGCTCAACAGGTAGCCCACGTATGATCCTTTGAACATGGCCTCCACTGGGAACATGATCCACAATGCCGAGTCAATATCATGGTCTTCTGTTGAGGTGCTTTTTAAGAGTTAAATTCCTGGACTGTCATTGCTCCTTAAAAGTGCTGTCACATGGATGGAAATCGGGTAAATACTGCATTTTATTAATATCAGCTGAGCTGACTTAAATGGGGCCTGTGTGTTGTGTAGTCTTGCCTTAATCTTTGTATTCATGCCTGTCCATGTGAAAGAAGCTATTTGCATATATATCTGCATGTACATGCAACCACACTTAAGTTGTGGCCCTTGACATGTGCTGTGGGTATCACCGTGGCCCCTGGGGCTTCCAAAGTTGAGTAGCCCTGCCCTACAATAATACAAATATTCAACAGACAACAACAACAACAACAACAGATGCCCAGGGAAACCTGGGATGCACGCAGCACCCCCAGTAGAATGAAAATTACAAACCCAGCAACAACTTTAAGAGGAAAGATTACATTTAACTCTGGCAGCAAAGGGCACAAATGAGGACAGATGTAACCTACATTTCTAATGGAGGCAATACAATGAAACAGCATGAGAACAGTACTGTTAAAGAAAATGTTCAAAAATCATGAGATTGTGTTTTAAAAATCAGGAGTTTTGGATTTATTTGCCTGTTTCTGAACCTGTATGAAGGGGTTCAGGTTTTCAAGCTTTTCTCCACAACTACAAGCACTAGGAATTCATTTATTTGGTCACTAAATGAAAGCAGAGTTTCTTGTGAAACAACTTGACACCAGAAGCTGGGGATTTAGAGAAAACAGTAAATATCATGACACAATATAAAATGGACGCTTGCAACACTGGATAATTTCACTGTCTACAGTGAGATGGGGATTGAGTCGAAGTAGGCTTCCCTGATCAGCAAGCTAGCATGAGAAAAGTCCTCTTAAAGATGCTCAGATTCGGTGATCAGGTTAACATATTTATCCTCCCATGGGAAGCAGGGCATTGCTATTATCCCCTTAGTACAGATGGAGATCTTGAAACATGGAGGGACTTGCCCAAGGTCACACAGGGAGTCTGTGGCAGAGCAAAAAAAAAAAAGAGTTGAATCCAGATCTCCTGAGTGCCCCAGTTTAGTCTCCTAACCACTGGCCTGAACAGTAACGGCCCACCCACGATCCTTCCAAAGGCTGGTGAGATGCTGCATTCTCTTCAGATTTCACCTTAGCTGCATTCAGAGACAGGACAGCCAGGCCTTGTCTTTACAGGGGGGAAAGGGTGTTCTCAACTCAAGGGAAATAACTGAGGTTAAACAGTTTAGCCTCTGCATGAGTGAGCCAGTCAAACTAATGCCCATGTGGTACCCTAGTCTAGATTTTAGAACATGCTGTAACAGAAAGTGACAGCCAGCTCCCCTGAAGGAGAGCTGGCTATGGCAGGCAGCAGGCGCAGCTCACTATAGGGCTTGCAAGGAACTTTCAAATCCTCGCTAATAAAAAGGGGAGGACAGGAGATGGGGAAGAGCCATTGAAACCAGCTGCCTGGCTCTCAATGTCATCTCCTAAGCTGCAGCTGTAGCAAAATAAATAAATAAAAATCATAGCATACACCCAGATATGTCAGCAGCAATCACGGCATAGAGTCTAGTATCTACTCAGTGCTAATAAGGATCCAGAAACTGCCGCCCAGGTGCAGCACAGGCTGTAGCTGGGCTGCCTCCTCGCCCCGTGCTTGGGCGGTGGATCTGGAGGCAGCACCGAGTTGCGCACAGGCAAGAGGGTACCACTTCCAGGAGTGATACGTCTGGGGAGAAATTCACCACAGCTTGCAACTGAGACAGCTGACAAGTCTGTGACCAGGTCCGCTCCAGGGACAGCTTTGCTAGCTAGTGCATGGGGTTCAGAAAGGAGAAGAGAGAAAGCAAAACTCAATCAACAATAAAAACAAGAAGGAGTCCGGTGGCACCTTAAAGATTTAGTCTTTAACAAGCTAGTCTTTAAGGTGCCACCAGACTCCTTGTTTTTGCTGAAATAGACTAACACGGCTACCCCTATGAAACCAGTCAACAGCAAGTTACCCACAAGCTGCAACCCAAAATCCAGGGCTCCTAAACTACTCCCATAGTACAGCGCACATCTTAACGGAGAGACTGGCTCCCAGACACCTCCTCTCCAACTTGGGACCACACAACATCCCTGGAGTCATTACAATTGCTTACACAGAAAATTAACACTGGAATGACGGCAAGAATTTCAGAGAACCATATAGGGGGCTGGAAGGGATTCAAGAAGACGTGGAGTTTAGCCCCCCTGTGTTTACGCAGACCAAGTAAAACTAGACCAACCCTGATAAGTGTTTGTCTAACCTGCCTCCAACGATGGGCATTCCACAACCTCTCTTGAGAGCTTGCTGCAATACTTAACTAGTCTTTTTAGTCACTTCTCCACTTGCAGGAAGATGGATGCTGCAGCGGTTGATCTGGCATTTCATTTAGCAAGTGTAGTAAAGACCTGCTAAAACAAATGCTGAGGATAAGCCTCCCTCCCCCGATACTCTTACTCCTCGTGAAGGAGGCACTGAAGCTTGACTTAAGGTACGTCGACTCAGCTATGTTTTTTACGTAGCTGGAATTCTGTATCTTCAGCCGACCTTACCCCATAGATTGGGCTTGGCCTTAATTAGGAAGTTTTTCCTAATACCTAACTCAAATCTTCCTTGCTTCAGATTAAGTCTATTACTTCTTGTCCTACCTTCAATTGGCAAGGGGAACAACTGATTGTCCTCTTTATAACAGTCCTTAACGTATGTGAAGACTATTATCAGGAGCCCCCCCCCCTCAATCTTCTTTCTCTCAGGACTAAGCATGACCAGTTTTTGTTTAAGAATTCCTCATAGGTCAGCTGTTCTAAATCTTTTATCATGTGTTGCTCTCCTTTGAACTCTCTCAAAAGGCATCCACATTTTTCTGAAAGTGCAGTGTCCAGAAGTGGATACAGTACTCCAGCTGAGGCCCTGCCAGTGCTTAAGCAAGGCAGAACAATTATTTCATATTTTACATACTACACTCCTGCAAATCCACCCAGAATAATAATTAGCTTTTGCACAAATTTATTACATTGTTGTCACATATTCAATTTGTCACCCTCTATAACTCCCAGATCCTTTTCTTTATTACTGCTGTCTAGCCAGCTAGTCCCCATTTTGGACTCATGCATTTGATTTTCCTTCCGAAGTGCAGTATTTTGCACTTGTCTTTAATGAATTTCCTCTTGTTCATTTCAGATGAATTCTCCAATTTACCAAGGTCATTTTGAACTCTAATCTTGTGGTCCCAAGTGCTTCCACCCCTCCCATCTTGGTGTCATCTGCAGATTTTGTAAGCATACTCTCTATTCCAAGTCATTAATAAAATATGAACTAGTACCAGATGTAGGGCAGACCCAATACTGGGCCCCAGTATATATATCCCCTCTCTCCCCCAGAGATCCAGAGAACCATTAAGATCTTACTGTCTTGAGTATGGTCTTTCAACCAGTTATGCACCAATCTTGCAGTTATTTCATCTGAACCATAATTGCCTAGTTTGCATATGAGAATGTCATGAGGGTCTGCGGCAAACACCTTGTTAACATCAAGGTGCATCATGTCTACTGCTTTCCCCATCCACCTGGCCAATAACCTTATCAAATAAGGAAATTAGGTGGGGAGGCCATGATTTCTTTTTTACAAATCCACGTTGGCTATTCCTTATAACCTGATTATTCTTTAGGTGCTTACAAATGGATTGCTTAATAATTTGTTCCAGTATCTTTCCAGGTATCAAAGTTAGGCTGACTGATACATATTAAAGTTATGCTCCCTTTTTTTACAAATCGGTACTGTGTACCCCAATCTCAAGGGAGCTGGCTTAAAAGCCTGCATGCACCAGCTCCCACAGAGCTACCTGCCCCTCCCGCTCCTGCCTCTGTTTTAGGCTCATCGGTTAATCATTTAAACGTGTACACTATCACATCCCTAATTACTATTAGGTCTTATTTTCAGTTGTCTGTGTGGCACAGGAGCTGGAAGCAAGGAGAAATGCCAGCCCCATACATCTAGCTAGTTCTCTGTGGACCACTGATGGTCCGTGGACTACACAGATCAGTAACCTTTGGTATAACTCAAAGATAAAAAGCAAGTTATATTTTCCATGGTCTCATCTTTGCCTCTCTGTCAAAGCCAGGTAAATGAAAGTCTGGAAAGAAAGTGCAGGGAGAACATGCATTTCTCTTGCAAAAATCAGCTAGGATGGCATTCTTTGAAATCACAACTGGTTTCACTATTGAGAAGTGTTTTCCTTCTCATACCACCATCAAATTCTTTGACTGGCAGCACACAAAACCAGGTGTCCACCACATACTCTTCAAAGGCCAGTTCTGAGGCCTTCCATGCACGACACTCCCTGTCTGATTTGGTCAATCTGCAACAAGGCTAGCAGCTGGGAAGGCTGTGTCTAGTGATCAGATCAGAGGACGAGTCGTCAGGCATCCTGAGTTCTACACATTAGTGACTTGAGCTAGGCAAGTTTCTTTGAGGATCAACGTCTCCCATCAGTACAGCAGAGATAATCCTATGCATCATTATCCCAGAGGGGTTCCAAGGTTTAATAAATGCATGCTCATGAAATCCACAGAGACCCTTGGATTAAAAAGACTGTATGAAAGCAGGGCATCCAAATGGGGAGCAACACAGACTGCAGGGAGCCTCAAATGGCTCCTACGAATGGGCCAGATTTTCTTCTGGAGGCTGCCGTTTTAAGGGGTACTATTATGACACACACTGCTCTCAAGACAGTGCTGTAAGCGGCACTTACAAGCAGGAGCACCCCCATCTCCCAGGACATCCCAAGAGCCACAGTGTGCATGGACAGCAAGTAACATCCCCCATGCCTTACCACACACACACACAGAGCACCCGAAGGGCCCTCCACATAAGAACAGCCATACTGGGTTAGACCAAAGGTCCACTAGCCCAGTGTCCTGTCTGCCGACAGTGGCCAATACCAGATGCCCCAGAGGGAGGGATCACAACAGGTAATCCTCACACGATCCCTCCCCCGTCACCCACCTCTAGAGAAACAGAGGCTAGGGATACAATTCCTACCCATCCTGGATAATAGCCATTGATGGACCTAACTTCCATGAATCAATCTAGCTCTTTTTTTTGAACCCTGTTAAAGTTCTAGCCTCCATCGCATTTTCTGGCAAGGAGTTCCACAGGTTGACTCCTCCAGGGGAGCACAGCACTGTCGGGGATCTTAGGGGTGAACGGGCTTGCAGTGCGAGATCTCATGATTTGTCTGGTGGATACAGCACCTCAGCCATTCCACAGTAAGTCCATGAATCCTCAAGTCAGGCTCAGAAAGAGTTAGTCACTTGGCTCGGTGGGGGGGGGAGGAACACGAGAGGTCTGTAGAGTCACCAAGAGGGTGACTTTACTCCCCCTCCTCCGCCCACAACCCAACTTCCATGATACTGAACCTATTATCAGCCCTGAAACAACTGTACTAACAGATCCTGCATGGGCAGGCTGAGGAGGAACAAAACCCCAAAGGCCCCACAGTTCCAGGGAAACAGAATAGCGTGTTACTTCCATGAAACCTCCCCTGTAATAAGAGCTTGCCCATGATGTGTGTGCGTGTGTCACGGCCATTGACACCCCCCCACCACAATAAGAGCTTGCCCATGGTATGCGTGTGTGTCACTTCCATTAACACACCCCCTCCCTGCAATAATAGCTTGCCTGTGGTGTGTGTGCACCTCCCCCTCCATTCTCACACCTATGCTGCTTCCTTCCCAAGAGCCCAAGATCCGGAGGGACCAGCACAGGGGAAAGCAGGAAGCTCCCAAAAACAGATAAGCTGCTGGGGGGAGGAAGGAGCTGGAAGAGAAGCCCCATCACTGAAGCCCACGTTTGCTTTACAAACACTCAGCTAGCCTAGCCCCCCACCCCCAGCAG
>JANRFK010006688.1:32182277-32200101 GCA_030068395.1 Apalone spinifera
GGGGGGGGCTCTTGCTTGGAAAACCAGGGAAGTGAGGCCAGGCTGTAGGCCAGTGGAAATCTAGACTCAGTCCTTTGGCTTGTGTGGAACGGCTCTAGATTTACTCAGGGGCAGCGGGGAGACCACAGTCTGGGCTGAGGGCTGTGAACAGCCTGAGCTATCACTTCCCTGGGGCGAATGAGAGGTTTGTTGTACACACCACTTCTTTTGTCCCTACTGAGACTCCCAGCTCCCCTCCCTCTGTTTCTATTTCCACTTTCCCTTTTTTCTACTAGTTCTTCCCCCCTCTCTGTTCCCCTCTGTCTTTCTTCCCAGCCCTGCTCAGCTCACAGTCACTGGGATTTTACTGCGCATCTGCTTCGTGTTTAAGCAGAGCGCTAGCCGAAGACTGTAAACAGTGTCTGTCAGCAAGATCTCAAGCCGCGTACACGTCCCTCTTGGAAGAAAAGCAACGACAGCTGCCAAACCCGGGGCTGCTTCCCTGCTTCTCAGACTCTTGAAGCTGCATGAAACAAAGACTCTCCGTATGCTGAACTGAAAGGCGGAGTTACCCAGAATCTCTATGGCAAGAGGGATAAACCGGGTCCCTAGATAGTGAAGCTCCTGGGCTGGGACACACATGGCTCCCTGGTGAAACAG
This sequence comes from Apalone spinifera, assembly GCA_030068395.1. Taxonomy (NCBI): domain Eukaryota; kingdom Metazoa; phylum Chordata; order Testudines; family Trionychidae; genus Apalone; species Apalone spinifera. Next base: position 32,182,917 of record JANRFK010006688.1, read on the forward strand.
GGCATGGATTCTGGATAGCCAATCCTTAAGCCAGGACTCTGCCCACTTTGCAGTGCCAGAGAGATACAAAGCAACCAGAGTGCACCAGGGAATCTGTGCCAAGCACAAAGCTTCTCCATTTCTGCAGAGGAGCCAGCGGGAAGTAAGCAGGGCGAGGACATGGCCCCTAGAGCTAGTAGCGTACCTTTCCTGAGGGCGCCATGGCTTCAGGGTCGGAATCAGCAGAGGAGGAAGAGGAAGCTGCAGAAAAAAGAAACAATCAGCCAAAAGGTCCTTTTACCCAACAGACATGTTAACGGGGGGGGGGACGGGGACGCTGTGCTTTCAGCCACAGCCATGTCAATCCAGAGTGATGCCACTGAAGTCAATGGATCCACTCCAGATTTACACCATCGTAACCGAGATGTTTGGCCCATTATGTCCTTTATTGGCCCCCACCCAAGACTTAGCCAGGCTCTCCCATCCATACACCACAGCAGGACACTGATATAGACATGCTGCCCAGGTTTGCTCTGCCCTTCACCCCTTCTCTTCCCTGGGCCCATTCTGCATGTACTGATAGACAGGAGGGCAGAAATCTGGCTGCCACGTATGGGAACATGGAGCATTGTTCCAAGAAACCGCCAGCATTCACCAGCGAGAGCGGCACAGGCCAGTTTTGTTTCGCTCTCGGTCCTGCGCTTTCTGCGCCGCACCAGGCAGCCTGGCACAGACAGATGCAGGAATGGGGGCGAGAGGGAAGAAACACAAAGTCAGTTGCACCGTGTCAGGAAGGAGCAGCACGTGGTCCCTGGGGAACAGCTGCTTCCCGGGGTGCCACCAGCAGCCCCTCCCCGGCGGACACCCGCGAGAGCAGCTGGCTTTTGAGTGCCGAAGTCTAGCGCAGAATGGACCTGGTTGCCAAGGAGACCACCTCCCCCTCCCTGCATCCTGAGTGGTTGGGATGCTCTTGCTTCCTAGGGTTGAATTCTCCATGGCGGGTGGGAGATGATCCCTCACCGGAGCCCAGGTCTGGGGAGCATCCCATAATGCTAGGGCTTTTTTGTCCCCGTTAGCACCTGGCTGATGGCTTCGGGGTGTTCTGTCTCTCATCAGAGGCTCAGCATCCATAGTTTTGCTGATAACAAATTGTCCTGGCTCAGTTCAGTTTTTAACACCTCCTCCCACTGGGACTAATTTACAGAGGTGATGGGCCCAACCCAAACCCCACTGAAGTCAGCGGAAAGTCTCCCAATGAACTCAAGATTAGGCCCTGGGCGTTTCCATCTCACATGGGTCATTTACTGGAGAACTCTGCTCGGCCAGGGTCCAATTGCTCTGGACAGGTACAAAGCAGGCAGTGCCAGGGTTTTGCGAACACACCGCAGGCCTGGCCGTGGCACCCCCTCTTCTTCCAGGCCTTGGCTTCTCCCAAGGAAGCTACCCGCCATGTTAAGTGGGGCCAACTGGGTCATGATCTCAACAGCCACCCAGCCTTGGCTGGAAGCAGCAAACAGGTTTCATTTGTAATCTAAGCCCCATTCATGCCCAGGGCCCTCAGGAGCGGACGCCAAAGGCCAGATCTTGGCAGGCTCAGCCGTTTTTACGAAGTCCTGGGAATCAGCCAGAGTTGGCCTGAGCAAGGACCCCAGAATTGAGCTCCATAGTGACAGTGCTTGATATTAGGAGGCCGCCGAGCGATAACCGTCTCGGAGACATTTTCCTTGCGTGGGGAGCAGCGTTACGTCCTCTTTGCTTGGCGTCACCCCGCAGCGAGCTCACAGCGCATCTCTAAACCCAGACTCTCTGGTCTGGCCACACCCATGGTCCAGCAGGACCACAGACATTCCTGGACCAGACAGCCACAGTGGCTGGAAGTCCAGCAGCAAGGGACTAGCGGCTGGGAGCCCTGCTGGGGCCAGCCACCTGAGAGGGCCGGCAGCAGGAGGGCCGGTGACCAGGAGCCCGGCTGCGGCCAGGAGCCCAGCCAGGGCCAGGAGCCATGGAAGACTGTGCAGGGAAGGGGCAGTGACGGGGGGTGGGTCTGAATTCACCTCCCCTGGTCCAGCAAACTCCCTTGTTCAGGACCAGTCAGATCCCAAGAGTGCCGGACCAGGGAGGTCCAACTTGTACCATCCTCCTCTCTACAGAGACAGCCTCCAGCTGGCACAGTCAGGAATCAGGGCCCTATATGGTGAGGTGCTCCAACCCCTCAAGGCAAGGAAGCCAGGGACATTGCAAGCCATCCAGGCGCATCTTACAAAATCTTGGGGAGCCCGGCCAGGCAGGTGGGGAAACCGGGATGGCTGGTGCCACAGGGCAGCCATCCCTGGGTACAGGCACGTCCCAGAGCGCCAGGTCCACTGCTGGCCCATTCAGGGCACAAGGGAGTTGGGCTCCGCCTTGCCTGGCTTGGCACAGATGAGGGAGTGAGACCAGGGTGCCAGCGTCCAGGGGGCCTATGAGAGAGAGCAGGCTGGAGGCTTGCCAGAGTCCCCAGGCTGAGGTCTTCGCGAACACAGGCCCTGCAGGGAGCAGGAGCTGGAGAAGAGGGCTTAGGGCAGAGCGAGCCCAAAGTCTTACCCCGAAGGTTGGGATGCAGCAGGCGGCTTGTGTGTTGAACGCTGTTAAACCCAGAAGGGAGGGTTAGTGTGACGACATCTGCCGGGGACACTTACCAGGGCACGAAGGGAAACCGAGGCAGCAGCAGAAGGCTGACAATGGCTGACTGGGAAAGCCCTTGCTACAAGTGATAACCCCACAATGGGAGGGGGGGCTGTGTTCAGTGAGCTGGCAGGGCAGGGCCGTGTTCTGGAGCACGGCTGGTTCACCCCCTGTGCACCATTTCACCCCCAGACCCTGGAGAGACAGAATCCCCCCTCAGCTTCACCCAGTCCCTTATTTCTCCGGAGGGCCTGGTGCTAGAACCCACTGCCACGTTTCAAGGCTGGCGGCTGCTGTGCAGATCCCCCTCGGGGGCTTCTCCCTCTGTGGAGGCGAGAAAGCAAGATGGCTGCCAGAGCCAACCCCAGGAAATGCTGCTCGTTTTCCATGGCAGTGCGCTTACTCCCAAAGATTTGATACCAGCGGAAACCAGCCCTCCCCACTAAAGTCACTGCCGCTGGAAGTCACCATGCAGCGCACCCCACCCCACCCCGCCCCTCCAAGGGAAAAGATTTGCAGAAGAGGGGGAGCCGTTTTCGTTTTCCGCAGGACTAGGGAGACGCAAAGGATGACAGAGAAAAAGCAGCAGCAGCTGGCTAACGGAGCCTGGAAATGAACGGGCCTATTGTGTTATCTGACACCTATCGGGTCTCGGCACAACTCATATCCCTGCAGCTTCCTGGAGTCAGCGCTCCACGGTGCAGGAAAATTACACAGTGGCCAAATCCTCCGGCAGGGAGCTGCTCCAGCCTCCCCCAGCTAACCTTTCACAACCCTGCTCTCCCTAGTCCACTTCCACTAAACCCGGTTGTGTCTGCAAACTGCCAAAGCTAACTGCATTCAAACAGGAGGCTGTTCTCCCATTCAGCCCCAGCGGAGCCTCTGGGATTTCTGACACCAAAATCATCTCCCGGCGCAGCAGGAAGGATGGGCTTGCCTCGTTTGACTCCTCACCTCATCAGGGACAAATTCTGGGTCCCCTTCTTGACGGCCACAAACTTCCTGGTGATCCCAGGCAAGTCACTGAACCGCCTCTGTGCCTCAGTTTCCCCCCATATTGCCGTGCTCTCCAAACACGAATTAAGTGTTTTCTGATGCCACAGATGCATCCCGCATCGTCACTGTTTTACTTATGATTCACAGAGTTTCTAAACATGCATGAAAGGGCAGGATTTCAGACCAGCAGGCATGGGGAGAAGAGGTATTTGTACCCGCTGGAAAACGTAGTGGCCTCTTCAGCCCTCTTTGCTTCCTTTTCTGCTCCTGAAGGCCACGTGTCAGCCGCCACCACCTTCTCAGCTGCTGCTTTGCCCAGAGAGGGCGGGAGAGCAATGTCTGGTGGGGGCGGAGAGCACGCAGCTCCCATCTCTAGCTGGCGGTAAGAGGCCAGGCTGGCTCCTGAGTGACGGCCGGGCCCTGCATTGCAGTCTGGCTGCAGGGCAGGGATCCAAAACCAGCCAGTCAGCCCTCAGCCTCAGGCAGCACAGGCTGCGCTGTCTGACTGCAAACCAGGCAGGCGGCACAGCGCCTGGCCCAGCGGGGAGCAGACGTGTGCTCTTGGAGGCTAAAACCTCCTTGCCTGCCCTATTTTCCTTCAGGGCCAGCTCCAAACTCTGGGCTTGACACACATACTGAGGAGAGCAAGCCCGGGGAGTAAAATACCAGTCAGGGGCAGGGCTGAGGGCTGAGAGCAGCTGGTGTGACAGGCCTTGTGAAGGGTGGCCAGCCCCTGCCGGAGCGCCACAAGGCCAAGAGCCTTGGAAGGGGGCATTGTGTGTAGATGGGGCACTGGGTGGGGGATGGTGCTCTTTGTAAATATGGCAGCCAGGAAATGAGGGGACTTGTAGGCAGTGCAAACTTCCTGCCTTACTTCCTCCGATACAGATCACCTACCCTGGCCTGCCCCCCCTTCCCCGAGCCAGCCAGCCAAACTCATCTCAGTGAACAGATGAGTCCTTGGAACAAGCAGCTGCCCTGCTGCATTCTCTCTGTTCCAGGATGGTTCAGGCCCGTGGTTCTCACAGCGTGGTCCACACACCACTCGTGGTCCATGACCCTCTTGCAGATGAGCCGCAGGCTCCGCCGCCCGCCCATCCCCTCAGCAGGGAGCCTGTGCTGGAGCTTCAGCTCCCTCCCCCCCACCCCAGGTTGGCTTCCCACTTCAGGGAGGGATCCCCAAGCCTCATGGGCTCGATCCAGCTTGTGGGGGCAGGATGCGGCTTGGTGCACTGCCAGGCCCTCTCCTCCCAGCTGGGGGAACAGCAGCACGGGAAACTGCTCACCTGGAGGCTTTTCCCGCTGCTCCCATTGGCCGGAATTCAGGCCAGATTCCCTCCCCTCCAGACCACCCCTGCACCTCCCTCCAGCACTCTCCTGCACCCATGGTGTCACCATGGGTGGCTGGCTGGAGGGCCGGCTGCAAAAAGATCTGCTTTGAGCAGGGTAGGCTGCAGGCGGCAAAGTTTGAGAACCACTCCTCCAGGCCCATGCTGGAGCCATGTGCTGCTCCAGCCAGCACTGCTTTAACACGCCCCTGATATCCCTGACCCAGGGGAGCTCGTCTCCTATGACAACTGCCTAGGCCGGGTCCAGCCATAAAAAGACAAACAGCCTATCTATCGCCCCTTGAGCCACTATGACAGGCCGACATGGATGGGCGATGAAATATTCCACGTGCCATGGTGCCCCACAGCCTCACGCCTGCAGCATGATGTGACCTGAGGAGGGACAGACGGGCCCCTACTTGGGGGCTGGCCCCACAGGACAATTCAGGCTGCCGCCTCTCCTGAGAAGCGCCGCTCGTTCCCGAATTGCCGATCTCCAGGCAGTGCTGCCTAGGGTGCGGCGGGTTGAAATGAGGCTGGGCATCCGTGTTTGCTGGGTCTTCAGCAAACAAAAGGATTCACTGCTCAGTATGCTTTACCAGGCCTTCTAGGGATTTTCCCTCACTGCACCTAATAAATAATTTACCAGAGCAGAGAATGCTCCGCTGTTGCAGCAGGGATCTCTGGGGACTCCACCCCTCCCCACACCCTTTGGTAAAGTGGCAGGATAATTGGCCTGAGCTCCCCTTCCCTAAAAAAGGGCCAGTGAAAGCCATAGTACATGGGCCAGCCACTGCCCCTGCCTTTTGCTTCCCCGGCCAGGCTGGGCCACCTTGGCATGGCTGCTCGGAGCAGCAGGGCTTTGGTTTTCTAGTGTTCCCAGCCTTCCCAATTCATTCCAGGGTGCTGCATGGCCAGAGACAAGGGGCTGCATTTGTACAGCTGGAATTTGTACAGCTGGCAGAGGTACTCTGAGAACATCTCCTGCCAGGCTGCAGAACAGGAGGGTTTACTTCTGCTTTAGACAGGAGGGGGGTTTCAGAAAGTCACTCCCAGAGCAAAAGCAAAGCTACAGGCCCCACCCCGACCCCTAGAATCAGGGCGTTGGCTCAAGGACCTCCCGCACCACCAGCCTTTTGGGGCTTTTCACATTAAAACAAGCGCCTTATAGGGTAGCAAAAAAAACATCGGGAGGGTTAAAAAAAGATGCACAAGCAGCCTCAGAAGGCAGAGACACGGGATGTTACAAATCTAACACAATCTGGTTTTACAATTCAGCCCTAAGCCTTAGAACATGTGAACCCAGCTCCCGCAAGAACCAGCCCACAGCTCAAGCATTCCCTCCCCCGCCGGTCACGGATCATTCAAATGTACATTATAAAATAACTATTGCATGGGACATTTTATGAACCAAGAGAGCAAAATTCTTGGGGGAGGGTCTGCTCTCTCCAGACCAAACTCGTGGATTTAACCCCTCTCTCTAAGGGGTAGGTCACAGGGAAATCTTTTTTCTATCTTCGGCCAATACAGGGACAAGCAAAAATCAAGGCAGGCTCATCCCGGAGGCTGGGTTTTACACCCCAGGGAAGGAACCCAGGATACACCCACCAGCTCCCAGCCATCTCTGGTTACAGAAACGTACCCGAAATCTCTCCCAGGGAGCTCAGGGGAGGGGAGGTGGAATGGAGCTTGCTCCATTTGGAGAGTGCCAGTCAGACTTATAGAGATTTTCATTAATAAATAAGTTGTGCTAAAGAGAAGACAACCCAGAAACTGCCCAGCAAGCCAAACACGTTGCAATGCACACAGGCTAGTGAATTGCCTTCAGTCCAGTGGCCCATCAGACCCCCATCCCCACTGTCAGCCCTGACACTCTCCAGCTGCCCCTCCAACTAAGGACAGACCCCCGGACACGGCTCCAGACTTACGTGTCCTGCCAAGGCCTCTTCCCCAAGAGCAGCCCTTCTCAGCCGGCAGTGCAGCAGCCCGGTGCTGTGCAGAGCAGCGCTTGGTATGGCACTGAGCAGCCTGCTCTAGTTGCAATGCAGCTGTTTCCTCCGACAACGTCACATGCTCCAGAGCCTTCCAATCCCAGCAAACCCCTGGCCTCCCAGGCAGGGACAGAGGCCACCAGGAGAACCACAGGTGGGACTCAGCTGCCCACCTCACCCATGGCCTTACCAACAAACTGACATGAGAAAAGACAACAGGGGCAGAGAAAATCCAGCTCCTGCCCCAAGCTGATTGAATGTCTCGCTGCCCCAGTGGGAGCGGAGCTTGGCAACGCAGCTCCCCGGTGACATCTGGAACAAGAGGGATAATCTGGTGCATCTCCACGCTGCAGAGATGGAATGCCAGTCCCCACGTGGGCACACGGCGTGGTGGGCAGGCCCTCCGAGGTCCAGAGAGGCCACTTTCAGGTTTTGAGGCTCCTAGCTGTAATAAAAATAAAAGGTGACCCATGGACACAAAACAAAGCACCGAAAAAGAGCGAGACATAATTTTTTTTATTTAAATGCTTTCTTAGCCTGAAAGAGTCCGTCACATTTTGCTCTGATAGGGATACACATAAGAACAAGTTGGGAAACATATCAAATGCCAAAAAAAAATTAACAAGTGTCTACATTTGAGGCTCCGGCCAAATGCCCCCCCCCCCCATCCCCCCCCCCCCCTCCAATTGGTCCTGGGTGGAAAACCTGTTGTGGTTTTTCCAGTGGCCATATGCCACCTCCATCAGCCTTGTGATGTGCATTATGGGGCACACACTGGTGATAAAACTTACATGCATTGGATAACATGAATCTTGCGCCCTCAGCAGCGCTGTATGCCTACTAACACAAGAGCATTGGGCACAGTTAAGCTCTTAATATAAAGATCAAATTGCCACTAAGTTACAACCAGCAATGACTAATACAATGATCCACTCTGCCCATTAGTTCATCCCTGACCCCGACTCGGGAAAATCGCTGGCCGCAGGAAAATTAACTAAGGAAGCTGGGCTCTGACCCACCACGGAGGGAAGCAAGTTTCAGTTTCTTCTCTATTGCCTGAGAAGCAGTCTCAGGTCTGATATCACCCAGGAGGGCTGTTAGCCCTTTGCAAGCACCAGAACATTGGGTGCGAGAACAGAAATACTGAGTCTAGCGTGGGCCCAGCTCTGGGGGTGCACCTGGGGCCTCTCGTTGTCAGCGCTTTGCCTCTTGACATGTCTAAGCCCTCTGCCCGGGTGGTGTTTTCAGCCATCTCAGGGGCTGCCACAGAGGGAGGAGATGTGCACACTGTGCTCTCTCGGTGGCTTGCTGAGCTCAGGTAAAGGCTGCTGCAGATTCAAAGTGCAGGTCTTGCTCTTTGTAGCAGGAAAGATCAGCAACAGCCCACTATTCAGGAAATGATCATATATCCCATAGCCGGGACTCAAACCAGCCCCACCGGGACATTTCAGGGAGCAGGTGAGTGCAGCAGATAAATGGATTTTCCTGTAGCTCCGTGATCACCAACCAGTAGGTTGGGATCTATCGATAGATCCTGGATCCTCTAAGAGCTGAGCCTGACCGATTTGGCTGGGAAGCTCTCGCGTGCAAGCACATCAGCTGCCCTCTCTGTCCCCCACCCCCACCCCATACTTCTCCTGCCCTCTGCCTTAGAGCTTCCTCCTAGGAGACTTCTGTTTTGCTGTGCAAGGCAGGGGAGGCTGATGTCAGGGTCGCTCTCAGGTCTCTCCACTGCCATAGTGGCAATGAGAATCAGGCCCTATATTTCTTTAAAGAACGGTGTTCTGGGCCTGCTGCCCTTTATTATACCAAGAGCCCCTGCAGTGGCATATTTACACATCCTGGGGGGGGGAGGGGGAATCCAGAGGGGTGTGGAGACCACTACCAGTCTGTCAGAGGCCTAAGCCAGACCATCACCACAGGGTAGCACAGTCCAATGGCTAGAGTCTATGGTGCAGCCCTTGCTTGCCAGGCAGCATGGCCTAATAGCCAGAGTCTATAGAGCAGCCCCTCGGTTGCAGGGCAGCACACCCTAATGGCCAAAGTCTAAGGAGTTGGGACAGCAGCCCCAGTAAGTGGGCCCAGGCCCACCCAACTCCATCAGGCTCAACCCAGGGCCCTGGCAGGGGTGGAGTGGCAGGGAATCCCACCAAAACACACTGAGCTCACGCAGGTGGCAGCTACCCCTACCACTCCCTCGGCCACTTTCTATCATCCCCAGCAGAGGGGCAACCCAAGAGGCCCCCCAGGGTTCTCTGGCTCCACCAGCTTGGAGGCTCACTCTAACCTCCTGGGTCTACAGCTCCCACTGTGAGACTCTGTAGCTGGTCCATCACTGGCCCTTCTACTACAGTCCTTCCTCGCCCATATCCACCCCCAAACTGAGCTGAGCTGCTCCCTTTTATACTAGCCCAGAGCTTGGAGCATGCCCAGTATGGCTGTGGGAGCAGGACTTCCTCCAGCCACAAGGTATTAACCCCTTCCAGCCCAGTGCAGTGTAGGCACACCCCATCACTTGCCCGGCCCACTGGTCCTGGTTCACTGTGCTAGTGGATTGAGCAGTGCACTGGGGCACAGGAGACTGTGATTCTATTTGCAGCACTGCCACTACGTTGCTGGGCGACTGTGAGCCAGTCACAGCTGGCTCCATGCCTCAGTTCCCCCCATTTGATACCAATCTCCTCTGTAAAGCACTTGGAGAGCTGGGGATGATGACGAGGATCGTCACTGAAGGCAGAATTCACACTGACGTCAGTGAGGCCAGGGTTTTACTTTCGGTGACTAAGAGGATGTGGGCGGGTCTTGTTTGCAGGGGGAGCACCCTGCCTGCTCTTGCCAGCCAGCCCTGCACGTGGGACGATGCTGCCAGAAGGAACACCTCCAAATCCAGATCAGCACCCCTGTTTTCAGTCTCAAAGGGGTGGCCGTATTAGTCTCCATCTGCAAAAACAATGAGGTGTGCTGTGACGAACAGATGTATTAGGGCAGAAGCTTTGGAGGGTAAAACCCACTTCGTCAGATGGGATGGAATGAAGTTTACAGGGGCAGGGGTGTATAGATATATATACAAGGACCACAAAAGAAAGAGGCTAATCAAGTCAGTGGGTGGAAGGGGTTCATTCACAGCCGTTGACGTGGAAATGCGGCTATCCAGAGAAGGGAAATTGCCTTTGTAATGCGTTATCCAGTTAAAATCCTTATTTAGTCCTAAACGGAAAGTATTGAACTTGCAACTGAACTCCAGGTCGGCTGTCTCCCTTTGTAAAGGGGCTTTGAAATTCTTTTGGAGAAGGAGGGCTAGGGAACCACTTTATCCTCCCTGGATATTCAGCAATAGATTTAAAAGTAGCCAGAGGACTCCTCGATGTTTTTCCTGTTTTCAGTGAAAGAGCAGAGCTGACGGCAGTGCCGCGCATACGGCGGCAGGGACTTTAGCGGGGGTGGGCCCTATCTTTGTTGGCAAAACGTCTTGTGTTTTTCCACTCTACTCAGGCATGGATTTAAGGCTTAAGCTGCCCCCAGCTGGAAAGCGCAGCGGTAGGGCCTCTTGGGGAAAGATTCCTAACAGCTCCTCATGAAGAGCTCTGTTCTCCTCCCCTCCAGAAAAGGAGTCAAGAGGGAATGAACCGAACAGAGCACTTCGGAGGGATCCAAGCCCTTGTCAGTCCCAGCTTCTAGCAGTTGGAGGTCTAAGGGTGCCCAAAGCAGGGGGGCTGCATCTTGGCTAACAGACACTGAAAGACGACTCCCCAACACAGAATACAAGTCCTTCCTCGAATTAAGAGCTTTGCTTAAAACCCATGAGATTTGTTTCAATAGTCAAGCTTGGAATCCTCGTCTTTGCCGTTTGGTGTCTGAGCTTTTCGGTTGCACCCATTGCGTGTTTTCAAGCTTTCCTCTGCAACCAGAGAGGCTGGAAAGTTACTTCCCTCTTTTTTTCCCCCAGAGAACAGTGGAGATTCTCCCACAAGCCCCTGATTCCCGCACAGGAGGGGGCAGGGTTCAAGAGACACACCAGATATTATGAGCGTGGGGTATGCTGCCTGTTGGGGGGTAGGTTGGGAGTCATCGGGGGGCTAGAAAGGCACATTTAGGAACATGTATCTACCCCATTCCATCACTCACTCAACCCACAATGTATCACTGAGTTTTCTTTTCTGCAGCCTGTTCACAGCTTCCACGTGCCAGCAGGTCTGATTAGGGAAATGTCCTGATGTTCAGAGCTTTGTCTTGTCTGGTTTTGAACCGGACAGTCTGGTATTTGAGCTTTCTGTCCGGGAAACAAATTGAGAAAATACAGGACATATAAATGTCTGGTATTTTCTAAGTAAGTAAGTTTTATTATTATCACGAGTATCACTACGTAGTTGCATACTGCCTAGCTGGTAGATGTGCTCACACTGCATGAGCGTGTCTACCAGCCAAGCAGTACGCAACTACACAGTAGAGAGGAGGGGGGCGGTGCTGGGGCCGGACTCACCCATGCGCCCCGCTGGGACTGTGCGCAGGACAGGCAGCACCCCGGGTCCCCCCCCCCCATCTCCCCCAGCCAGACCCGCTCCCCTCGCTCCCCTCCAGACCGGTCCCCCCATCCCGATCTGACATCATGTGTGTCCGGTATTTTTTTAAACCCATCTGGTAACCCTACTTATGTGCAATTATATCATCCTGCCCCCTCCTCCCAAAACTTGTCCCGATTTTTCCCACGAGGTCTGACAGTGCCTGACACTAGCCCCGGGCTCTTTAGCAGCCCTGGCCACAGAGCGTTCTCCTAATGGGAGCTTTAGGATCAAGGTACCAAGGAGCTGCTTCTGCCTCCTGCATTCCTAGGCAGAGAACCATCTTCCCTAGCCAGGGCAGAACAGCCAGCTGTGTGAGGCTACACTGCCACCTGCCGGCCCAGCCGTGCCCGGCAGCAACAGAAGGCATCAGCACCATGTTCCCCAGAGACTCTCCCACAGGGGCACCAAAGCAGTTGAGGGGGCAGAGGATCCTGGCAGAGGGAGAGGCCTGCAGGAGCAGAGGTGAACACCCCACCGCCAACCTCCTGCTCCCTGCAATTAGAGTGGCATCCTGGCAATCAGTGTCCCCCGGAAGCGGAGCGCTTGGGCAGCCACCCCGGAGAGATTCAAACACCACCCAGCTGATTAGCAGAGTGCTCACAACCGGCAGCCTGTGTTTCTACTGGTGGTGCACATCTGCATGTGCCTTGGTGCACATAACAAAATGTATTCTGCACATAGATGGAAAAAATTAGCGGGAACCTTGCTGGCCATCAGCAGAATTGTTATAATCCCCAGCTGCTTCCTGAAGCCCATTTCCCCTCTCCAACCAGGCCGTCAGGGCCCAGTGAGAAAGGGGCAGAGAAGGTGGCAGGGCAGACGCTGGCTCAGCCTGGTCCAGCTGCAGGGAAAAGGCAGGGCTTTCTCTCATACTGAAAACCGAATTCAATCCCTCCACACCCCCATCCCGCACCGAGGCGCTAACTAGACACACACTCGTGCTGGCAGTTTGGCAGTGCTACCTGGCCGTGGACCGGACACTTAGCTAGCATTGTCATTCATCATGTGTACGGTGGTAGCACCGAGCCACCCTAGGCACGGGCTGGGAATCCCACTGCGCTAGGCTCTGCGCACACACAGCGACCGGCTGTGCCATAAAGAGCTAGCAATCTACGTACAGGACAAGAGATACAACAGATGGATACAGACAGGAGCCCAGCAGGACAACACTGGCCAGCAGGATGGGTAATGGTCTCAGCACACAGCCCAGCTGCCCTCCTACTGAGGCTTTTGTAGGGATCACGGCTGAGGGGCAAGTGTGTGTGTGGGGTGGGACAGGGAATCTGAAGGGCAAGGAAGGGTTCTGTGGATGTTTATTAGGAGCACAAGTTTCCTTAAGTTTGGTTGCTGTCCACTAGTCATTCCAACAACGCCCTGGGCTGTCACCCAAACCTGGTTGTGTGGGTAACACAAATCCATGTGTGTTGTATACTCCTGTTGGCTGGGGTGACAGTCATGCGTGTTGATGCGATCAGGTACATTAGGAGCAGCTGCTTCCCGGAGATGGTTGCAGGAGATAACACTGTACATGCTTTGTTAACAACTGTCAGGCTGCGAGATGGAAAACAACATTTGTCTCCACGCTCTGCCCTTTTTCCAACTAGTGCGCTGCTCCAGCACTGCTTGGACACAACAATTTCACCGGGAGCTCTCACTGCCAGCGAGCATGGTATTTCACTACACAATCAAAGTGGCACGCTGGAAGTCAGTAACTTACAGTCAACCAGCAATGCTTAGGAGATGCAACCGTGCAGCCACTGTCTGCCCAGCTCCCATTGGCCTGGCCCGTGGTATTTCTGTACCGATTTTTCAGCATTGTTGGATTTAGGCTTGGCAGAATTCAATGTGTCTTTGTTTATAGCTTCAAAAGACAACACTGATCTTTATTTTAATGCATTTTTCTCTTTTCGCAGATTTAAATTTTTACAGCTGTGCCAAATTACGGGAGAGGTCAACACCACACATCAAACTGCGCCAAGTCAGTATCCTCACCCCCAAATCTAATAAAAGTTCTCAAGTATTTGCCCAGTTGTACGTCTTTATTGTTACCAAGAGAATTTTTTTTCATCAGGGTGGGCTTGTTTATTGTGATATCGACCTTTATGGATTGAAAGCCCCTTGCAAGCCGGGTGTAATGCACACACAAACATGATTGTGAATGCCAGATGGCAGCCTCCTGACCTGATTCTTCCTCCTCCTCCCGAAAAGCCCTCCTGGATATGGTGGCTTCTGTGAGTAACATAATGGTTTATTATGAGGGCGTTAAAGAAATAGGATTTCCAGTTCCAGAGTTCGTGGGCGTGTGTGTGGATGCAGCATCTTGTTCGTACAACACAGACCTTGGAGACTAACGGGATTTTGTTCCCTACTCTAGCCCAGACATGTCGTGACCGTGGGCAAATCATAGAAATGTTGGGCTGGAAAGTGGTCATCTAGTCCAGCCCCCCCACCCTATAAGAAAGCAGGCCCAACTGCAGCTTGATTATCCCTGACAGGTTCTTAGGAACAACGTAAAAAACCACAAATAGTCGTGCAGCACCTTAGAGACTCACAAAGCATGGAGATGGTCTCTAAGGTACAGCAAGACTATTGGTTGTTTTTTAAGTGTTTCCAGTTACAGACTAACCTGGCTCCCCCTCCGAGGTTTTTAGGAACACCACCGATTGGGATCTCACAACTTCCCTTGCTAACCTAGTCCAGTCCTTGACTACCCTGATCCTTATACAGGTTTTCCTAATATTCCCCTGATTCTCCCTTGCTGCAGATTATAACCCTATTACTTGCCCTACCCATGGTGGACAGGGCAAACAACCCTTTTTGGAAGAGCCCTTAACAGATTTGAAGACTGTTATCAGGTTCCTCCCTCAGTCTTGTGTCTCCTCCTGCCTCAGATCTCCCTCTTAGAAACCAGAGACAGAACATAAGCACAGCCAGACTGGGTCAGACCAATGGTCCATCTAGCCCAGTATCCTGTCTGCCAACAGTGGCCAGCGCCAGGTGCCCCAGAGGAAGGGAACACAACAGGTAATCCTCACGTGATCCCTCTCCTGTCATCCATTTCCAGACAAACAGAGCCTAGGGACACCATTCCTACCCATCCTGGCTAATAGCCATTGATGGATCTAACCTCCATGAATCTATCTAGCTCTTTTTTGAACCTGGTTAAAATTCTAGCCTTCACCATATCCTCTGGCAAGGAGTTCCAGAGGTCGACTGTGGGCTGAGTGACAAAAACCTTCATACACACACAGACACATACACAAACGTTATGAGGCTCCATTATTCTTGGATGCCAGACACTTGTGGAGTGCAAATCACTACATACACTCCACACACCTTTTGTCTGCAACATTGCCTGCTAAGTACTTTCCTGAGTCCTTTTTCCAGCAGATTGTAGGTACTAAGTAGGGCTGTCAAGCGATTAAAAAAATTAATCGTGATTAATTGGACAATTAATCACGCTGTTAAACAATAATAAGACTCCAGCTGACCACGGGCTCCGTGTTGCACTGTCCCTTTGAAACGCTGCGGTGGTGTTTCAAAGGGGCAACGGCGCGTGGAAACGCCTTCGATTAATGCACATTAAAAAAATTAATGCGTTAATTCTGCCCTGCATGAATCACAGGCTTTAACGTGTGTTAATTATCAGCCCTAGTACTAAGGCAAGTTACACCAGGGACATACTCACTGAAATCCCTCCTCCCCCTCCAGTCCCGTGTAACAGTGCCCCTGCTTTGCCAGAGGCATCTGGTTCCACATTTCAGACTCACCTTTCTGTTCTCCCATTCCCTGATGCATTGTCTGCTTACATTCCAAATTGGTAACCTACATTTGCCCTTTCTGCCTAAGCCTCTCGCCTTCCTTTTTAAATCCCTCCCACGGGCAGTCGGGGAGAGAGACTGAGAGCGAGAGGCGTGGAGAAGAAGGAGAAAAGGGAGGAAAGAAATCGGAAAGCGGTTCTTTTATTCGGCCAGTGCAGGCAATTTTCAAATGGTAATTACAGTTCTTCAATAATGCGCCTGAGCCCATTTGCCTAGCAGGCTGTGTATATGATTTGGAAACAGTCTTGGGAAAAATCGTCCTGCACAGATTTCCCATGGTGTAGCCAAATGTAGAGGCTAGAGGAGGTTAAGGATAGGTGGGCAGCTGGGCAGAGGGGTGGGCGTTGGTAGATTTAAATGTGGACGGGGCAAACATTCCCAATGGGGTGGGGTCTCTCTCTTTCTCCATCTCTCCCTCTCTCAGGTTGGAGCTGGCAGAGTGGAGAATTAAGGAGCTTATTTTGTAGAGGGAAAAATCAGGCCAGAGGTTGCAATGCAAAGTGGTTGGAGAGTTTTGTAAAAGAGGGACAGATGTCTCCTACGCTGGGATGTAACAGCGGGCCCTGGCCAGAGGGCAGGGACTGAGGGTTTGTGAATAAGGGTAGTGTTTCCACAGGACCACAAAGGCGAGAGAGAGGGACAGGGAGAAAAAGACCATCCCGAGCAAAGGGACTGATAAACGTACCTTGGAATGTGGCGATCTGGCGGTGTCAGGACTCATATCATGTTCTATCACATCAAAACCATTCAGAGGAGGAGACAGACAGGTGGATCGAATAGTAACTTCTGAGCTGGCCTAGGGCTTTGAACCGTGTGACTAGTGAGTCAGGCCATGATGGGGGAAGAAGCAGCTCCGTCCCCCTCCAAGGCTGGCACAATGGGAGGAGTTGCTAGAGACTCTGGGTTCTGACAAGGACAGAGTTAGGTGTCTCTGGGTGTAGTGCTACAGTAGCAGTGCTTTGGGATCACTCATGATGAACACGGCCCTGCCTGGAGAGAGGGGACTGGTGCCGCAGGATTGAATGGCTGAGGTCAGGGTGTCTGGTGTCGCTACTCACTGCCTTTCTGCCGCAAGAGGCCAGGAGCATTATGGAGAATGGTGGGGGGGGGGGGGGGGGGGGGGGGGGGGGGGGGGGGGAGCGGATGCTGATAGGAGGTGCCAGCTAAGTCAGACAGAGAACTTTCACCAGCCCCACCATAGGCAGCTTCGGCATTGGCCCTGGTGGAAGATGGCTGCCTCATGTGCCCAGCTAGAGTCAGGCAGAGAGGGAGACCGGACTGGCACTTGGAGGAAAGATGAGGAGGGGAGCATTTCAATACCTGCTTAGTTCACACTTGGTCCGGATGAGGAAGAACAGCCGAGATGCCTAGCAGCACCATTGAACTATTCAGCAAGGGGAAATTCAGCACAGACTACGGATGTTAAATTGCGGTTAACTGACTAGTCGATAGGAACTTCCGCAGCGAGGGCTCTTGTACATTTCAAAGGAGGAATGCGGAACTCCCCGTGCAGCCCGGGGCCAGCGGGAAGGCCTGCTGACTCCAGGCTGCATCAGGAGTGCCTGCTTTGAAATGTACAAGAGTCCCCAGTGTGGGCTCCTGTGCATTTCAAAGCCATGGAGCCAGGGATCAGCTGTGTGGTGCTGCCCCTTTAAAACACTGAGGCTGTGTTTTAAAGGGGCAGCGCTGCACAGCTGAGCTGGGGATCAGTTGTGTGGCCACTATCCCTTTGAAATGCTGCCTCGGCATTTCAAAGGTGCAGTGCCATGGAGCCCTGGGTCAGCTGGGGACTCCCCAGCTGATCCTGAGCTCCGTGCATTTCAGCGGAACCCAGGAACAGCTGG
>JANRFK010006688.1:32227752-32238757 GCA_030068395.1 Apalone spinifera
GATTCTATGAAAACAGGTCCTTTCACTGACCCAGCACTCCTGCTCACGCTAGGAACCGGAAAGCCAGGAAAACAAAGCCCTGAAAATAATCGGCATTGTACTAACAGTGACTTTATGCCACAATGAGAGGGAGGAGAAACGAGTTTAAGAGTCACAGATCTGGAAATGTGGCAAGAGTGGTGACAGTCCCCTATATTTTATGAGGTCTCTCCTGCTCTGGCTTACCCTGGCTAGGAGGATTTTGGTCCTGGGCTCTCCGTGTTTACACGCTGGAAGCACATGGCTCATTCGCATGGGCCAGCAGGCTCCATGCCACCAAAACATACAGAATGCAAGGAGGAGCCAAGTTTCATCTGAAGCAGCAGCACAAAACTAATAAAGCCTGTCCCAAGCCCAAGCTGGTGCCTGCATCCTCCCAGAATATCCCTAGAAGGTCTTTGCACAGCAACCACCATGCGAAGAGAGAGGAGGGAAGGAGAATCGTCTGCTGCCTGCTGCCCTGTCTCTCTTGGAGGAGTGCATTAGGAAAATGTAGGTTGGAACGATACTGAAAACTTATGGGAGGGGTGTGCCTATTGCTGCAAACAGACCTTAGGGGGGTGCCTGCGGGACCTCCCTGAATTCTGAACGTGGGTTGGAATATTCTGGACCTCCAAGCCACCGCGTGTGCAAGAAAAAGACTGAGAGGGGTCCAGAAACTTTGAACCATTGCAGGGGCCGGCTGCTACTTTCCAACCTCTGAAGTGTGACCGGCCCATTTAGAGAGTGGTATAAAGGCAACGGGGTTTTGTGCCTGATTTCCCAGGAAAAGATCAAGGCCGCGCAAGCTCTTACTAAATCCCAGAGTCCCCAGGGGTCGGAAGAGAGTGGCAGACAAGGAGACTGCAGTATATTCCAGGCTTTCCGCTGTGTCCACCTCTTGTCCGAGCAGAACGTTATCCAGAAAGGACTGATCCTCTTGGGCACGGGAGCTACTTTTTACAGCGGGATCAGACGCTTCTACCACGTTGGGAGCAACCGATCACCTAACGCTCTGGCCCAAGCACCTCAAGGACAACGGAGCCTTCTCTCGTCAGAGTAAAGCTTGTCCATGTGGGAGGCAGAGCCGCTCTGAAGCAGTGGAACAAATTCACCCAGGAACAAAGGCCCTTCCTGCCTTCGGGTCCAAGCATCAAGTCCCATTCTGTCAAGTGGCCTCCTCTAAAATAAACACAAAGCTGCACTTACGCTTAGACAAAACCCCTAATCTTGCCTCTGCCCACGCATCTCTGCTTGCATGGAGCACGACACAGAGAACGGGCCACCCCGACAAATGTTAGCCTTGTCACTTAGCGCGCTGTTGGAAGAGGCTCAGATACTATGGTGATGGCCGGGGGGGGGGGGGGGGGGGGGGGGGGGGGGGGGGGGTGCACAAGAACCTGCACAGAATTCTTTCAGACACAAACCGGTGAGCTCCTTGGTCTGTGTGCAGCGGGGGCTGGTAGGAGGAAGTGGTACCTCCAGCTCTGAGAGGCATTATAAGGTCACATGTGTACTTGTGGTCTGGGCCCCTCTGTTTGGGAGGCAAATCGTCCCACTGGCTGCTTCGTACGGGCTGTGTGCTGTAAAAGCCGGGGTCTTCCCAGGGGCCTCGGTCTCTCCCAGCACAGATTCGTGAAGCTGCATGAAAGCTTGGCTGATTTAATCCCACACTTGAAAGCACACGGCAGCCAACACACAGGAACCTGAACCTGGGCCAGAGCACCTCCAGATTCCCCTGGCACACATCACAGCACCCCCTTCTGGCTGGGCCTGGAGCTGCCAAGAGAGTAATCTGGGGCAGGAACAAATGATGGGCAAGCCTCACGTCGGGCCCCTGACTCCCATCCAGCTTCCCTGATCACAGCTGGGAGCCAGATGTGCTGCACGCAGTTCCCAGCCCACCCCCCAAAAGAGCAGTCAGGGAAGCGATGCTCTTGCAGCCACTCCCCAGGGGAAGTGCGCAGCAGGGGTGAGATGGGAAAGAGGCCCCTATGGAAACCTCACCGGGGAAGGACCCTTCCCCGCCTCGCCGCCTGCCCTCTGCGGCTCGCACCTTCCCTGGAACACTGAAACGGTGTCCCCCTGGGCTGGGGCACCACAGTGCGGAGTGGGGACCCCATGTGAGGACTGGACAGGGTGGCACAGACAGGAAGGGATCTGACCGGGTCCCTCTGACCCTCAGGGGAAAGGATTTCATCACAAACTTAAAAGCACGCAGAGGCCACCCAGCAGGCTCAGCTCCCAGGACCACCCCACTCTCCCCAAAATTCTTGGTGGGTTAGCACTAAATTCCCCTCAATCGCAGCTGCCCGCTTCCCAGCTTGAGACACGGCTCCCAGGGGCCCACTTTGGCCCTCGGGCAGCAGCAGCCTTCTGCCTGAGGGAGACGGAGAGGTCTGGCTCTGCCGAGGCCTGGTGGAAGGGGCATTCGCATGAGCTCCTAGTGCCCTCTCGGGCTTCGGAGAGCTACCTCACTTCCTTAGCACTGGGCGGGCCAACAGGGACCCGACCCCGGCCTAGAAGCCGGAGGGGCCCTGCAGAGGCTGCGGGGTATGTGGCAAACAGGGACGCTTCCTCACAGGGGACAGCTGCTCCCTGGCACCATGCCTGCCAGCTGCTGCTCCCCTTCCTAGCAGGATAACGGGCTGTAGTCGGGGATTCATGGATTGAGTCTCTCAGACCCCCTCCCACACACACACACTCTGAGAGCCCGGAGAGGGTGTAGGACCGGTTAGCTAGAGCAGCAGTGACAGGCAGGGCCTAAAGTCCTTTCCTCAGGCAAGCCTAATGCGGAGACGGATGCCCTATTGCCAGTTGGATTCCCCTCCCTGGCCAAAGGAAAGGGGAACCTGGGAAAGGAGAGAAATGCTGGTCTGACTGATTCCTTTCCGCTCTGCGCTTTTCGTGCCCCTACCTCTTGGTCGGACCCCTCTCTCATCAGCGAGGCTGCACACAGCTCACAGGGGTCTGTTCTCCCCACCACACCCTAGAGATGAGCAATGTCCATGGAACTTAACGGGGGTTGTTTGGCGCCGACGGTGCCTTTGACAGTCCCAGGGCGCACCGCAGGAGGTGCAGGGACAATCTCAGAGCAAGCTGCACTACGGGGCCGGTTGCTGGAAGCTCCTGCCTCAGTCTGTGTGCCCAGTAACAAACCACTTATGCTGTTCATGCCCGGCAAGGGGAGAATAGGGCCTGAAGCTGACAACGGGAAGGAAAGTATGAGCATTCCACATGTGCTAACAATCGCTCTCTGTTTCCGTGACAGTCTCTCTAGGAGTATCCCAGAGAGACCGTTAACCGCTTCACAGGTGCCAGAATGAGCATATGTCCCTGGCTGCAGTTTCTGGGGGAAGGATGGTCCAAATAAACAGAACAGCAGGATGCCAGCAATGTGGGAAGGTTGTTGCAAGAGCTCACTGCTTTGGCAGTGGAAAGGGGCCTTAAAGTGGGTGAATTATTTTGCAGAGCTGGGTCCAAATCCTTTCCCCTAGTTTTTGGATGCAGAGCAAGGGCAGAAGAAAAATCAAACCACTTTTCTCCACCCTCTAGAGCAGGGTTGGGCAAGATGCGGCCCGGGGGCCAAATCCGGCCCACTTAGCACTTTGGTCTGGCCCGCGGACTGCATCTCGCTGCTCTCTATTTATATTCTGCTGCCTGTGCCCCTCAATTTCCAGGCGGTGGCTGAGGCAGGAGGATCTTATTTAAATGGCTAATAGCTCCCAACTGCGGTGCTACCCCAGCAGGGGCCGGTAGCCGCGAGCCCTTTGTGGTGTTTTTCATTCAAAGCCTCTGGACCCAGACAATTCTGGAGGGAGGCTAGTCCCCAGCCCCGCCCTTCTACACCAGGCGCCGCCCCTTCTGGGGGTAGAGCTAGGCCATGACCACATACCAAAAATTTATTAAGTAGCCCCCCTGTAAAAATTATTCCCCACTCCTGCTCTAGAGGTAACTGCAAAACATCTAAAGCTTGGAAACTTGATTCTTAGAGGTCAGTTCAACGTCACTGGGAAGAAAGTTCAAATCGCAGCCAAGCAGCAAAGCAAAACGTGGCTGAAAATTAAGCACATTTGGAATGTACCTGGAGAGCACCGGTGCCTTTGCAGAGATACCTCGGGCCATGTGCACTGATCAGTGTGTATCTGCTGTATCCCCTTGATATACTACACAACTCCTAAGGAACTGAAGGGGCACCAGTGAGCCTTTGACTGAATGACTCTTGCAGCCTGGCAATTAGCTATGTGTGTGTGTGTGTGTAACCCACACACCTGCTGGGGGTGGTGCACTGTCCCATGGAGTGGCACCGAGACCCCTTACAGAGAGAAAGAAGAAGTTTGCGCCAAACAGCTTAGCTGAGAGCCAGCTCGCTTTTAGCTCAAGCGGTACAGGCTCATGCACTAAGCTCCAGAGTCCCAGGTTTGGTTCCGTCATTGATTACACGTGCTGCCCTGTGAAGTCAATGGATCTGAGTGTGGGTAGAGAGATGTCCCCATTAGCAATCAATGAGGCCTATTTTAGTGCAAGATTTTTTCTAAAATTGCATTTGGAATGAATACCTACTGCAAAAGTAACGTTGCAGAATGAAATCACCAGAACACAGGAAATGTGTGATGCTTCTCCTCTTAAAGTCACCAGGAACTTTTCTTTGTGATTAATACTGACATCAATGGAAGGAAGGTTAGGCCAACAGCTTCAAGGAGATCAGGAGCGTTGATCGAGGCACGGTGCACTTACACACCATTGCCTATTCCTGGCTTTTAACATACTATCATGTGTGCAATTACACCTACATGTGCAACTCAGCGTTGTAGCGGAGTTAACCCTCTTGCTAGCATCATCATTTCTGACCCTTTCTGATTTTAAAACAGTAGAACCTTAGTGTTATGAACCTGTCGGGAACAGAGGTTGTTCGGAACTCTGAAATATTCCTAACGCCGAACAAAACGCTGTGATGGTTCTTTCAAAAACCGTTACAACGGAACCTTAGAATCATAGAGCTGGAAGAGACCTCAGGAGGTCATCAAGTCCAGCCCCCGCCCAAGGCAGGACCAATTCCAATTAAATCAACCCAGCCAGGGCTTTGTCAAGCCAAGACTTAAAAACCTTGACTGTAACAGTGCTAGAACTGTACTATGCATAAGAAAAATGCTGCTTTTCAGCATCTTCCTTTAAATGAAACAAGCACAGAAGCTGTTTCCTTATCTTGCCAAATCTTTTTAAAACATTTCCTGGTTTTTTTTTTGTTATTTACATTTAACCGGATACTGCACCGCATTTGCTTTTTTTTGTCTCTGTGGCTGCCTGATTGTGCGCTTCCGGTTGTGATTGATTGGTCAGTTTGTAGCTCTGGGGTTTGTAACTCTAAAGTTCTATTGGACATGTATTCATGCACAGAGGTAGCATTTAATTGTAATGTGTTTAATCCACTGTTGAAAGATCCGGGCTTGGGCCCGGCGTCATTCCAACAAGGCCTCTTAGCGCCGCTTATGACTGGGGGTCAGAGGAAAAGCAGGTTGCGTCCTGCAACTTCAAGCAGCTGAATTACAGAGCTGATCACACACTTCCGTGGTCTTATGACTACAAGATCCCCTGGTGGGTTCTTGCACACGGCCCCTGCACAACCTCTTGCTTATCTTTTTGCTCTTCTAGGAGACAGAAATAGCTGGACAGAGGCCTGCCAACGCCCTTCCCCCCTGCACTCAGAAGATGTCATACACCCACTTGATGTGAACACATGATCCCTGGTTAATACACTAGACTGGGAAGGTGATGACTCCTCAAGGTCATTTCCAACATGGGTCCTGGTGAAAAAAATCCTTTCTATTCCCTGTTCTAGCAAGCAGGTTTAACCCCATGTTATGGTGGAAGAATCTCAGAAGTTTAAATATCCACTTCCATTCAGATCATAAGAACCACTGGCATCCAAAGGACTTTTCATAGAACCCTAGAACTAGAAGGGATCTCACGAGGTCATCGAGTCCAGTCCCCGGCCCTCATGGCAGGACCAAGTACCATCTAGATCACTGTTTCTCAACCTTTTTTTTTTAATAAAGTACCCCCTTTAAAAAAATATAACTACCCCACTACATACAGTTTTCAGACACACAATTTTTTTTCCTACCATTACAACACATTTGTTTAAACAATTTAATCGTAGCCGGGCAGGCAATGACATTTTGGGGTGTAAAAAGTACAAAACTAATAAAGCGCTGTAAAACTTAAAACAAAAATTCAGTTGTCTCCAAATTTCAGTTGTGTTGACGTACTCCCCCAGACTTCTCTTGAATACCCCCAAGGGTGCTCGCACCACTGGTTGAGAAACACCGATCTAGATCGTGCCGGAGAGATGTCTATCTATTTTGCCAGCTTGAGAAGTTGCTAAATGTGAACGGAATCAGGCCCCGCACATCGGTTTATTCTTCTCTAACCCTAGCACTGAAAATTCCTCTTCTACATGTCTCTGAATTTTCCTCACCTTCAGTCCCTTTTACACTCCCCCTTGGAGGCACTCTAATCTATTCTGGTATCAGAGACTTTAAACCAGAAGACAACTACTCCTTAAAACAAGCCATAGCATTCCGCCCAGTGCCTTATGCAGCAAGCCCATAAATTCTGGCTGAGCTAAAAGGCAACCAATCTTGATTTAATGATGTAGTCAGAAAGGTCTATATCCCTTCCGTGCCCTAACTTAGCTCATGGTATTTACTGGACACATCAGAATCAAAGGGAGGTATCTCCAGATAACGACATCTCATAACTAGTGTCAATTCCTGGAGCCCCTTGTATGCTGCATTTCTCACCCAGGGAGTGCCCTAATCTACAAAAATATTCACGGGCATTTCTCTGCAACTCCCCTGCGAGTTCTCTTGGACTGCACATGTGTCCCTTTGTATCTGTTTCCTGAGTAGCTGTACCAGTTGGGGATTTTCTGTGTCAAAGTTCCTGGAAGGCTCAGAACTACTCCCTGGTGCAAATAGCAATGTTCACAAAGCTTTGTGCAGCCATCTTGCAACCTCGGTGATTTCCCTCCGCCTTTTAAAAACCTCCCTGCAGGGTGCCCCGCCTGGCTCAGGTGACCAATCACAGGCCCTGAGTAACAAATAGCAAATAACTGTAAGCACAAGGGGAGCCAATCCGTTCACACGCAACTCAGAAACTGGCACTGAAGTTGCTTTCAGTCAAATAATGGACACACTGGTCAGATCAGTCTGCTTGCAGCTCATCCCGGAACTGGAGAAAGGCTAAACACACAGAATAAATAGCTCAGGGAGAGAACTTGGCTGGTAAACAGTCAGCACCCTGAGAATAACAGCGATTGCACTTCCTGCTCAGCAGTGCAGGTAGCAAAGGGGGAATCTAAGTGTCAATGCTTCAGGGTGAGGTGTGCAGACCCTACACCGCTTTGGTGCTGCTCCACATTGTAGGTCGCAGACCCCTTCTCCCGTTTGCGGTAGCACAGTTCCTTTCCTCAGCCAAAAGCATCTTTCTTGCTGCCCACCCGCCCCCCAGGAATCAGTGATGGGCTAGTGGCTTGGGCAGAACTTAAACTGAGCCGAGACCGGGCCAGATGTTGCTGTGTGGG
This sequence comes from Apalone spinifera, assembly GCA_030068395.1. Taxonomy (NCBI): domain Eukaryota; kingdom Metazoa; phylum Chordata; order Testudines; family Trionychidae; genus Apalone; species Apalone spinifera. The sequence continues at coordinate 32,235,356 of JANRFK010006688.1, forward strand.
GAGAATTCAGCCCTTCTCCGGGCACGGCTGCTAACTCTCTCCTGTCACGGAGGTTTTACTCTCTGAGGTTGTTCGTTCTGCCTTGGGGATTCACCCGAATGCTGGGAATAGCTTGCCCAGGAGAGCTCATGATACCACCCAAACAGTTCTGTTAGTCTCTGAGATGCCACATGACAAAAGTTGTTTCTAAAGATGCAGACACACACGGCTTCCCCTCTGAGACTCTCTGGATGCAGGAATCATAGAACCATAGAGCTGGAAGAGACCTCAGAAGGACTGTGGAAGGAACCCCTAGAGCTCCCCCTCCTTACATACCCACCTTTGCTCCTACACCCTCTCCAAGACACACATTTCTAGGCAAAGACCCCCTACAGCTCCCCCTCCTTACATACCCACCTTTGCTCCTACACCCTCTCCAAGACGCACATTTCTAGGCAAAGAACCCCTAGACCCACCCCCTATCTGCAACCAACAGCTAGGGTTTTCAGGAACAAGGTGTCACGGCTTCCAGGCAGTGACTCTCCCTAGAAGCCCGCCAGCCCCCCATCTCCCCCTGCTCGTGGTTTTGTGGAAGGGGCTTTGTCTAAAGCGGGGGGCGCCATGCAGCGCCCCCCGCACCCGGGGACACTAACCGGGGCTCATGGAGGGGGAGGGGCGATGCTCCACGGGGGCTCTATGCAGCCCTGCAGCTCCCCTCGCCCCCCACCGGGCTCGCTGGTAGGGGGACCCAGAAAGGGCAGGCTGGGGGGGCTGCTCCCCCTTTCCCCGGGCGCTGCCCCAGGGGAACCCGCCCAGCCCCCCGGGGCTCGCTGGCTGTTACCTGGCTCCGGGCCGGGCAGCGGCCGCTCGTGCTGCAGGTGCAGCCCATGGCCGGGCGGGGCTGGCCGGCAGCGGGGCCCCGAGCGCTCCGTGCCCGGCGCTGCACGGCCGCGGCGAGCCGAGAGCGCCCCTGCCAGCCGCCCGCCGCGTGAACTTCAGCGGGGACCGCCGCGCGCCGTAAATACCCGAGCACGAGCCCCCCCTGCAAAACCGCCCGACCGCGCTGGCCCGGCTCAGCCTGGCGGCAGACCAAGCGCTGCTGGAGAACACGTGTCGGCAGGGCCGGGGGGGAGCGGCCAGCCCGCTGCGGGGCCCAGCGCGGGCCAAAGGGACATTTCTCAGCTGGGGAAACAGCCTGCCAGCAGTGTTCCTTCTAATCGCTCCCCTCCACGGGCGGAATATTTTTTTTCCTGTGTGCACCCAGGCACGTGCGGGTGTGCACCACCAGGAGAAGCAAAACACCCAGCAGGGGGCGCTCTGCTGATCGGCCTTGGAATCGCTCCTGAGCAGCCGCACAAGCACCCGGCTTACAGGGAACACCCGCTGGGAGCCCAAAGTACAGCTAGTCCCCCGGGTGCAGCGCTGGGCAGCTCCCGCAGCTCAGTTCCTCTGTCGAAGGGCCGCGTGTGCGCCCCCACTTTCCCTGATGAAACCCAGGGCTCCTGCCCTCTGTCTCTGCGCTGGGGGAGAGAGGAAGAGTTACTAGACTTTAAGGCCAGACGTTGGCCCAATGTATCCTCTTCCAGCCAGACCAGACAAAACCTTCCCAATGATCCCTGCATCATGGGGGGTGGGTGACCCCATTGGTTGGGGAGACAAGACCCCTCCTAGCCCCACCCACTAGAGCCCATGCTCTCCCTCCCCCACTGTGACCTGCTGGCTCCTAGGAATGTAGCTCCATAACCCTACAAGGCTTTACTGGTATGGCTATCTAGACTGTCAAACCTATTCTCGTGTAGACAAGGCCTTTGGGAAGGTACCAGACTAATTTTTTTCCTGGTCCTGATGTGACTGGAGAGAGCCAAGAAGTGCCCCTAGTAAGAGCAGCAGGGCTTGTGGGTGGTGTCCCTGGCTGGCACATGCCAGAGCTGGCTTTGTCACAGCAGGAAGAACCCAGCGAGTTGTGGAATGGTGGTTTGATAACGGGGTGTGGGGTAGACACACTGCAACACACAGGTCAATCTGCAGCTCTGTAAATCAGAGACGCCTTCTGGGGACGGGCCGACTCAGCTTTGCCTAGTCTCTGTTGGGTCAGATGCGGCATCATCTCTGCCGTCTGTTGCAAATTAGCTCTGAGCTCTGCTTTGTGAGTCACTTTTGCCTCCCAGCTTTCAGGAGTCACCAGCTTCTCCATGGCAAAGGTGATGTGGGAGCCACAGATAAAACCAGTGTTCTTAACCCTTCCCTGGCTGCCATACAGGAAGCATCTCTCAGCAGTGCTTTCCTGTGGACCATTAAATACACTGGGCAAGCCTGGTTCATCAGCTAAGGGGATTTGCTAGATGTGCCTAATATACCATTTGGTGGGGAAAGAGTCAATCAGCACAAGGGACCAACCTCAGCCAGTGTTCCCTATAAGCTGTGCCCTTGTGTGACTGCTTAGGAGAGATTCAAGTGCCGCCCAGCTGATTAGCAGAGTGCCCACAGCTAGCTTTTGGGTTCTATTCCAAGCCTTTGTGCACGTCAAAAAAATTATTCCGCACCTGGCTATAAAAAATCTGCACATGGATGGAAAAGATTAGAGGGAACATTGACGCTGACTAAGAGTTAAAATTGAATGCATGCAAAATGGAAGTGCCAAAATACATTCACATTTCTGTGTCTAATCTGCACACAATGTCGCTGTGATTGTGCACAGAAGCTTGGGAATTAGTTGCAATGTGCAACTGGCCAGATATGTGTCTAAAAATTGGTCACTTGAAATGTTAGCAATTACATGTGCATTGCTGGTAATTGTGTGTACAAACTGAATGCCCAAGTCTACACACAAGTTTCTGCATGTACTTTTTTTGAGAGGCCGATTCTCAAGCTACCAGGGTAAGGTCACACTGGTGGGCCATGGTATGCACAGGTATCTTTAACGTATGTATTAAAAAAAGAAGAAATCCCAGGCACAGTTCTGGTCTTACTGCCTTTTAAATATGACATGAAAAGGGATGTGGGAGTGAACATGGCATGCAAGTAGGTCCCCAGCAAAACAAGATCTGGTGGGCTAGATAGGGGTGCTGGAGCAATTTTTATAGTGGGGTGCTGACAGCCACTGAACCATACTATAAACCCTGTATAATGGAAACTACCTCAAGTCGGGGGGGGTACTGCAGCACCCCCCACACCACTTGTTCCAGCACCAATGGGGCCAGATTTTCAAAAGTGGTTAGCACCCAACAACTCCCATTCTCGATGGGAGTGTCAAAAGATCTTCCGAATATTCCTAAATGCAACCTCTGTGAGTCCGTTTGTTCGAGAAAGCCTCCTAAATGGTGAGAGCTAGGACCAGCCAATTCGGCAGGCAGCTTTCTCTTATCATAACATAAAGCAAGGTCAGGGTTTGGTTGTGCCAGGAAAGCGGGATGTGGCTGGGAT
>JANRFK010006688.1:32282714-32293293 GCA_030068395.1 Apalone spinifera
GGGGGGGGGGGGTTGATGAGCTCAGCAAGCAGGGGGAACAGCCCCCTAGTCATTAATAACAAATCTAAGCCAGATTCACCTGCCTTTGCCAGGGGTATTTCATGCTGCTTTTGGCAGCCCTCAGCAACGTCCGTCCTGTTAGGGGACTGTCAGCATCTCTAGTGAGACCCGCAGGGGCTGGGCTCTGCCTCCTGGGCTAGTAAATGTATTGGCAGCTGGGAGATCCAGCCAGGGGTGTGTTCTGTTCTCGGCCCCGGCAATGTGTGCCCAAGAGCAGCACGGGACAGAACGGTCGTGTGGTGGGGAGGCCGGACTGAGGTGGCACGTCTGACAGTCTCTCTCTCTCTCTCTCTCTCTCCTCATCTGTAGATGGTTTCAAACCTTGATCCACCTGGTGAAGGGGAATATCGGCACGGGCCTGCTGGGCTTGCCCCTGGCGGTGAAAAACGCTGGCATTGTGGTAAGATGGCATCTCCACCTCTCCAAAGGCCGGGGGCGGGCAGAGCTCGGTTCCTAGACAGTGGCGTATTGCTGACTTGGACTCAAGCCTTCTGTCTGGCCCCACCTGCTTAGCTGGCTCCTGGGGTTGGCCACGGCTGAGGTTCCAGGTCCATGCCCAGCTAGTGACTGCACGTCGGCTGGTTGGCTGTCCAGAAGCCCGAGTGAAGAGCTGCTGGGTCAGGCTGGCTCTTGGGGGGAAGGCCTCACAAGGGCTTCGCTACTGAATCCCTCTTGGTGCCATTTCCTCAGCCCTGGCTTGAGCAGCGTGTTGGGGCAGACTGCCCATGTGCTGCGGTCACAAGGGGAGGGCACCAGACTCCAGAGCTGTCGGGCGGGCCCTTCTCGCTGATCACACAGCGACCTTAGCCGTGGCCGACAGACCAGTGGCGGTAAAGGCACGGCTGCTGCTCCCTTATCTAGACTGAGAAAACACCTTGCGTAAGGCCGGGCGGTTTCCTCTCCGCTCCTCGGCGTTTCGTCTGCCTGAGAGTCAAGACCTAGGACCAAACCTTGTGTCCTCCTCACATCTGCGTCCTACTGCCGGAGCAAACGCTGCCCAGAAGCACCCAGATCTGAGCTGCATTCCTCGGCAGTGCGGTGCTCTGGTGCCTTTCAGGGGCCGCTGAGCCTTCCTGTTGGTTAAAATTCTCCTCAGACCCTGCTCCAGAGGTCTGGGTCTCAGCAGCATCTATAACAGGCCGTGCAGTCAGCGTCTCTGGAGGGAGCAGGCTGGCATTCTCCCCTTTCTCCCTGGGACTCCCTGTCCAGGGAGGCTGGGGATACTTACAGTCAAACCCCACCGGTTCTGATTCCCCCTGGACTTCCTTACTGAGCTGGTCCGTGCAGGGTTTAAGTAGCATCAATCTTCTGTAAAGCTCCTTGAGGCACTTTGGCATCAGCTGGCGCCAGCAGGACTCGCTCTGCTGCTCTCTGCCTGTCCCGAGTCACAAGGCTGCCACCCCACCTGCGACCATGCTGTACTACAGGAAACATCCAGCGTTCTCAAAGACCCCTATGGGGCTTCCCCCCCCCCCCAGCTCGGATTCTACCGTCAGAGGGGCATCCCGCTGTGTCAGTAGTGTTTCAAGGGATCCTTGGTCCGCTCTGTAATGCAGGCAGGTCCTGCTTGTGTTCTGGGCTCTCTCCACCCCTTGTTGTGGAATGTAAACCCAGCCTTGCCAGTCTAGTTGTAACCGTCTCTTCTCTTGCTCTCCCCTCTTGCTGTCTAGCTGGGCCCGCTCAGTTTGCTGGTGATGGGGATTGCTGCTGTGCACTGTATGAGCCTCCTGGTGAAATGCGCTCACCACTTCTGCAACAAGTAAGAGACGCTCCCGCTGCCGTTGTCTGAAGTGTTGGCCTGCAACTCCCTCTCCAGGTCCCCCGCCCCTCCAGGCTTGGTTGTATTGATCCCTGTTAGAAATGGGGCTCCTTTCCATTCTTCTGCCAGCAGCCGGCCTGGAAGTGAGCCAAAGTGCTAAACGCCCTCGTGCAAGCGGTGGGCAGGAAGCTCTTCTTCCCGGCTCCCTGGGTGGGGGACGTGGTGGGCGGAGAGGGCTGGAGAGGATAATCCCTTTGTAATATTGTAGCTAGGTGTTGCATCAAGTGCCTCCTATTGGGAAGAGGCTCTCTGCAAGCTCCCAGGTTAGATAAGTTGCCCAGGGCTCCGTCCGTTTCCCGTAGATGCCGGGAACCGGGGAGGAGGACTGGTTACACCGAGAGTAAGGAGAGAGGGGTTATGTTTGACTGTTACAGAGGTGTACAGCATGTCACTGTGCCATGCCTGGCCCTCAGAGTCACTCGCGCTGTGTGCTCCGGTTGTGCTCCTCTGGCCCGGCTTTGCACTGAGCCCCTTTCTCCCAGTGTAGAACTTGGCAGTCCTCGATCTCTGACTGCCTGCATAGTGCGGTGGCTCGGAGCTCTCTGGGCTTTGCTGCTCCTTTGTGAGTCACTTAATCTCTCTCCACCTTTGCTTTCCCCCTGTAAAACGGAGGTGGCGATGCCTCCCTCCCTCCCAGGGGCCTTGGGAGTTGCAAGTCCCGAACCCCAATGATACGCCTTGAGCTCACTGGTTGGGAAGAGCTCTAGCAGGGTAAAGTATTAAAGGATGAACCAGAAAACGGAGGACGCTCCTTGAATGTCATGTGGCCTGATCGATTTGGGGGTTGTCTCCCTGCTTGCCCCGTGAGGTGTGGCCAGGAACCTCCTTGTCTGTTGTCTTGAGTTCCATCTTCCACTGAGCAGATACTGTGGAGCTAATGCTTGTCGTTACACAAGCTTCTGAAACGTCCATCTCCATTGTATAGTACCTGGGGTCAATAAAGGAGCATGACGGAAATATTTAGTGGCCTGGCACAGTGCCCCTGTAACCATGGGGTGGGTCCCTTAGAATAATATTTGGGGAGGTGCAGTGGAGCCTGGGTCAGGCCCCACAAGTGCCAACCAGTCCCACTCTACCCCCAGCTACAACCCGTGTTCCCTGGCAGCCACCTAGGGAAGATCCAAACGCTGCCCAGCTGATTAGCAGAGCATCCACAGTGTCCATAGCCAGCAGCCTGTGTTTCTATTAGTGGTGCACATCCACACATGCCTTGGTGCATAGAACAAAACTTATTCCACGCACAAATGGAGAAAAATTAGAGGGAACACTGGCTATGACCCCAACTCCTGGCCGCATCTCCACTTGTAGCCCTGGCCTCAGCACTTGGCCCCTGCTGTGGTTCCCAACCGCGGCTCTGCTCCCGTTTGCAGCCTGGCCGCCGTTACGCTCTCATTTGCGGCCCTGCTCTGAACTGCGGCCCCTGTAGAGTGGCGGGAGGCACAGTATAAAAAGATTGCGGCCCACTGGCCTGGCCATTGCCAGTCCGAAACCTCTTCTAACTGGCATCTAATAGCAGCAATCTCCTTACCCCGCACTCCTCGCTCCGCCATGCCGGCCCTGTACGGGGTGCCGCGAGCGGGGCCGCACGTATGCGCAGCATATTTGGCGGCCGCAACCCAGCTGCGGGAGGGGGCCAACGGGAGGAAAATCAGGAAGGCAGGGAAGCCTAGCGCGCATGCGCAGAGGCTCAGGGAGCCAACGATCAGCTGGGCGGAAGGAGGATAAAAGGCGCAGGCGTGGCTTGGGTAGGAGGGAGAGTTGGAGACAAGGCAGGAGTTTTGGGAATGGCCGAGGAGGAAGAAACAAGGAACCGACGACATGGAGGGACTGGCAAGTAAAGGGACGAGGAGAGAAAGTAGCCCAGGGCAGGGCAATTGGAAGCCCATGGGCTGGCGAGTTTCGGCAGGCTGCCGCCCCCCCCCCCCCCCCCCCCCCCCCCGCCAGACCAGACGGCGGAAGGTCTGTGTCCTTAAGGCCCTGGGCTGGGGTCTGTGAGTGAAGGCGGGCCTGGACCTCCCTCTCCCCCGGCCATCGCTGGAAGCCTCAGTGAGAGCGACTCTGGTTAAATGAAGAGAACTGTAAAACTTGACTTTAGAACTAAGATAAACCCGGACAAGGGCTAGTACGATATTGGTAGCTGGTGGCAGGATAAAGGTAGGGTTACCGGGTGAGCCCACACGAGATGTATTACAGTGCCCCTGAAACTAGGAAGTAATTGTCACCTTCCTCTCTCCCTTCAGGTATCAAAGGCCGTTTGTGGACTATGGGGACGCTGTGATGTACGGGCTGGAAGCCAGCCCCAGTGCCTGGCTTCGATCCCATGCCATCTGGGGAAGGTACCATGCTCTCTGTGTGCCTTGGGTTTGGTCTGGGAGAGGCCGAGCTGGCTGGACTCTAAGACGCGCTAATCAAATCGCGAGTAGAATGAAAGACTTCACCGGTTCCTTCAGTTCAGGGAAATGCAACGTCCCCGTTCTCGGCCTTGTGCCATCTGCAGGACCCTGGCTTTGTGCGTAGCACCTGTCTGACCCTGAGGGGCTGCACAAAGTGAAGTGTTAGGCTCCAGCCAAACCCAACAGTTGTGTGCTCCCTTGTTGATCATACACACCTTAGAATGGATGCTGGACTTTGTCTCGCTGGAATTGCTTGTACTGCCTGGAAATGCGGGAAGCGTTCTTTCCCTGTGCGCTAGGCAGTGATGTAGTGGAAATGGGTATTTTGGGGCATACAACCAGGTGGGAAAAGTAAACTCTTTGCTCTGCAGCCTCGCAAGTAAAGGGCAAATAACGCTGGTGACCTTCTTGCATGCTGGCATGGCTTCCTGTCCCCCGCTGGACACTGACAAAGCTTAGCCTGTTCAGACTTCTCATCCATTTCAGAACTCCACGGTCTTGCAGGTTTGCAGTACATTCGCAGTGTAAATGTCCCCGTGTGGCCCTGATCCCTTCCCCAGGAAAGGGCAATCCAAACTCGTAGGGGTGGGGCGGAACCCTCCTAATGAACGGTGACAGTAATGGACCATTGAAACAATTCAGTCTGGGTTGTGGTGGGTTCTTCACCCCAGGTGACTTTGGAATCGAGGCTGGTTGTTTTCCCAGCAGATCTGTTGGGGAATTATTATGGGCAGCTCTCTGGTCCGTGCTTGCAGGAGATCAGATACATGAGCACATCGGTCCCTTCTGGTTTGTAAATTTATGGAGGCCCAGATCTTCATCCCCACCCAGTGTGAACTCTGTGCCTCTGCACCTCTCCATGCTGCAACCATGTCCCCTCCATGGCCACAATTTTTTAGATGCTTTTACTGGTCTCGGGCTGAATCTTTAGAGGCTGTAATGTGAGACTTACCCATGTTTAGCACAGGAAATTTAAACCCCTTCTAAAATGGGAGATGGAGCAGACTGTGAGCAGAGAATTATGCATTTTTAAGATGCAGGCTCCTATCTTATTTCTGTGCTACGACAGCAATTGGAAACCACTCTTGTGAAACAGATCTGTTCACACACCTTTCGCTGCTCACTGCTGCGTCCGACAGGCCTGTCTCTGAGTTGGGAGATTCCACCTTGTAGCTTCCCAGAACATTTTAGTTTGCCAGCTGCTGGTGCACCTCAGAAAGGTGAGAGCACACGAAGAGCCTGCTGCTATCTGAGCTTCCTGGTGAAGCAGAAGCAGAGGGAGAGGGGAGCTCCTACCTCTTGCAACGCTCCCTCCTACCCTCAGCCAAAGCAAGCAATCCAGATCACTCTTTCATCTCCAGCTCTGTGTCTCAGCCTGGCTGAAGAATCAATAGTCCTGTTGAAGGAACATTGGGATCAAAGGCTACACCTCTAGCATGAGTCTAGGGATGTTAAATTTCAATGAATTAACTAATCGAATAGTCGATGGGATTTCCATTGACTGTTTGATTAGTTGATGAGGACTAGCACCACGTTTTGCCTTTGAAATGCACAAGAGCCCCAGTGGGAACTCTTGTACATTTCAAAGATTGAAATGCTGTGTGGAACCCAGCGCCAGTGGGGAATCCCCCCGCTGACCTTGGGCTCTATGCGGGTGCTACTGCTTTGAAATGTACAAGAGCCCCAGCGGGGACTCTTGTACATTTCAAAGTTGGAACGCTGCCACTACGCCCCTGCCCCCTCCCATGGCTTCCCCTAGCACCCATCCTCTTCCCCCTCATCCCCCCACTTGTTGCCTCTTGATAGAAGCAGCAAGGCGGGGAAGCGACTAGTTGACTCGTGTGTCGACTGTCTGATAAGCTTATCAGATAGTCGATTAGTCGCTTACACCCCCTACATGAATCAGTGTCTTGTAGGCTGCTGGGGGCTTAGCACTAGTGATTCACTTTTACATGCTTTCTTTCCCCCCCACACAGGTATGTGGTGGGATTTTTCTTGATTCTCACCCAGCTGGGGTTCTGCTGTGTGTATTTCGTATTTCTGGCTGACAATCTGAAGCAGGTAAGATTTTGGCTTTTGCTGGTGATAAGGGGGGTGGGGAGTGCTCCTTTAAAAATTCTCCCCCAGGTTTGGGGAGAGGGCGGTGCCCAGGTTGTCCCTCCTACAACTAAAACCAAAACCCAGGGAGAAGCGTCTTGCTTCCATAACTAGAGCAGCACAGGGAAATGGAAACCCTTCAGCCGAAGGACAGAGCTCAGTATCCCCGCTGCACTTGTGCAAAGTGGGAAAGTGACAGATCTAACCTTCCCTCTACTGCGTGTTTGTCACAAGTAAAAGGCTGAAACTCTCTGGTCCAGCAACATCCGTGGTTCGGCGTGAATTTAGGCCAATGTCCACTTATGTGTCCAAGTTTCCCACGATCCCATAAAGTTTGTTTCCAGCCACCAGTCCTGGCTCTCAGTGTTCTGTGCTGTTGTTTCACTCTAATTTACCCCTCAATGTCTTCTCAGAGCCCAATAAGCAGTGGCAGTGTTGGTATTGCTGCCAGCAATATTGACCTCCTGTGGTTCAGCAAATTCTCTGGTTCGGCACCGGTTGGGTCCCGAGAATGCTGGTCTAGTGAGGCTCAACCTGGCTAGATTTCATGTCTTCCGCATATGCAGAGGGAACTAAGCGAGCACCTGAGAAAAAAAATCAGCGGTAGATAAAACTTGCCTGCCACATACCTTGGGTTCAGAGGGGAAGGGGATCATCCCGCCTGGGCCTATTGTGGGAATTTTGCACCTTCATGGCTGCTACCAACGGCTTTACAGGATCAGATGGCACATTGGACTGGGTCGGACTGTAGCACCAAGAAGCTCCTATTGAGACAATTTCAAGGGGGTTCCTCTTGTAGCAGGAAGTCAGAAAAAGAGCCCTTTTCAAGAGAAACAAACAAACTAGATCTGTCCCCTCTGGACTGCAAACTTCCAGGGCAGGGAAGTGTTTAAGGCCAGAAGGGACCATCGCATCCTCCAGGCTGGTCTGCAGATGACATGATGTGCCGCCACCTCCCAGCCCCTACACCCTAAACCCGGGAACTGCCATTAGATCAAAATACGACAGTCTGGAGACGGAGAGATGTGAAACGTGAGAGCAAGCTGGGAGTCCCCTGCCTGCCTCCCTCCCCATGCCCGTTGCTCCTTTCCTTGTAAATGCCTGGAATCCAGCAGGCAGGGCATGAAACGGAAGCACACTAGCTTTCAAATAAATGATGACCAAGGAGATTCCCTTCGTGCCAGTGCCTCTTGAGGGCTGGAGTGATATGTACATGCTGAGCACCAGCGAGGTGACTGTCCCTTGCTCTGAGCCAGGCAGGATCCTCGGGGAGCTGCAAAATGTCCCCCAAAGTGTGGGTGGAAAACTCTACCCACCTGCTTCCCCAGCACGAGGGGAGCTTTCTGTGGGAGCTCCCTTGATGCTGTGTTGTATCTGGAAAGGAGGCTGCATTAATACACAACTTAATACACACTCGGCAGAGAGCTTAGCCGCTGCGAGAAATTCCTGGGGGTGTGCGTGTGATGTCAGATGCGGGTAGTAGTGCGAGAACTCTAGAAACATATTCTATTCAGATCACTGTAAACTATTTCTGGTCTAGGAAAGGCGGGGGGGTGGGGGGCGGGAAGAAGTGTGTGTATGTGTGGGGCTGGGATGAAAATTGGAATGAAATGAAAACCAATGTCATGAAAACCAATAGCCTCAGGAGATGGAGGGAGAGGATCTTCCAATCCCCGGGTTTGGGAATACACCTGAATGAATTCCCAGGGGTTTCATGTGTGTCTTCCAAACATAAGGAAGTTTTTCTTCATGCAGTGCACAGTCAACCTGTGGAACTCCTTGCCAGAGGGTGTTGTGAAGACAAGGACTTTAACAGGGTTTTAAAAAAGCTATATACGTTCATGGAGAGGAGATCCATCAATGGCTATTAGCCAGGATGGGTAGGAATGTTGTCCTTTGCCTCTGTCAGAGGCTGGGAGTGGGTGGCAGAGTAGGAATCGCTTGTTGGTTCCCTGTTCTGTTCACTCCCTCTGGGGCACCTGGCGTTGATCTGTCAGAAGACCTAGATGGACCTTTGGTCTGACTCAGCATGGCTGTTACGCTCCTCGCATTGTTTCCCTCTCTCTTCCAGGGGAGACCTATTTCCAGAGGGCAGTGTATTAGTACGTGAGGGGACCGATCTGTGTCTGTGCTCTCTGTGATGCGCTGGTTTCCCTGCCCCTTCCAGACCCTGTCACTCAGTCAGGAATAGGGGGCAGGTGTGCACATGCAGCCTCTGTTAGTTTCCCGACCCCATTGGCTGGCTGATGCTATCTCCACGCAGGCTTCCTTCCAGGGGACCCCTTCACATGCCTTTCATAATGGAGCACTCTGGGAGCTGGCTGGCTGTGCAAAGAAGCAAACAATTAGAAATGGAGATTAGAAGTTTGCGTGTTTCCTGGCTGAGGGTGGGGAAAAGCCCTTGGTTGGTTTCAGAAGCCGATATTTTGGGGGCATTTATTTTACATGATCATAAAGTAAATTCTCCCCTCAGACCCTGAGCGTTAAGTCTTTGCAGAATGTCTGTTTCTATTTTGTGCTGTGCTTAGCCACCCAGGGAGTGGTTATGGCTTGGGTAACACATTGTGTGCTAACAGCAAAGTGCCTTTAATCCAATCGTGATGTGGCCAAAAAGGAATCAGGATGTTTCTACTTTCTGCAGGGAGTGTGCGCGCGCGTTGAGTTCTTTGTAAACATAGTGTGCTGTTTTTTTTAATAGACTACAGGTTGAACCTCTCTGGTCCATCAACATCCGTGGTTTGCCCATGATTTTAGTGAGCCGGATCCACTTATAAGTGTGGCCAAGTTTCCTGGGGTCCCCATACAGTTTACTTACAATCACCAGTCCTGGCTCTGTGTTCTGTGCTGTTGTTTAGCTCTAATTCACCTGTACGTGTCTGCTAAGGGCCCAGCAAGTCGTGGAAGTGTTGGCAGTACTGCTAGACAATATTGACCTCTCCTAATTTGGCAAATTCTCTGGTTTGGCACCGGACAGATCCTCAGGGTTCTGGACTAGAGTGGTTCAACCTGTGGTTAGATTGGCTAAAGAAGGTTATTTGTAACTTGCTGGACGGCCGAGTTAGGATTTCCAAACAACCTGACAGCTTATCTCAAGTGTCTTTCAATACCCAGGATTTCTGACCCGGGGAAGGGGAGGATGCTCTTGTGTGTAAAGCACAGAACTGGGCTCTGTTCCCAGCTTTTCACTGCGTACCCGGTCTGGACTCGATGCGAGTCTCTGCGTCCTTGTGCTTCGCGTTCCCCATCTAGGAACTATGATGTTTCTCACTTGGGGGGCTGAGTTTCATTTGGTATTTTAGAAGCACTCTCAAATTCTTATGAAAGCCGCTATAGAAGTGCAAAGTGTTTTTGTAGGGGAACTCTGTCCCCCTCCTTCCCTGTCCTAGAGTGGTGTCGGGTTATTAAAAGAAGTTGCAATATTTACGTTTTTTGCTAATGCTTGCTAACTGCAAAAGAGAGAGGCTCTGTGGCTCTTAAAGGGAGACCATAATTATGTGGCTAGGACTCACCAGCAGCCGTGCGAAATCGGTTGCCAAGTTCCTGTTGTGACAGGGAACAATTCAGGATCTGGGGTCTTTTGGCTCTTCTCTCCAGGTCATCTCTGCAGCAAATAGCACCACTAATGACTGCTACTCCAACAAAACCATCGGGCTGGCTCCCACCATGGACTCCCGTCTGTTCATCCTCTCCTTGCTGCCGTTCCTGGTGCTGCTTGTCTACATCCAGAATCTCAAGTTCCTGTCCATCTTTTCCATGGTGGCCAACCTCGTCATGCTGTGCAGTCTCGTCATGATAAACTGGTATATCTTTACGGTACGTGCGGTAACCTAAAGCCACCTGCCTGTGCGGTGTAGAGATCTTCCTGACGGCTTCCACACCTCGCTCTGGCACCGTGTAGGGTGGTCTTCAGCAGTTTGAGAGCCGGGCGCACCTGCTGGGGCTCAGGGCTTGAGCCTGGCAGGGAAGGAGGGGGTCTTGGAGCTCATGCATGGCTACGGGGGGTGTGTGTGTCTGACATCAGCGCTTCTGCAGGAGTGGGGCTGTAGCCCTCAGAGCCTCCCTTCCACTGGTCGCAAGACCTAAGATCCAGCACCCTGCTGCAGGGCAGAAACCCAAAGCTCCCGCCCACCCCACGTCTGGGAGGTGGAGCATGGTGGGCAGGGGCGGATATAGGGCAGGGCGAGCGGGGCGGCCGCCCCGGGCCCCGCGC
>JANRFK010006688.1:32324990-32336547 GCA_030068395.1 Apalone spinifera
TATCTTATACTTTGCTTGCAAGCCCCGCATAGCTCATCTTATCAGAGGAAGCTCATGAGCTAGAAGTCTGTAAGGAGCCACAGGACTGCTCTTGTTTCCAACTAACACCTCTGAGACTTTTAAACATAGCTAGAAGGTTTGTCATGTTCCCTGGCCTATAGTAAACCCAGGTTTCAAGCCAAGGTCTTGGAGGCTAATTATTAGCGATCATCTCTGGAAAACCCATCGGTCGTGTCACGTAACAATCATTGGTCCGGCTGCAGCATTGAATCCCAAAGCATTTTACACATAGCTCACTGAGTCTGATCCACAATGCCCGGAGGAAATGGTTGTAAGTTGGGGAAACTGAGGCACAACAAGGGCATTTGCTAGGTTTGGGGGGTCTAACAGGAGACAGAGTGGGCCTGATTTACAAATAGCCACAAATCCCAGTGACCTCCATGGGAGCCTGGCACCGGCCATGCCTCTTAGAGCAGGCCGCCTTTTCCCCACCCCCAGAATGGAGTGACCCCAGCAGCCACTTTCCAAAGCTCGGGTCTGCAAGACAGAGTCAGGAATGGAGCCCAGGCACCCAGGTGCACAGTCCTGTTCTATGACGGCTGGCCACTCCTCCATTTCTAGGTGTCACCCCCTGGTCGCTCCCTCGCTGTGCAGGGACAACAGGGTCCTTTGGAACTCCCACTCTTTGTATTGGGATGCTCTGCTCCTGGGCGACAGAACTGCATTGGCATGCCCAATCCCACAAGGGCGGAGAGCCTGCCCAAGGTAAGTCCGCCATGCCAGGGTTGGGGCACAGGCTGTGTCCGGGGACGGATCCCCAGCGTCCTGGCATTCGGACTTCCCTGCAGGGAAAAGCCAAAAGGGAGGAGGGGCTGGGAGAGCAGACAAAGGACTCGGATAGACTCCTGGGCCCCTGCCCGGCCCTTCCTGGGGAAGCACCCAAGCGCTGCTTCGCATCTGCTGCCTGTTCAGTCACGGCCTAACTGCTAAGCCCATTGCCGGATCCTAGCAGTGCAATCGAGAGCCAGGTTTGAGCTGGTCCTGCAGAGCCAAGAAACCTCAAAAGGAGGCCGAGAAGCACAAAGCCAGAACCAAAGCTGTCAGCACAGGAGGACGGACTTTAACCTGCTCAAAATCTAGAGCCCATCCAAGCAGATGAGCGTAACCAACCCCCTGCCCCAGGCATGGAGTGGCCAGTTCCGCAGCCCTGCTGGAGCAGAGCCAGCCTAGGGCAACGGAGCGCAGCCAGCTCGAACGGAGCCGGTGCATTAAACGCAGCGGCTCCCATCTGCGTCGGCCTCAGCTACACGCCTCGGCTGCATTTGCTCTCCCCGGAGATGTGGTTTAAACCCCTTGCCTGTGCTCTCTGTCACAAGCAGGGCAGGGGCCAAGCCGAGAACAGGATGAGGGAAGGGGGACAAATCTGTGCCACTGCCCCTAGTCAGTGTTGGAAGCTTTCTGCCTCTTCCCGCCCGCAGTTCCATGGCCCTTTCTCTGCCTTTCACCCAAGGCTGAATTCTCGGCACCACCCGTTCCCATTCCCCCGAGCTGCTCCAAAGTGAGGGAAAAATCCTCCCTCTCTCCTCACGGGGAGGAGGAAAAATCCCCTACGTGAAAAGACACTGTGAGGAGCTAGGGCAGGGGTGGCCAATATTTTTTTACCAGCGGCCACTTCAGACATTTTTTAAGTGGCCCCGGGCCGCTCCGGAAGGGGCGGGGCCTCAGGTGGAAAGGGTGGGGCCAGGATACTTCCCTGCTTCCCCATCCACAGACTATGACTGGTCTGGTTGTGGGGGAGTGTGTGAAGTCTTTGCTCCCCTTCTTTGCCCCCCTCCCCTAAGGTTCCCCCTAGGTGCCCATGCCCCCGGGGGTGGGAGACTTTGTGCGCTCCCCCTTCTGCTCCCAAGGCCAATCAGGTCTGGGGGAGCGCACAGTCTCCTCCCACCCTGCCAGGAGGGTGTGATGCTTATAAGCGCTTCTAAGCACGCGCACTCCTTGCAGGGCAGGGGTAGGGCAGAGGAAATTTCCTATGCTTCCTCCCACTCCCAGGCCCAGATTGGCCTGGGGGCGGGGGAGTGGCAGGGCCTCTGCAGGCCAGATCAACCCACTTGGTGGGCCGGATCTGGCCCGTGGAGACCCTTTTGCCCACCCCTGAGCTAGGGAGTCTCTTTCTTGAGGAGGAGGACGCCCACGCCTCTTTGGAGGTGTGAATTCCCATCAGCTCTGCAGAGAGCACTTTCCTGCGGGCCAAAGACCTGCAACACATCCCTCCGGCTCCCCTTCCCCGGGACAGCAGCGCAGCGCCGCTCGGCAGCCGTGACAGCCGGGGGATTTCATGAATCCAGGTGGAGGTCCAAGTCAAAACATTGCCCACAAAGGCAGTCTGGTGCCGGGTGTGTTGCAGCTCACGGCGATGGAGAGTTGCATCTCAAATTTGGCCCAAAGTTCTCTTACTTCAACGGAAATGAGCGAGTCACAATTACTCACAAGAGTCCATACCCAGGGAGGCCCAGGGCTGGTGCCCGGCTCTCCCACAGATGTTCTGCGCTACTTTGGGCAAGTCACTCACCGCCCAATTTTCAAAAGTTGGTTTCACTTTTGAAAAAAAAAAATGTAGCCACTAGCCCATCTGGGCCTCAGCCCCTATCTGTACTAATAGCACTGCCCTGCCTCCTAAGGGTGGGGGAGGAGAAATATATTAGATGGATACTCAACGTCAATATTATTTAAATAGTGGTAGGCTCCAGTTAGGGAGTCAAGGATCCGTTGTGCTAGAGGTGGTACAAAAGGAATAAGATGGTTTCTGCCCCAGAGCGCCACACATTTAAGAAAGTGACAAGGAGATGCCATAAGAACTAGGGGTCACCACATGAAATTAATGGGTAGCAGGTTTAAAACAAACACAAGGAAGCTTTTCTTCACGCAGCGCACAGTCAACCTGTGGAACTCCTTGCCAGAGGATGTTGTGAAGGCCAGGACTTTAACAGGGTTCCAAAAAGAGTTAGATTAATTCATGGAGGATAGGTCCATCAATGGCTACGAGCCAGGATGGGTAGGAATGGCATCCTAGCCTCTGTCAGAAGCTGGAAATGGATGACAGGGGAGGGATCACATGACGATTCCCTGTTCTGTTCACTCCCTCCAGGGCATCTGGCATTGGCCACTGTTGGAAGACAGGACACTGGGCTAGATGGAGTTTTGGTCTGACCCAGTCTGGCCATTCTGATGTTCTTAAGGGGATAAACAGACAAATAGGGATGGGGACACAAGGCAGTGGTGAAAAGAAGTGGTTGTGATAGTTAAAGTGGTCCTAGAACGATGCATGAGCCAGAAGAAAATCCAGCTCCCTCCCCCAGAGCCGTCCCTGCCATGCAAAGAGAAGTAACAAGACCGTAAAGCAAGCAGAGGCCTGTGGAACAGGCACAGGAAGCTGATCTATTTAGCAAGGAGGTCTTGGTTTCCTAGACATTGTTGCATTCCCATCCTGGGTTCTTCTAACGGGTTTTTGTGTGTGTGTGTTACCCTCCCCAGGCAATGCCTTTGTGGTGAGCTTGGCCGTTGCAGACTTGCTCGTGGCTTTTTACCCCTATCCCCTGGTCCTGATGGCGATTTTCCACAACGGCTGGGTAATGGGGAACCTTCACTGCCAGGTCAGCGGCTTCCTGATGGGCATCAGCGTGATCGGCTCCATCTTCAACATCACGGGCATCGCCATCAACCGCTACTGCTACATCTGCCACAGCCTGACGTACCACAAGCTGTTCTCGGGCACCAACACTGTGTGCTACGTGGGGCTGGTCTGGGCGCTCACCCTTCTGGCTATCATGCCCAACCTCTTTGTGGAGTCCCTGCAGTACGACCCGCGGGTGTACTCCTGCACTTTCGCCCAGTCCGTCAGCACCCTCTACACCATCGCCGTGGTGGTGATCCACTTCTTCCTGCCCATCACCATCGTCAGCTACTGCTACCTGAAGATCTGGGGGCTGGTCCTCCAAGTGCGGCGGAGGGTCAAGCCAGACCTGCAGCCGAGAATCAAGTCTCACGATTTCTGGAACTTCCTGACCATGTTCGTGGTCTTTGTGCTCTTTGCTGTGTGCTGGGCGCCGTTAAACTTCATCGGCTTCGCCGTGGCGCTCGAGCCCACGCTGGGATCGTCCATACCTGAATGGCTCTTCACCGCCAGCTACTTCATGGCCTACTTCAACAGCTGTCTCAACGCCGTGGTGTATGGGGCCATGAACCACAACTTCAGGAAAGAGTACAAGAGAATCATCCTAACTGTGTTGCAACTGGCTTAGCCCTTTAGTGAGGGCGACTAAAACCGAAGCGCTGAGCCGGGAGGGACGAGGCGGTCAGATTTTACACCATTTACACTCGGCCCCTGCTGCCCTTTTCGGAACAGTGACGCTCCGCGGTGGACACTGCTCCATACATAAGCTGTCTGTAACAAGAACACAGCTCACCTTGCATCCGGCTGTCCTCTAAGACTAGCAGGAGGTTAGAAAACGGCCCTTCCTACCATGGCGTGGCCTCCCCAGCATCAGTCGGTAGCTGTGCTGGAAACACCAGGGCCAAGTGATTCACGATGAATCATTTATTCAGTGAACTGTCCACCAGCATCTCCCAACGTTCTCTAATTTGCCTGTTTTTCGCCAACTAATTCTCTGTATCTCCAGAATGTTTGTGAGCAACTGGTTGAGTGTTGGATGCCCAAAATTCAACTGGTTTTGTCTGGACCCATGGAATAGTTGCTGTTCTGTGATTGGATGACGTTTCCTGTGTGAACCCTCACCTCTATCATTTAGGATCCGTCTTTCCTAAATCGTCTCCAATAGCCACTCTGTTGCAGCAAACTTGTGTTGGCGACAAGGTTGCCCTAGAAGGAAAGCAGAAGGGGGTGCCAACTTAGCCAATGGGAATTCAGTGTGTTTGTGGTGTGACCGAGGGGTGGGGAGTAAGACGGGACTGTCAGCCAGCAGGGAGAACAGAAGGTTTATGAGTTGACAGGGACACGGCATAGAACAGATTTGTCAGCACAAAACCCAGAAGAAATCAGCACCGTCCGTCTTGGGGAGGGGAGGTTCAGAGTCAAGGGTCCCGACACACCATCCTGCATCCTAAGCCAACGAGGCTCACTCACACACACCCAGCAGCCCGGTTCCCCCTGCAGCCAGCCCTGTCCCTGGCCTTCAGCCAGCTTCCTGGGTAAAAGGTGTCACCTGGTTACACCTCCCTCCCAGGTTCAGCTTACACAAAGCACCCACCTTTGTGTACAGGCAGGAAGCTGTCACACGGAAATTCCCATCCCCATCTAGCTATTGGTGCAGTGCACAGAAAAGCTGAGGCACACACGCGGGATTACTACACGTCAGGAGAAATCCCATGTAACCCAACAAAGAGAACAGAGCGAATCCAATCCCCACTTCTTCACGTACGGTGGGATTTTCCAGAAGCTCTCGAAGGAGCCAGGTGCCTCTTAAAGTCCCAGCTTCTGGGAATATACACAAAAATGGTGGCATGTTGTGAGTGCCGCAATTCCCTTGAATGAGCTGAGGTGGCAAAAGGAAAACCCATCACCAGACGCCTTAAATCCACGTCCGAAGACAACAATCATCAGCCGGACGTGGCTGCTTCTCCGCTGAAAAACCGTCGCATCGGGAAGGCGAAACTACCAAAATGAGGCTGCATCTCAGCATCTGAAGATAAATCCACAAGGACAAGTCCTTTGCAAATGCCAATGGCTCAAAGAGAGAGTTACCCCAGAAAGACATTGCACCTTGAATGAGACCAAGCCTGCAGGCTCCTGATGAGCTATTTAGAGCACACGTGTGAAGATTGTTCCCCCGCAGAGAGGAAACCAATTTCTCTCGTTTGGTATTTAATTCCAGAGATAATTTGGCCTAGTGCAGCAGTTTGCAAACTAGGGGTCGTGACCCAGCACTGGGTCATGGAATGTCGGGCCCTGGGTCTCATGGCTGCAGGGGGGTCAGGTGAGCAGTGGGGAGACTAAGGCAGCTCCCTGCCTGGCCTGACACCACAGACTGCGCTGCACCCCAGAAGCAGCCGGCAGCTGGCCCCCTCCTAGGTGTGTGTGTGTGGGAGAGCGCACAGGGCTCCATTCACTGCCCCTGCCCTGAGCACTAGCTCTGCCCTCCTATGGGCTGGGAACCTGCTGCCGGCTGCTTCTGGGGGCAGCCTGGTCTGCCGTGCCAGGAGAGGCAGGAAGCTGCCTTAGCCCCCCCGCTGCACCACTGACCAGGAGCCGCCCTCCTGCCCCACCCAACGCCAGAGCCCCCTCCAACACCCCAAAGCTCCTCCTCAGCCCCACCCCGGAGCCCGCATTCCCGTCAAATTCTGTTGGGTCGCAGCATCGATAATTTTCTTCAACTGGGTCATGAGAAAAAAACGTTTAAAAACTGCAGGCCTAGAGGAAAGAGAGTTGGGCCCAGACCCTTAAGGTACGTAGGATTCTAACTTCCATCCATTTCAGAAGAGGACTTGGGCCTCTGTCCTGAGTGGCCCTGATCAGCAGTGGTTCTGTGGACATGCATTGAACAGATTGTGGGACAGAGACACAAATAAAGAGGGATAGCTCAGTGGTTTGAGCATTTGCCCCCCTACATCCAGGGTTGTGAGTTCTAATCCTTGAGGAGGCCATTTAGGGATCTGGGGTAAATCTGTCAGGGATAGCTCTTAGTCCTGCCCTGAGGGCAGGGGACTGGGCTTGATCTCAGAAGGTCCTTTCCAGTGCTATGAGGTAGTGTATATCTCCATATATTGAAGGAAGATGGAGCCACCACTTAGATTTTTCAGCAAGTCAGACCAGCCATCAGAAACTCATTCCCTGGTCTTCCTTGAATATGCAACACCTAACTCACGTTGCAGGCTATTTTCCTTTGATTCCTGGAGATGTTCTGGCCTCGTAACCCCAGCATGTAAAGTATAAATTGGCTTTTGTGTATGGCCATTAAGGAAGACATGAAAATATGTTTTAAATCAGTGATACTCAGACTGAGCCTCAAAGGGCTCTTTCATGGATGTCCGATGGCTCTTTGCGGCATATGATATCATAGAATCATAGAATACTAGGACTGGAAGGGACCTCGACAGGTCATCGAGTCCAGTCCCCTGCCCTCATGGCAGGACCAAGTACTGACTAGACCATCCCTGATAGACATTTATCTAACCTGCTCTTAAATATCTCCAGAGATGGAGATTCCACAACCTCCCTGGGCAATTTATTCCAGTGTCTGACTACCCTGACAGTTAGGAACTTTTTCCTAATGTCCAACCTAAACCTCCCTTGCTGCAGTTTAAGCCCATTGCTTCTTGTTCTATCCTCAGAGGCCAAGATGAACAAGTTTTCTCTCTCTCCTCATGACACCCTTTTAGATACCTGAAAACGGCTATCATGTCCCCCCTCAATCTTCTCGTTTCTAAACTAAACAAAGCCAATTCTTTCAATCTTCCTTCATAGGTCATGTTCTCTAGACCTTTAATCTTTGAGCAATTCTTGTTGCTCTTCTCTGGACCCTCTCCACTGTCTCCATTTTTTATTAAAGCGCCATGTGAGTTAATTATTACTCAAAGTTATTAACCAGTCTGGATGCTTTTAACCAATTGTAGTTTATAAAATAATGCTAGCTGGTCAGTAATTTTGCTGTGAGAATGATATACACACGCACCCATACTCACACACACCCCCTCATACGCACACACTAAATCTTGTCCCTGTCACACTGTTTAAATATGAATCGATAGTAAATGAAACAATTAATTCACACAGCAGTAGCCCCTTTGGCTAATGTTGATTGCTAATTTGGCTCCTGAACCACTGTGGTCTGAGTATAACTATTTTAAAGGAAGGTTTCTAAGGATACGTCGATAATGTACTATGGGTGGGGTTTTGAAATGAGCCTCAATGACTTATGTTTCTAAATCTTATGGACTTTCAATGCAACTTAAGAGTGGATTTTTCAAAAGCACCTCTCTATATAATGTATATAGAGAGAGATTCATTAAGAGCATTTTGTCTCCTTTGATAGACATGAAAGAGAAAAAGAATCAATGTTTTTTCCTCCCAACATGCAATCAATTGTTTAATGAGGTTCTTTTCACCTACATGCAAAAGCCAATACAATACCCACATGAAAAGCTTTGCTGTGGATTCAGTCCGATCTGATTCACTTGCACGACCTTCGTTGCTCAGAAAGAGCAAATAGATCACTAGTCTCACAATGGGCGGGGAATCTCCCACATGCTCTCCCTGCCCCTAAATAAAAACGATGTTTCCTGAATGGTTTGGCTACAGAATTTTTGTGGCAACAGCACCGACAAGGCAACAGCAACCAAAAAAAAAAAAATTTTTTTTAAACGGTTTAAGTCGTAGCACATGATGTTAAAGCATTGTGTGATTTAATTATTACTCACCGTTATTAACCAGTCCAGATGCTGGAAACCCATTGTAGTTTATAAAAGAATACGACTTGGTCAGTAATTTTGCAATGAGAATTATGTATGTGCACACACACACACACACTAAATAATTTAAGTCGCAGCACATGCCATTAAAGCAAAATTACTCTATTCCATCGTTGCATTATGACAAATTGGAAAGGAATGTCTTTGGGATCCTAAAAATCCACTATCCCATTCCCCAAAATAAGTAAAACCCTACCACCCCCAAGCCACTGTCGTAGGACACGCCACCAAAAACCTCACAGTGCAACAATTCCCTCATTTGATTACAAAAGGCAACAGTGATTGTCTCTGATCCGGGACTGGCCAAGCGGTTTCCAGCCAAGCTGTTTTGACAGACCACTGGGGCATGGACAGAACATTTGCGCTTTCACAGACGTGTCTGTCTGCTTTCCAGAGAAAATTCTGTCAAATCCAACATGCAAAAAGATTTTGATTGAAAACCAAAACTTTAAAGTTTTGAGTCTTTTAACCAAAGGGGGGAGGGGAGATTCAATTTTCCCCCGACACCCTCCCTAAAAATGCCTTTTCTCTGAGTAGCTCTAATTGTTTCCATTTAAAACACTAGCCCAGACTTAATTGCTATAGAAATGTTACCTTGTAAGACAGATTCCCAGAGAAGCTGTGAGCTCACATGGACACAGCTGTTGGCTTTTTTGTCAGGACCCGAGTTTGACAGACTTCGGGGAGGTTACTGTGTCTCCCATTTAGTACAGAAACCTCTAATTTGTGCTAAAAATAACGGCCTTTGTGTGCTTTATTTCATCTGGCTTTGAATATTTTATGCCTCCGTTTCTCGGACCCCGAGGGGAAGGCTCACCCGTGCCAAAGGGGAATGAACAATGTGAATCTTTTATTCAGACCCACCTTTTCAGCCGTGAGGATTAGGCTTAACAGATGCTTTCTCCAAAAATCCTGAACATGGCAGGAAAAAAACTTGATTGAGAAAAAAAAAAAACCAAACCCAAGGAGACAAAAGTTGTTGAGAAAAAAAAAAGGTCACTGTGTCTTTAAGAATCCCTGTGCTCCTCACTTTCCCCCGCCCCGCCAGCCTTCCATCCAGGACAAATAGAAAATACCGGACGTTTTACATGTCTGGTATTTTCTGTTTTTTTACTGAACAGGGGACAGAAAAAACAGAGTGTCCGGGTGAAAACGTGGCAACCCTAGGGAGGATCCCAAAGCTCTTTAAAAACGGATGCATGAAAGATGCATAGGGGTCACTTCTCCAGTCACCGAAACGCCGCCTCTTGTAACCGTGCACTGCTCCACTACTCAAAGATGTGGAGCACGAGATAAGACCGAGGACTACGTCCAAGGAATCTGCAGCCAAAATATAATTCCAGAGATTGTGCTGGCGAGGACACTCCAAAGGCACTAAGGAGTCTCTAATGAATCCCAGTCATTCAGGTTTGCATCTCATCCCAGTTCACAGAAATGTCTGCATCCGTGGTGTTACACCAGGGATAAGTTTGCCCGGATCACCAGTAACTTTTAATTTTCACTTACCCCAGCACTGAAGAGACAGTTTCCAAGGGGCTCCGTCCAAAGTGTAAAACTCCCATCAATAACAGAGCAAGGAACCCTGGTCCCCACATTTACCGTACACATGCCCAATCATCACATCAGTGCTTTGCTCTAAGAAAGGCCCTTTGCTTCCACAGACCCCAGAAATGTGTCTAAAACTGACTGTGCACGTTCGACAAGGCCACTGGACCTTGGGCGCAGCAAAGAAAGCTTACGGCACGTGCGCCGCTGCTTTGGATCGTTGGATCAACAGCTGCTGAAACCTGCTATAAATCCGCCACTGAAGCCACATTTGTGAACGAGTTTGCAGCAGGACAATCCAGGACACCACAGGGCATTGCTGATTTGGGCTGGTTACCAGATACCAGAGGTGCTGACATGTAGTGCACCTCCTGCTGGTCAGAACAGACATAAGACATTGAATTGGTGAACTGGGGAGCGGGGAGGAGGGTTGGAACAATTTGCTCAGCAGGCAGGTGTGGAGCAAAGCTCCCTTTAATTTTTTCATCCGTGTGGGGAATAAATTTTGTTATGCGCACCGAGGCATGTGTGGAGGTGCACCATCAGGAGGAACATGCTGCTGCCTGTGGGCACTCTGCTAATCAGCTGGGCAGCACTTGAATCTCTCCTGCGTGGCCGCCCAAGTGCTCAGTTTACAGAGAACTCTGGTGCGGAGAGCCATGGAACCAAACTGTAACTCCAGGCTACCACTTCAAGTAGGCGGGATGGCACCTACGGGTGAACTAATGTTACAGGCAGCGACAGGATCCAAGCATGGCTAGTGACACGTACTCAGAAAAGCACTTTACTGAGGATCGGGTGAGCTGTCCAGAACCCCAGTCACTGCCCTGGAGCTGGGTTGGTATTTGAGCTGTTTGTGTAAATCAAAGAGGCATTTATGCTAGAAAAATCAATTGGAGTCACCTTCACGTCTCAATGCAAGAGCCTCCCAGGTGAATCCATCTGGTGTTGCTAAGCTCAGATACCAAAGTGCATTATCACCAGAGAAGAAACAGACAGTCCCACCGGCCCGTCCTCCGCTCGGCCTCTCACGCTATTCGCACGTTGAGAACCCAACCTCGTGCACATTTATTCCTGCTGTGCGGAGACAAGCAGCCTCGAAATCTTTGCAAGTCACACATCACCCTCTTAGCACATTGCTCCCCGGGGTGGCTGGAGTCCAAAGCAAGCAGCAGGGGTGGGCTGGGAGCTGCATCCCATGGAGACAGAGCCCTTGGGTGCCGGGAAGGTGCTCAGATGTAGTCATGGACTCCACACACAAAGCAAACAAAGAGACTCGCTTTGTTGGTTTTATTTTTGCCCAGTGTTTTGTTGTGTGGATGATATTAGTGCTCAGAGTCTCTCCCTGTCAGAGAGAAGGAACCGGGACCCCACGTTCAGGCATAAAAACAGCTCCAACTCCAACAGTCATTTCATCCCTTCTGCCCCCAGGTAGTGGGGGTACCTGGCTGGTTGCTAGTACCCGGCCAGTTGGGCTTGGGCTGTGAGTGACCTCCACTGGCTGCTGTCTGCAGCATGGCCCAGCAGGGCA
>JANRFK010006688.1:32355789-32369208 GCA_030068395.1 Apalone spinifera
CTTCACAACATCCTCTGGCAAGGAGTTCCACAGGTTGACTGTGAATTATGTATAGAAATACTTCCTTTTGTTTGTTTTAAACCTGCTACCTATTCGTTTCATTTGACGTCCTCCAATTCTTGTGTGATGGGAAGGAGTAAATAACTCATCTTTATTCACTTTTTCCACACCTGTAATGATTTAGAGACATCTATCATATCCCCTCTGTCTCCTCTTTTCTAACCTGAAAAGTCCCAGTCTTTTTAATCTCTCTTCATATGGCACTCATTTCAAGCTCCTAATCATTTTTGTTGTCTTTTTCTGAATTTGTTCCAATGCCAAGATATCTTTTTTTGAGATGAGGTGACCACGTCTGCACACAGGATTCAAGACGTGGGTGTACCATGCATTTATAGAGAGGCAATAACATATTCTGTCTTATTCTCCATCCCTTTCTTAATGATTCTTAACATGGTTTGCTTTTTTGCCTGCCGCTGCACATTGAGTGGGTGTTTTCAGAGAACTCTCTACAAAGACTCCAAGATCTCTCTCTCGAGTGGTAACAGCTAATTTAGACCCCATTATTTTATGCATACAGTTGGGATGATGTTTTCCAATGGGCATTACTGTGCATTTATCAACATTAACATTCATCCAGCTTTTTGTTGCCCAGGCGCCTAGTTTTGTGAGATCCTTTTGAAACTCACTTAGGAGTCTCCAGCTAGCCTGCCTTTTTCCTCCTCCTGGTGTAAAATGCTGTTTCAACACCGAAGGAGGGCTTGGATGAGGCAGTGTGTTCCCCCTGCACGGAGGAACTTGTTCAAACCATTGTTACTACACACCCTACCCAATCAGACCATACATAACAGATGCTACTGGCAGGGGCGGCCTGTGAGCCTAGGCAAGCTAGGCAACTGCCTAGGGCGCTGCTGGTCCAGATGCCCGACGATGATGTCACGGACATACAGGCAAGGGTGCCGATTGCGCCACCCCGCCGAGGGCGTCAGCTGCTGCAGCCGGTCTTGGGCCACCCCTGGCTACTGGCTTTGACTGATTTGCCTATTTCTGCAACACCCAGCACTTAAGGGCACCCAGAGTTTATCAGGGACCATGTCCTGATGATGTTCTGGTCCACAGGCACTACTGCCCCCCTGCAGCTGTATAGCAGAGCATCTACTAATTTTACCCACTGGCCAGGCACATCTGGCTATTGCTAGCCAAAGATGCCTGGGGCTTTGGTAGGTGGGCGTCTTGGCACTCAGTCATTAAGGAGCCTTTTGTCCCCGGGGCTGGTGTGCCAAGATTGGTCTAGAGGGGGCTTGGTCCTGCCGTGAGGGCAGGGGACTGGACTTGACCTCACGAGGTCCCTTCCAGTTCTAGTGTTCTAGGATTCTATGACTGGCTAATTAGTTGTCTCCTGGGGTGCCTGTGCTCTTTCCCTGTCACCCCTTGAGGGTTGAGATCAGCTGAGATGCTTAGAAACCAGGAGGCAAGAGCTTCCCATGGAACACCCCTCGTTACGTAACTTTCTTGCTCCAAGGGCATGCTGGAACCAGACTCCATTGATCTGAGGTTCATCTTTTAGGGCAGAGGTGGGCTTGCCTATGGCCCCTCCTGGGATGGTTTATTGGGTCTGGTTGGGGCAGTAGAAATGGTCAGCTAGTAGCTGGCACCAGAGGCTGGGCACGGTATAGAAGAGGGTACAAGAAACATGCACAGTCCGGAAGAATCTTCAAACTCTGTTTTAAAAATTGATCCCTTAAATTAGCATGACGCTGAAGTTAATTTATGCCAGAAGTCTCAATTACATAGAGATGGACTCAGGAAAAAAAGTAAGCCAATAAGTGAGGGATAAGATCTCAGACTTCAATTAGGGCCATTATACTTAATGAGGATTAGATAAAAAACTCATAAAACACAACTCCTTTTCTGAAGGGCTCTGGCTTTCCCTCTGCTGCCAAGGTGGAAAGGAGCAGACACATGCTCCTTTGAATTCTCTAAAGAGTCACCGAGTGCAGCCAAAGAAAGGAGAGAGATCAGATTATGATGTTACCGATTCTGGCAGCTGTCCTGAATGATGAAACCCGTGGCAGGAAGCATCAGCCCCAGGGCTTGCAAGTTTAAGCTTGAATTGGTTTCTCCCCTTGCAATGGCTAAAGATGCCTGGATCATGATGTGCGATGACGTTTTATAAGAGTTCTGTCCCCACCTGCCCCCTGACCGCCATTAAAACCAGGGTATTTAATCCACTGGTGGCCATCCGGACACCTTCTGTGCATCTTCTTGGGTGGCCGATGGATCCATGCCCAGCCACTGAGGAAACTAGCGGCAGCAGCTGTTCCTTTTAGTAAATTAATGGGAAACACCACGTTTAGGGGCTGCTGACTGGTTCCCTGGTGGGTGAATGGGGTTGGGGTCCTTTTTAACAAGCTTGTGGGTCGGTGTTCCCAGGCTCTTGCATGGTACGTTTGTGAGTCTGTAGGTACAGTGGGCCAGGTCCTCCGCGGGCGTGAGTCCAAGTCAGCGGAGTGATGTCATTTTGTACCAGCTGAGAATTTGGCTCCTCGTGCTCCCTGGGTGATTCCTATATATGGGAACTGCACGTTCTGGTGTCCCTGGATTGTCTCCTGTGCTGTTGATGCTATTCTTATTTGGTGCAGTGACACCTGCAGGCTTCTCGCCCTGGAGATTGTGGCCGCATTGCACCTGGAGCTGTACGAACATCTCCGACGACATTTCCAGGGGAGCTCAGCCTCAGGCCTTGTCTACAGTTGCACGTTTTGTGCCAAAAACGGTCTTTTGTTGACAAAACATCCATTTTGGCGATAAAAATCTTCCACCGCGTTTGTCTTTTCCCCTCCCTTTATTGTCAACAAAGAGCCAGGGTGAACTCTGTTGTTTATTTTGTCAAGAGAACTGACTTCTGCCAGTATCCCACAATGCCTGCCCTGATGGCTGTGCTCAGTGTTTTGTGATCTCTCCTGCCCTGCAGGCATGCACCCCTCCCCATTCAAAGCTCTGGGAAGTGAGACAGCTGAGTGAGCTGCTCCGTTTGGGGAACACACAAAGAACAAATCTTTGGAATCTCCTGTTCTGCCCTGCTAGGAACACAGTAGCAGGCAGGCTGCTGCAGCCGGGGGAGGGCTGGGGAGATGGCTGTGCTGCTTCGACATTCCTCAGCATGGAGGGTTCATAGAGCTACGACGGAATCCCAAGAAGTGCACGGATCAGCTCTGCCTTCCCACCCACACTGCCCTTTGGGTGCCTTCCTTTGGTTATATTCCCCAGCGCTCATGCACTGGAATGGCCCATTCATGCAGAAATACCCCTCGGGCATTGCATATCCTACCTCCAGAACGGCAGTCCCGGTCCCATTGAGGAAGAGCAGAACACCGTGAAGCTGGCGGGTTTTCAAGCGGAACTGCATCTGCCAGTCCCCTCTCTCCTGGAGCTGGTACCGTATGTAGCTGTGTCCGCTGAACCTCACGGCTGTGCCTGGAAATACAACCGGGTCAGCTAGAACCAGGCTGAGATTCTGGATTGGGGTCAGCCTCCAGTGCTTTCCCCAGCCCTGTGCTTCCCCACATTTCAGCCACCAGGATTCCTGCTTGGCCGCCCCCAGTCTCTACACAGCTCTGCCAGCGAAGCTTGTGATGACCTGTGATGCCCCTGCTATTTATAGCCACCCCTGGCAGCTCTTCCACCCTAGTGACCTGCCGCCCCGTCCTGATCTGTCCTGCGTGCTCCCTACCTCTCCCCATGCACGTCAGCCCTGAGCATCTCTTCAGATCCAGACATGTGGCTCTGCCTATACGTCTGTCCTGCCTTCAGCATCCCCTGATGTTCCCATGAGGGGGCTGCCAACCCCTGCTGTTCCTGGGGCAGCAAGGAAATAACACAAGATCCCACTTACTAGTAACCCTTCGGTCACCAGCAAAAAGTTGCTATTACTCAGCAGGTGTTAGTAGGAAGCGCCCTGACTGCAGCCCAGCTGCGGGGACTTTCTACAGGGAGCAGGGCCAACCTCTGCCCACACTCCAGGGCTAGGGATTCGACACACTCCACACTTCTTTGCAGGTGTGTAGCTCCCTAGCAGGGCACCGCCCGGAGAGAGGAGGAGGGAGGGAACTCTGCCTCCCCTCCCAGCTCAAAGTCCCTTACGTTCTGGGCGTCCCTGGGCAGGCAGGTTTGGTGGCTGCTGGGATGGGCTAAGCACCAGCTGCAGGCAGGTTTGCAGGGTTGCCTTGTCTCAATAGCTTCCTTCCCCAGCTGCAGCCTCCCAAACCTGCCGGCAGCTGGGGCCATTCTTTCCAAAACCACTGGTAATAAATGGCAGGACATTGCTAGTAGCCGAATCCCATGAACCTTAACGTCAATGAGACAGGACTGGTGCCTGGCACAATGTTGCCGTTCACTGGAAATTGTCAGTCACCAGGTTGCTGTTGAGCGGCATCTACCGTAATGAAAATATGAATCCAAATCCTTTGCCCTGATTGGAACCTGCCGCTTTTAACTCTTCTGTGTTTGGCTGGCCACAGGACCAAAGCACGGGAACCCAAAGATCAGAGTTCTACCCGGAGAGCCCAGACCCTTTTGTTCTCCCTATGAGTGGGGCCCTACCAAATCCATGATCCATTTGGGTCAATTTCACGGGCATAGGATTTTTAAAATGGCGAACTTCATGATTTCAGATATTAAAATCTGAACTATCATGGTATTGTAATTGCAGGGTCCTGACACAAAAAGGAGCTGTGGGGGGGAGGGGGAGGTTTACAACATTATTGTTGGGGGGGCTGCAGCATTGCTACCCTTCCGAGCTGGGCAGCTGGTGAGTGGCAGCAGCTGGCCAGGAGTTGAGTTCTGAAGGCAGAGCTACTACCAGCAGCAGTGCAGAAGGAAGATGGCACAGTACGGTGTTGTCAGCCTTACGTCTGCGATGCTGTCTGCAGAGCTGGGTCCTTAGTCAGTAGCCAACACTCTCTGGCCACCCAGCTCTGAAAGCATCAGTGCAGAAGAAAGGGTGACATGGGTGTGGTATTGCCACCCTTACTCCTGTGCTGCTGCTGGCAGGGTGCTGCCCTCAGAGCTGGGTACTCAGCCAACGTTACAACCACCGCTTCCTAGCTGCCCAGCTCTGAAGGCAGCGCCGAAGTAAGGGTGACAATACCATGACTCCTAAAATAACCTTGTGACCCTCCTGCAACTCCCTTTGGGTCAAGACCCCCAATTTGAGAAATGTTGGTCTCCCCCCTGCCATGAAACCTGTATAGCGTAAGGGAACCCCCCACAAAAGCAGTGTTTTTTAAACTTTTTAAGACTGAGGAACACCAAACAATATTTTTTTTTTATGGGGAACACCAAGGATTTTTTTGTTGAGGAAAAAAAACCCCCAGGAGCTCCCAGGGAAAAGTTGTTGAGCAAAAAAAAAAAAAAGACACTTGTCTCTTTAAGGGTGGCCATTTTGAATTCTGTTCTCTCTGCGGCACACCTCTGACTGCCTCACTTTAAGAAATGCTGCACAAAAGGCAGATTTCACAGCCAGACAGCAGGTTTCATGATCCATGATGTTCTGCATGGCTGTGAATTTGGTCAGGCTGAACCTATGAGTGACTTTACTCCCTTCAGGGGCTACACAGAGCCAATTAATATTTAATGCCATATGACAAGAGCTGACCATTGGCCAGTGGAATTCTTCCTAGGGGCCAATGAAATTTGAAGCTCAAAGATGTTAGGTCCAGCCCTGGAGACAAAGCCAGAATAGCCAGTTAATGGGACAGCAACACCGCAGAAGTCCCTGAACTTTGCAAAGTGCCGGGGGATAATCCCACATGCTACAGACCGACATCGCTTTCTGAAGGGGGAGATGCCAAGAGCAAGGCGGAGGATTTCTCACCATTGCACGAACAAATTTGCTCCACGCTGTGCCGGGGTGTGAGAACGCTGAGTCGGGCGGTGCTGTAGGTGGACACTGAGCCCGGGTCCAACCGGATTGTTTCCTTGCAGACCCGTCGGGCACAATCTGGCCCATGACATGGCACGTGAATGGCCTTCCTCAGCTGCAGCCCCACCAGCTGGTCCATCTCCCCAGCCAGGAGAGAAATCTTGCTTGCTAGGGCACGGGGCTCGTAGAAGGCGTCGTGGGGCTCTCCGACGGCCAAGAGGAGCTCCACGCCGTCAGAGGCCGCCGCGGGCTGCAGGCTGGCCATGTGGATGTTCTGCCGTCTCGTGAGCAGGGTGTTTCCCAGGAACCTTTGCAAGTTGCGCCAATGGTCCCCCACAAACTCCTCGGGGGAGAGGTGCCGGAAGTGCAGCACCACGGCCTTGTCCAGGGCCTCCTGGCTGAAGCACCACACGCGGACACTGACGGTGGCGGTGGTTTGGAAGGTGCCGTCGCTGACCGTCACATTCAGGGCGTAGTGGCCGTGAGGAAGCTTCTTGCCGGCGACGATCTTGCCGTCGGTAGCCCCCACGGAGAAACGCCCCTCGCGGGGCACTTCGGCCACCAACGTGTACACCAGGGTGTCGTGGGGGTCACGGTCGGTGGCGTGGATCTTGCCAAGCACGCCGCCTCGGAAGGCGCTCTCATTGGTGGTGATGAATATCTCCAGGGGCAGCGCCGAGGGCACGTAGCGGCTCTGCTCGCTCACCTGGATGTTTACAAAAGCAGAGGACGAAAGAGGAGGGATCCCGCTGTCTGAGACCTGTCAAGGCAAACGAAAGGACCCGTTACGGCCTTGCGCTGAGTGACACGGACCTGGACCGCGGCTCCGAGGCAGGGCATCAAGAGGAGGGTCTCACTGCTTGTGTTTGAGGGCTGGGCCCTCTTTCCGCGCTGCACGACCCTGATCTATCCGGTTTCCTGTGTCCCGCCCTCCCCTCCCTGTCTCTGTGGCTGAAGCAAAAGTCCCTGGAGACGAGGGATGTCGAATCCCATTTAAAAAGTTAGTTGGTGAGATGTTATGTTTCACCAGTTAACTGGGATCCAGAGCTCGGCTGGAGCAGCCTGGCCGCCGGTTACCTGGTTACTTGGCAAGCATCATCCTGCTTACCAGGTAACCCGTTAACTGGTTAATCCAAAGTTTCACGAGGCATAAGGGAGCGGTGGACAAAGGCTTCCCCTGTCGGCCGATCCGCGTCTTGACTGCTGTGCTGTGCTGACAATCAGCTGAGCCCGCACAGCGCGGCAGCCATTTTTACTTTAATGAAGCCGAGGATATTTAAATCCCCGCTTCACTGACTATGTCGGGTAGCCTATTTTACATGCCTCTGTCAGCAGAGGCATGTAGTCTAGACCTACCCCTGCAGTATGGGAGCTGCCATTCCATAGCCGAGGGGTGATCCCTCGAGGCGAGGACCCTGTCTTGAGCATTGGCTTGATAGGACAAAAGGCAAGAAGCCTCATAATGGATGAAGATGGAACAATCAAACCGGGGAGACATTTCTTTCTAATCTCAGGCAGTGAGCGAGTGGGGCTTGTGTTACTAGTAGTCATAATACTTAGCTCTTTGGGTGTCCCTTACAACTCAAGATTTAGATTCCCTGTATATTTTAGCCAATCGACTATACCTGTGGATAGCCCTCGGTCATATCAATGTCTAATCCTTCCCTGAATCGTATCTTTGTTTTGCCTCAGCGCTGTCTGAAGTTCTAGCAGTTAATGGTTCATTGTGTAAAAAACCTAAGTAGTTTCTTTGATCCGTGTTAAATTTCATTTCTTTTCGTTGCTTTGGGGGATCCCTAAACTTATCATTCGTAAACAGGAGGGTCTGAGTTACTGTCTCGGTAGCATCCTTTATGTCATATTTCTTCAGAACAGGCATGGGGGACCTTTTTTGGGTCGGGGGCTGCTGAGCCACAGAAAAATCAGTTGGAGGGCCTCACACAAGTGAGAAGCAAAAAAACCAAATCAAACCAAAAACCCTAAACCCTCGCTGATGTGGCCCCCAACTGAGGAGGAGACAGACTTTCCCCTCACACACCAGAGCCTAATGGGGCCCAGGCTAATAGATTGTGTGTGCTCCAGCCCCACAGGGAGAGGGTGATGGGGGCTGGAACATCAGCATGTGCTCCCCAATGCTGGGGGGGGGGAGCTCTGAGACTCAAAGGCCAGATCCAGGCAAGCCAGGGGCTGCATCTGGCCCCTGGGTCTTTGGTCCCCCG
Organism: Apalone spinifera; assembly: GCA_030068395.1. NCBI lineage: Eukaryota > Metazoa > Chordata > Testudines > Trionychidae > Apalone > Apalone spinifera. Next base: position 32,363,929 of record JANRFK010006688.1, read on the forward strand.
CTCCTGGCTTAGAGAGAGAAGGTGGGTGAGGTAATGTCTGATATTGGACTAGCTTCTGTTGATGAAAGACACAGGCTTATGAACACCAAGCTCATCTGTCAGGACTGGGACCAGCACGGCTACAGCCCTTCATATTTCTTTCTCGTGTCACCTCTTAACCCTCCTCTCTTCGAGCTATCAATAGTCCCAGGCTCTGCTTCTGCACCCCTTTGCAATTGATTTCAGTGGGAATCAGATCACGTGCTCTAATCTTTTTACCTCTTCTCATGCTACGGGTGACACCGTGGCTTAGTGCATCAGTGTGTCTCTGGAGAGGGTGGCTTATCGTCTTCATTATTTACCAGGCAATGTGGTTTTGCCGGAACTCATCTGAATCCCTACATTTGCGCGCCTCATAACGCCTCGATGGCGTCTGGAAAAACGGTCCGTTTGGGCTCAGCACAGCTCCAGAAGTAGCACAACAGGGGGCGCTGTGGGAGGAGCCCCAGGGTAGAAAAGCATTTGGCTGAGGTGCACTGGCAGAGCTGTCGGGTGAGGCCTGCTCAGGCATTTTAACTCGCAGAAAAAAAATAATTCCCTGACCCCATTGATTTGTTCCCTCAGGAAAACCAGCTTAGGCTGGAAGCAAGTGATCCCCCCCTAATTTGTTTACAGGAGGCGAGCGTGCATAAAAGGGAAGGGTTGCTTGCTGGCGTACTTAGGAGAAGCTTTAGGAACAGACGCGAGTCTCTCGGGAAATGGACGGTCACGAGAATGACATCGAGAAAAGCACCCTACAGGGTCAATTGCCCCACAAAGGTTTCCATGACGACACCCACAAGATGTATTGCTGGAAAAGCTGGCCCCCCAGTTTTGTGTAACTGTGAGCTCTAGAGGGGGAGCCATGGGTGTCCGGTGGCTTAGGGAAGGGGAGGCTTTGCCTTCCCATACCGCCCATCTGGCCCCGCTCACACTCTGCCCCCAGGATGTCTGCTGTAGGCATTCTGGGAGCCGAGTGTTGCTGCCCCCAGCGCCCAGCCTCCCCGTGCTCCTAGCTTGGGAGGCTGGAACCGCCTCCTCTCCTCCCTAGTACTCTGGGAGCCGCGCTGCCCGCACGCCCCCCTTCTCTCTCTTCCTCTCCCCGGTGCTCTGGAGAGACTGGGGACTGTGCGGCATGCTGCCCCGCCTCCTCCCCTCCCCTCCCCAGGGGGGCGGGGCCTCAGCAGAAGGGGTGGGGCTGTTGGTGGGGCTGGTGGGCTGCCTCCCCCAGTCCCAGCTGCACCCACCACCCATGGGAGGAGGCCACGTTTCAGAATTAGGATCCGGTTCCAAACGTCCCCAAAGATGGGAGGTTCTGCCAAGCTGGGCTTTTGGTTGTAATTTCTCTTGCCTCCATTATTACTGCACTAGCCGTGGTGAATTTGTATCCCAAAGGGGTAAGGCAGGATCTACCTGGACCTGGAGGAGATACTGCTCTTTTGTTCTTCTGTTCAGAAGAGAGGAGGTCACCAGCAGGCCGTCCTGCGTGACATCAAAGCCTTTCCCATCGTTTCCCTCGGTGATCTGGAATGTGTACGGCGGCCCATTCTCCGGGGAGTCTCTGTCGCTCATGATCAGCTGCAGGACACTGGTGCCAACTGGAGCAGTCTCCTGAAATACGGGAGAAAGGGGGTTGAGGGGAGACAGTCTAGATAAGGGCGGAACTGCTCTGAGTTCCCCAGGGATGCCGTTTGATCGTGGCACTGAAAAGGCACAGGGGTGGCCGTGAGCACAGACATCTCTGGAAACAGCCAGCAGCCCAGGCCTGGTTTTGTTACGGGAAGTCCTGTAACTACAACGCTGCGTGTACTAGTTACGGGCAGACCAGTGAGCAGAGCGGGATGCCGTGCCGCAACTAACTGCTGAAAATCCAGTGAACTCTCTGACTTGCTGTTGTTCCTTGTAACTTTGGGAGGAGGTGGAAACCTCCCCTGCTCCCTGGGGAATTAAAATTCTCCCTGGGCTTTCACGCTTTTGGCCCGTTGTGTGTATGCTGGGCTGTCGCTCAGAGTTGGCTCTCTCTTAGAGTATGTCTACACTGCACTGCTAATTTGGGATACCTTGCATCTACACAAGCTACCCACGATTTAAAAATATTTTTGTAAATAAGGGGCGTGCTATTTCTGCAACCCAGTAACCCTCGTTCCACGAGGGCTATAGGCTGTCGCAAAATAAACATTATTTTGAATGGTGCCCACTGTTTATGACCCTTGCTTAAAAATGGGCATCGTGTTTCCTGTTTTAACTTTGCTGGCTTCAACTGTGGAGTCTCTCTTTCTAGTGTACTGTCGGGGTATAACTGCCGTTATTACCTATTTATGGATATTGAGGAGTTCTTCTGGTGCGAATGGGGCAGCTGTGTGACCCACACATCTCCAGGGGGTTGTGTACCAGTCCATCTAGTGGCACCAAGACCACTGACAGAGGCTACGTCCACACGATGAGTTTTCTCGGCAAAAAATATGCTAACGAGGGACTCATTTGCACGAGTTGCGATCTCATTTGCATATTTTCGGCCGATCCGTTTTTGCGCTGGGGTTTTTGCGCAAAAACAAGCAGCGTGGACGTTTTCTTTTTGTGCAACCCCCCCCTTTTTCCGGACGATCCAGGAAAAACCCCAGCGCAAAAACAGATCGGCAGAAAATATGCAAATGAGATCACGATCCTTGCAAATTACTCCCTCATTAGCATATTTTTTGCCGAGAACACTCGTAGTGTAGATGTAGCCGGAGAGAATCATGAGTTTGCTCTACAGCCGTAGCTTGCAGCCAGCTGGCTTTTAGCCCACGTGGCAGAGACTCAAACACTAAGATCCTGAGGTTCCAGGTTCAATTCTGCCCATAGAAGACCGGCGGCTGTCGGCATTACATGTGCACATTGGGGTTCCCAACTATATCAACATTTGAATAATACTGGGCCTGATCTTGGGACAAGAACCTGTCAACCCTCAGAGTGAGAACTGGGAATTCTGAAGTAATCAATATAATACGTAATCAAGAGGTACAACTTCCAGCCATTGGCTTTTGCTGTGCTGCTGTCAGCCAGATTAAAAAGCCCTCTACTTCCAGATGTCTTCTGCCTGCACAGGGACGAATAAGCCATGAATAAATTGTGTCAACTCTCTCTCCTTGATTGAGCATCTTTAAGTTCCTTACTGTAAAGCTGGGTCACTACAAATCATTCTTGCAGCTCTTAAATTGTTACTATCCCAGCTACCAAACGTCCCCAGTCATCCAAAACCCCGGATAGCTTTTAAGCAGGGAATTCGGGTCCTGGGTGGCAAGAAGCTGCCTGGGTTATGACATGTGCCCAGATTGCGGGTGTGGTGGGGCAGCAGGGCACAGCCTGAAGAACCAGGAAGAAGTGCAGGGACTGGTCAGTTCATCGCTTGTCACAAACACAAAGCAGAACCCCCTTCACAGCTAACCAACTGCCTGGGGGTAATTCACGAGGGTTGCTGAGGCGCCTGGAAATGAACTGTCCCCGCTGAGCAGAGGCTGCCTTACCTGCACCACCACGCTGTAATTGAGCTGGAAGAACCTGGGCGGGTTGTCGTTGACGTCTGTCACCCGGATGCACACCGCAGCGTCGCTGAACCGCGCAGGCTGCCCGTTGTCTGTGGCGCGGACCGTCAGGGAGTAGCTGGGAATCTGGAAGGTGCATGGCAAGGGAGGGTGAGTGGGAGAAGCGTCAGGAAGCCTGCGCTTCCATAGTTGGGTGTTTTATTCTCCCCACGTGCAGGTTTATTAAAGAGCACAAGGAAGCGGGCGGGGTAAAAACCGGGGAGCTGACAGCCTCCCTGGGCCCCTGTGCAAGGAGTGTGGGGGCGGGGCCCAGTTCTGTTCTCCCAGAAGGGGTGGGGCCTCTGGCAAAAGGGGCACGGGTGGGGCAGCCAGCCCTCGGAGCCACCCAGTGCGTGCAGTGGCAATTTAAGCAACTCGGCGTTCCGGGAGCCATCACCACCCTGGGCTTTTTTGGAGCTCTGGGCCCCAGGACAACTGCCCCCTTTGCTCCACCCCCCGGCGGCCGCTTGAATGATGATTGTACATAGCCCTTCTCCAGAACTTTCCATCCGTATCTCTCACAGTGCGTCCCCGAGAAAGGAAATATCATCCTCCTCTGTTAGCGAGTGGACAGACAGAGTCACCAAGACGGGAACTGGCTGGCCAAGGGTCACATAGGAAGCCTGGGGCCTACCTAGGAAGAAAGCCCAGCTCTCCTGAATGCTGGTGCTTTACCCACTATACCACACTATCTCTGCTCTAGCCCCCCCCCTTGTCCCCGCCCCAAGCATGTGCAATATCGGTGGGTCCAAAGGCTCAATGCACACGGCAGTTGGTTTCCCTGGCATGGCAAGGGCAATGTTTTACAACGGATCATTCCAAGCCTGGCAGACAGACGGGCACTGTGCCCAGTGCACGTTCCCTTCCTTGGGCACTTCCCCAGTCTTTTCCAGCTGCCTCCTAGAGCTGTGATGTCACGTTCCTTTCTAACGCGCCCTTCGGCAGCATCCAGCCAGCAGCAGCCCTTGTGTCGGGACTGCGACTCACCTCCTCCCGGTCCAGGTGTGTGGCGGTACGGATCTGTCCGCTCTTGGGGTGGATGGCAAAGTGTTCCAGTGGGTTCCCGCCCACAATGGCATAGGTGAGCTGATTGTTCATCGCCCCATCCAGGTCATCAGCTGACACCTATGGGGCGAGAGAAGAAGGGGTTCTGATCAAATGTCTCCTTTCCCGGGGGCGAGGTCTCGCTGGTTGTTTGAGCGTGGGAGGTTCTGGCTATGGCATGAGAGGGGAAGACAGATGGTTGGCTTTTGGTCCAAGGCTTAAGAATACCGAATTGCCGAAGCCTGCCACTCCACTCTGCTGTCCTTCAAATCCCTCCTTAAAACTCCCCTCCATCACGATGCCTACAAAACATACCACAACAGCCCGGTAGTGCCAGGACCTCTGCTTTCCACCTTGTTGTAACAGATTCACTGCTGCCTTATGTTCTCCCCCCCACTTCCCCAGCCCCAACCATCCATATTCTCGGTCCATCTCTTGCCTCTGGTCTTACAGAGCCTGTAAGCTCTGTGGGGCAGGGATCCTCTAATTATTTCACGTGAGCAGCATCAACCCCTGAGTGAGGCCTCTAGGTTCTACCACAAGGCAAATCAGAATGTGGGTGCAGCGATGAGCCTTCCTGTAGGCTGCTCAGCGACAGTGGTCATAGAATCATAGACTCCTAGGGCTGGAAGAGACCTCAGGAGGTCATCAAGTC
>JANRFK010006688.1:32381772-32407460 GCA_030068395.1 Apalone spinifera
GGCAAAAATACCGGACTGTCCAGGTCAGTACCGGATACCTAGCAACCCTACCTCTAGACCACACCTTACCCAGTCCCCTCTAATGATTTGCTTCCTTTGAACAAAATCAAACATGCCTTCTGTGTTTTGCAGCAGCAAACTTGCTGACATCTGGCCGTGGCCACCAGTGCCAAAAGAAACCAATGATGAGATTCTGGGAGGCAGGAAATGTGCAACAGCCACGGCAGTGTGTGATGGAACAAAAGTTTGTGCCATCGAAGGTAGCAGATGGTCCCTAGGGAGTGTTGGTACAATGGCGGTCTTTGCCTGTCTGACATCCTTGTTAGCCTCCCCCTGCAGATCAACCTGGTGATCGCTCCCCATAATGTGTCACCCTAAGGAGAACTACTGGGTGACTTAAGGTCAGAGCCCTCTAGTTGATTTGGTCAGCGAGGGTGTGATGGATAGGAGGAGTGCTATGTGACTAAGGGGTTAAACTCAGGTACTTAGCAAGGGTGTTGGCAGTGGGCCAGAAGAACCAATGGTGATACAGTGCTGAAATTTGAATTGCATAAGATACCCTGCCTGCTTTCTTTGTGTGGAGAAGTTAAGCCCAGAGTTGAGAGAGACAGAATGATTTAAACCCAGGCAGGACTACCATGCCTCCAAGGAATATGGGGCATGGAAGTGGACTGAACCAGGAAGGGATTGTGAGCAAATAAAGGGAAAAAATGTATCTAGTTGTGATCAGGATATTTTTCTTTGTTTTGCTTATTTGGTTTAAACGTCTCTGTGTGAAGTTAGAGCATGCATTCCCTCCCGCATTCACTAAGAGTTGTTCCCAGAGATTTTCTCTGTGTTTTAATTTGTTTTACTTAGTTGCTCCGTACAAGTATGTTTTATCAAGTAGATCTTTTGTTTGTTAATAAAAATCACTTTTTTTAAGGTGGTGATTTGATTCTTGTGTCCTTGCAAGTAAAAGGGGGCTCTGTGTGTGTATTTGCCTGCCCAGATTGGGGGGTCAGCAACCAGAGATTGTAGCTTGTTTCTTCTTTTCTTTTTTCAATGTCTTTTGGGGCAAAAGAGCTTGGAGTACCCTGGGGGAAGGAATTTCAGGGTTCCCTCTGGTTTTCTAGGGTGAAATCACTTGATGGTGGCAGCTTTTTTTCCCTCAGAGCCAGTGCATCTGTGGCTCTGGGGAGTTTTTTGTAAGCAGAGCCTATAGAGGCGAAGTATTTAAGGTCTTTGTAGGCCCCCCACCTTCTGCACTTGGAGTGCCAGAATGGGGAACAGCCCTGACAGAGAGTGACCAGTCCCTGAATATCCCTCTCAGGGACAGTGAAAGGTGGGACGTCCTCGACCCACACAGGTGGAGTGGAGCTGTGCTGTTGGACACAGAAGTGAGGGGGGGTAGAAGCAGAGAGCCCTGTGTGTTCCCCAGTCTTCTTGCCACATCACCCATCTGATGACGTTTCTTATTCTATTTTCTAAAGGGAATAAGAGATCTTGCGGAAAAGAAAGCCTTTTCTGCAAGAGCCCTGTCTAGACTGGCGCTTTTTTCCGTCAAAACTCTAAGATGGAAAAAAGCGGCAGCCATGTTAATGCAAATGGAGCGGGGAAAATGCAAATCCCCGCTCCATTTGCAATTCCGACTGGCCTCCTTTGCATGACTTTTCCGGCAAAGGGGGCCAGTCTAGACACAGCCTTAGCTTGGGGAGTCAGAGGGACTGATAGCTCAGCCCAAGGGGCGCAGTGCAAGGAGACATGCATGCCTAGGCCCCAATCCATAGCCTGTGGAAACAATGGAAAGATGAGGGGCTCTACCAGCCTTTAGGAATTGTGGGAATGTACCTGGGTCCTGATGAAACTTGACCCATCAGTGACTTCCACTGTAAGGTTATAGCTTGGCTTCTTCTTTGCCTCGAGGGCTCTCGCAATGACCATGCTGCCGGTGCTCTTCTCAATATCAAAATCCATGTCATCGTCACCACCTGGGACGAGGCAGAGAAAAAGAGGGGGACGGGAAGGCAACGGTGTAAGAATAATTAATAATAAATATTAAAAAAGGATCTTGTGCTGAGGGAGCTGGGTGTGTGTGAACTGAAGCTTTGCAAGGGGCGTAGCTGTGGAAGGACTCTTGGCAGCTGGCAGGTGTTCTAACAACCCACCACTAGGACCTGGTGGGAAGTACGCAGCTAGGACAGGAGGGAGGATGCCCCAGTGAACGTCTATTTTTTGTTATTTGGTGTAAATTCTAAAAGGCCTGACCAGAGGCCGAGGGAAGACCGGGGTATCTCCAGCTGACGAGAAGGATGAAGAAGGTATCGCAGGCCTAGAACTGTCAGGGGAGACAGAGTGTACCAGTTTCAGCCAGGGTGGGAGAGCCCTGACTTCAGTGACATGCCTCCAGGCCTCACTGTCGTCACAGCGGGAGCTGGGCGGGGGAAGGCCGATCGGTTAAATCGCGCAGATTGGCCAGAGATTCCCAAGTTTGGGCCCCTGTCCTTGAGCACCAGCTTTTTATTTCTTGCGCTCCTCGGGAGAAGAGGCAAGTGGCTTGGAGGAAGGAGCACTGGTCCGCATCTCTGCGGTAGGAGCCCTGGACGGAAGCATTAAGGATCTAAACCATACAGACTCCTAGGAGCCCTTGAGAATGGTAACCATAGAAATCCGGCCTGGAGGACCCTAGCCCTCAGCTCATGCACAGCCAAGTAGATGGGTGAGGACTGGCTGTGGGCAGGAGCGGCCCTAGACGAGCTGTCGGCAACTGGCGCCCTAGGCGAAATGTGCGATTGGCGCTCCCGCCTCCAAAGCCCTCAACGGCCATTTATCTTGGCACCCCAGGCGACCGCCTAGTTCGCCTGTATTGACTGGCCGCCACTGGCTGTGGGTAGAACGGTGCTGGGTAGGCAATTGCTCTAGCTGTATTTCTGGGGCCATGGACAGGTGGGGACTACCCTCTAGGCAGGGTTTCTATGGCCAGGCCATCCTATTGTTGGCGAGCAGTGGGAAACTTGAGGGACAAAGAGGGGAACCGGAAAAGAGCTGGGGGAAGCTAGGGCAGAGGGGTGGCCAGGGGACACGCTAGTGGTGAAATAGGGAGCCACGCAAAAACAAAAGGGGTGCAAGAGAAATCTCAGATGGGAGACAAAGCAGAAAGGGGTGAGGGGAAGAAGACTGACGTAATGCAAATAAGACCATGACTATTCCAATTTGAAAATGAGGGCATTACCTCATTTGCATCAGCTCTCCAGATTTCTGGCTCTACAGGCTTATCGCCGATGGGCGTGGGGGTGACTTTGCACCAGGGAAAGCCGCAGTGGCTTTCAAACTCAAGGTTGCTCTGACAGGACGTTAGTGGTGTCCTTCCTCACCGTGGCAGGGAGCCTGCGAGCTCTGGAGAAGCCCAACGCTGAGCAGCTGCAGAAGCAGACGGCGCTCCCAGTATGAGCAAGGGCCGTTGCTCTAGCCCAGATGGCTGCATCACGTAGACTTGAGGAACTCAGTGGAAGAGTCATCCCTCCTGCTCTTGCCAGGCAGCTCAAGGATGACAGCCCCTTCCTTGTGTTTCTCACTCTATTTGCTTGTGACATGCAAAACGCCATTGGAATAATCCGGTTTAGAGACAGTTAGAGACTGTTTGGGCCATTTATCGTGTGCCCCAACGCCTCTGCCAGATTTCCCCTTATTCTGAAGCAAGCTGATTTTCCTATGAGCATCTAATGGTGTTGCTATCAGAGGATGTGGGGAAATCAGTGCGAGAGAGACAAAAGAAGCTAAGACTGAGGAAAAGAAAGAGACAAGTGGATTCCCTTCCACTAGCAGAGGAGATCAGTTGGCTAACCTCGCTTGCTTGGAGCAGTGGGGTCAGAGGAGAGGAGAAAACCAGGCAAGGACAAACTCCAAACAGGAGAGGAAAGAAAATGCTCCCAGACTGCTAAGGAATATATGAAATTCCTTCCCTTTCTTTAGCCGCCGCCCCCTTCAAAGCAGCCAGTCTGGGCTCTCTCCCTCTCAGCCATCAAACCCTGCTCCCCCATGAGAAAAACCCTGAGAGCTGTGCTATTCACAACGGGCATAGCCACGGGTGGGCCTGAGTGGGCCGTGGCCCACCTACTTTGTTTTGAGGCCCTCTCCTTGCCAACCCATGCAGCACTCCCGCTGGGGAGCAGGGCCGGGATGCCAGGGCTTCCCCTGCTTCGCCCGGAGCTCCAGCCCAGGAGCCGGGGCAGGGCTTACCCGGCTCCTCCTTGTGCTACAGCCAGGGAGTGGGGGTAGGGCCCCAGGGCTTACCCTGGCCCACTTTGCCCAGCACTGGAGAGCAGGGCCAGGCTGCTAGGGCTTAACCCCACCCCCCAGAATGGCCCATGCACCCAAATCAGCCTCCCAGTGGGCCCTTCTGGCTATGACACTGCTTCACAAGGAGGCCCCAAACTAGGAGGAGGAGCACCCGGAGCTCTGACCAGCAGCCCAGTTCTGAACCACTATCTCTGCTCGGTGCAATCCATGGGCAAAGCCGCTCCAACTCCACGGTCTGCCTTGCCACAAAGCAGCCCCAAAGGGGAGGCCTAAAGCTGTCTCACCCAGAGAACTGTCATGAGCAAGCACATCTGTCAGCAGCAAGGAAAAGACACACTATCTACAGCAAACCTGAGCTGATGGAAATCACAGGGTGTCTCAGAGCAGACTGGCAGAGGAAGAAGAGGAGTCCCAGAGGAATGGTTTTACCAGCAGAATCATAAAGTGCCCTGAGCAAAGCAAGTGTGGTAACCAGGTCAGCCAATCAAGGACCCTCCAAGATGTTTTACCCGGCTGCAATGCAGGGCAGTATTCCCTCAAATCTTTTCCATCCATGTGCGGAATAATGTGTTACGTGCACCGAGGCATGTGGAAATGTGCACCACCAGCAGAAACAAAAAACCTACATATGGGTGCTCTGCTAATCAGCTTAGCTCAGCTTACGGGGAATACTGCAGGGGGCATGATTGCTACATATTTCCTATGAGCCATGTGAATCTCTCACCCCCAGCGTCTTCCAGGGCAAGAGATTTCATTAGTGATGGGTAAGTGCCAGAAACGTCATGGTAAAAGATGATGGATAATGGTTCTTGTGCACCAGCTCTTTGAATGGAGTCTCTGTGTTTTCTATGTAGTCAGGCGGGACGCCATGTGATGCCTACATGGAGGCTTCTCTCTTAATCTTAAGTAAACACCTTTGTTAGCTCAGGGCATGTACACGCTGAATGCCAAGGGGAACGGGGCAAAATTCTTCCAGCTCTTAGATGCCAGAGTGTCCCGTTTCCCACTGGTGCCTCACCTGTGATGGTAAACCAGAGCGGGTTGGGTCCAATCTCAACGCTGATCACTCCCACCATGTGGTTCACAGGATCCGTTTCCATCACCGCAAAGTTAAAATGGGGCTCGTCGAAAGCGAGTGGCTCTGAGGAAGGGCCCGGGCGGGCGATCCAACTGATGTGAAGCCGCACGCTGGCGGAAAGTGGGGGGCTGCCATTGTCTGTCGCCTTGACCTGTCAAGGAACACACGGGTCGTGTTTCAGGGAGAAGTGCTGGGTTAGCGGTCCCTCCCTCTCATCCGGTTGGGCTGACATTCCCAGAGCCCTGCATGATACTTCCCTGTAGTTTCTCTTTGAGTTTCAAGCCTGAACGCACCCAAAAACCCGCAAAGCAAATTTCACTCAGAGGGGCTGAGTTTCACCTGCTTTCACAGTGATGTCATGCAAACCAGGTTCCTCTGGGTCACAAAGTAAATCCCCAAGCTCACTCCAAATCAGACCCATGCTTGTGTCAAAGCAGAAAGGGGGCCCAGCAGCACTCTGGATCCAAAGGCCCCTGAACTTAGCAGAAGTTTGAATCTGGATCCATACTCTGTAATTCTCTTTGCAATGGGCCAGAAGCAGAACCCCAAATCTAAGACCTTTAAAAGTATGGGAAAGCTCAGATTCAGTTCCAAACCCAGGGGAGATCATGGGGATGATCCGGGGATCAGGTGGATCCCTGAAATAATATGGTGCACTGCACCTCAGACTTTCCCTCCATTTCTCATACCTTCATCTCTCTTTCATTGGTTTTCTTTGTCCCTTCAGCTGTGCCCATCTCTCCCTCCCGACTCTCCCTTCCACAGATCCTTCTCATCTGCTCCCTCTCCATCTTTCCTCTCTCATTTTCTCCCTCCCTCTTACTTCTTTCCCCCTCCCCCTCTCCCTTCACGGTCGTTCTCTCTCTGGGCCCCTCTCACCGTTAGGATGTTGTATTCCGAGGCCAGGAAAGCCTTTCTGGAGAACAGCACGCCTGTCCCAGGGCTGATGGTGAATATCCCTTCCTCATTCTCCTCAATGCTATAGGTGACCCGTCCATTCTGCCCCACATCACGGTCGGAGGCGATCACCCTGCAGACTGGCAGTGGAGACTCAGACGCAGCTCTCTCTGGGAGCTGAACCATGAAGAGTTTGTGGGGGAAGCTGGGAGGGTTGTCATTGGCATCCAGGACCTGGACCACAACTTTGGCAGTGGACTTCAAGGTCGGGTCTCCGTTGTCCGAAACAGCAACCTGCAAGCAAACCAGGGGACTCATGAGCCGCGGCACAACAGCCAACCGTCAGCAGGAAGGGCAGGTGTAAAATTATTCTGTGGTTTGTTGGGTGTATGTGTATTTCTCTTCCAGCACGATTTGAATGTCACTTGCCCCTACTCAAGTGTATGTGACCAAGTCAATCGCTGGCATCTGCCGCTTGCGGAAGCTGTGTAAGTCACACTACATGATGTTGTCTAGGGCTGGCCCACAGACGAGAAGATGCATTTACTACCGCTGAAGTGCTTAGGGATACCTGCTTTTACTGCTGATGAACCCAGATTCAAATTCCACTAAGAGCCCAGGCCACAAGGCATTATAGATACAAATGCTAACAAGCCGATTCTCCTCTCATTTACACTGGTATAAATTAGAAGTAATTCCACTGAAGTTGACAGAGGAACATAGGTATGGTTGATTCAAGCACTACTATTGCTACACAAATATTTATATTGACGCAGGATTCTGGATGCATGAACAGGCAATCATACCCTCCCCATGAACTCTGTGCCAAAAGTCATTATACAGGTAACTTGTCCTAACCCTACTACAAGAATTAGGGGCTCACCCAATGAATTAATAGGTAGCAGGTATAAAACAAATGAGAAGAAGTATTTCTTCGTGCAACAGACAGTCAAACTGTGGAACTCCTTGCCAGGGGATGTTTTGAAGTACAAGACTAAACCAGGGTTCAAAAAAGAGCTAGATAAATTCAAGAGCTATTAGCCAGGATGGACAGGAATGGTGTCCCTAGCCTCTGTTTTCAGGGGATTTCTTTGGGTGACAGGGGAGGGATCACTTGATGATTTCCTGTTCTGTTCATTCCTTCTGGGGCACCTGGCATTGGCCACTGTCAGAAGATACTGGGCTAGGTGGACCTTTGGTCTAACTCAGTATGGCCGTTCTTATGTTCTGATGACTTAGGCTGAGAACAAGGTCTCGGATGTGGCCTGTCATTTTTGTGTGACAAGTTATCGATAATGATTTTTGTGCAGGGACTGCAACAAATGGAGATGGAACTTTTTCATCTTTAGGATTTGGGCGTTTTCACTGATATGTTTGTGAACTTCTTGGAGGGTGAGAGAAAAGGAACACAAGGTCCTGACACTGACGAATAAGCAGTGTGCCAAAATACCTGCCAATGGTCATGAAATCTACAAAAATATAGAACAGAGGCAGGAACTGCTGAGTACGTCAGAAGAAGGAAGGCACTGACAAATGTACTGACGTGACTGAGCACTAACTCTGGAGAGAAGAGCGTCGGAGTTCTACACCTGCCCTGCCCCAGACTTAACATGTCTGTGCCTCGGTTTATCCATCTGTAAAATGGGGATAACCCGATCTCTCGGGAATGCTGTGAGAATGAAAAAGTGTGTAAAGTGTTCTAGAATGACTAAGCATTATCAATAGGGAGCAGAAGGTCAGTTACTCGGAGCAACTGGGGATTCCTTCAGCTTTCTATGAATAGCCCTATTGTAAGGGGATCCCCTGGTGATGTAAAGGCTGCATAGCTGGGGTAAGGGCTGGATTAGTGCTTTGGCAATCCTGGGCTAGTGGAATGGCCCATGGTGTTTCTATGCTTTCCCTAACTTGCACTGGGGGTTAGTTTGGCCCCTGCTGCATTCCAGGATGAAGGAGGTACCCTTCCCTTCCCTCCTGTCCAGCAGCATCCAACATGAGCTTGGGGAAGCTGAGGTCTAGGCCCAGATAATGCCGTACACTGAATTTCTCTGGCTTGGCCTCTGACAAATGAATCATTGTCCACCTGGTTAGAGACTAGAATGGCAATTCCCACCCTTCGTTCCCCAGATCTTGGCAATGGGCCTCTTGCTTCTTCGCTCTTCCGTTAGGAAATCTTGAGAGGCTTTTCAAAAGCATCGCACAGCTGGCACTTGGGGCAACAGAAAAAAAAGCCCCATAGAACATTTAATTATCTTTCCCAGCACTTGGGAGCGGATGGCATGAGCCTCTTTCTCTGTGCACCAACTTGCAAGGCAGAGCTTGCTGAGGATGTGAAACACTTGCAGGTAAATACCACTAATTACAGCTTTGGTGCTGCCTACCTCCAGGATATGCTCAGCCTTGTGTTCTCGATCCAGCTGCTGAGAACCGGTGGAAATCAGGCCTGCCAAGAGAGAAATAACCTTTTGAGTTCCAAGCCTCCCAGGAGGGGATGGCACAAATTGTTCTTCTGACTCGTCAGCCGGGGCCAGATTCAAAGACTGACATTCCCCTGTAAGCAAATCGATGAACATGCAAGAGGGCTGTGGGAAGGCAACATTTCCTAGCCCCAAATCCCCATGTTTGCAATTAGAAGTGGTTTTACAATGGGCAAACATTGCCTCTTCTTTCTTATTTCTCTCCTCTCTGTGTGTCTACACAGCAGGGCTTCACTCGAAATAAGCTACGCAAATTGAATTGCGTCAATTGCATAGCTTATTTCGAAATCATTTATTTCAAAATTGGGAGTGTCTACACAGCACTTACTTCAAAATACAGCACTCTTCCTCTGACTTCCCTTACTCCCCGTACAATGAGGGATATAGGAGTTGGAGTAAGAAGCCCTCCAGCTTGACAGTATTTCGACATTATTTCGAAATAACTGCCTGCTGTGTAGACGCGGACTAAGCTGTTTCAAAATAACGCTAATTATTTCTAAATAATGTTGCTGTGTAGACGTACCCTAAATGTTGCAGTATTTTGGGCAAAAGTTTGAAGTTCCTTCTTATGGAAGGGAAGACTCTCTCAGCCAGCAGCTGAGGCTAGTTAAATCCAGGCTATTAGACGGACCTTTTTAACAGTGATTAACCACTGGATAAGCTTTGCAAGGGATAGGGTGGATTCTTCTTCGGGTGAAGTCTTTAGAGCTTGAGTTGATGGCTTCCTGAAAATATGCGCTAGCCTGGGCTTGTGGCAGGGTTAGTGGGCAGGGCCATCCTTAGGCATTCGCACAATGCGCAGCTCCATAGGGCACCACTGTGCCCCAAATTCAGTAGTGCCCTATGCTTAGGGTTGCCAAATGGTTGAAACAAAAATACCGAACACCACCTCCCCCCCAAAAAAACACACCGGGAAAAAATTCTGCTGAAGGAAAAAAAAAAAGGGGGGGGGGAGGAGGAGACCAAAGTTGTTGAGAAAAAAAAAATTAAAATAAAACAGCATGTCCCCTTTAAGGGTGAGTGCAGGGATAGGAACAGGGGAGTGGTTGAGCACTAAGACTCGCTTCCCCTTGGTCAGCAGCCATTGTGTGCTGGCAGCCTTGCAGAACCAGGTACGCATGGGGGCTCGGGTCGGGGGGCTGGGGGTGTTGGGAGCCGGGAGGAGCAAGAGGGGAGGCTGGGTGCTGAGTGTTTGTAGGGTTGCCAGGTGCCCGGCATTTTCGCCTCCTGGCCAGGGAGAAAATCAGAAAATATTTTAGGTGTCCGGAATTCTCTGAATTTTTTTACCGGACAGGAGGCGAAAATACCGGACTGTCCGGGTGAATGCCGGACACCTGGCAACCCTACCTACGCTGCATATGTCTAGTATGGGGCCCTGCTTTGCCAATCCCACAGCTCCTGCTCTACCTCCCGGCCTGCAGCTATGGCAGGCTGCACTGCTCCCCATTCCGCCTGCTCTCCTGCCAGCCTCCCTGTCTTGTTCCTCCCTCCCCCACTCCCAGCTCCTGCCTCCACAGCCCCCTTGCCCCATGGAGCTGCCACCCCCATCGCTCAGTGGGGGATGGGGGCTGCTTGGGCTGTGTAAGGCACCAGAATTCATAAGGGTGGCCCTGTTAGCGGGTGACATTCTCGGGCCCTCATTGCCTTTCTAGTGAACTGTTTCACAAATTGCTCCCCGCGGAGGTTTGGATCCTGGTGGGGACTCCTCGCCCGTCTTACTGGTGCTCATGTCCAGAAAGACGGAGGCCACAGCTTTGGTAAAACCAGCCCTGCGTTGTTTTCAAGCCCATCTGTTCCCGCTGATGGACATGGTATACATAATGCATGACTTTCTGACAATAGACAGCCTCAGGCCTGTGAGCGCTCTGTGTCACGGCCCTGCGTCTGCCACCGCCAGCCCTCGCTGCGTGGTTTATAATCCATGTATTACGGGCCAAACCCTTTGCTCACACAAACGCCAGCTGAAGTCAATGGGCATTTGTGTGGCTATCGAGCCAGGACCTCCGATGTGGGCCTGTTTCCCAGGGTGGCCGGATTAAAGAGATCAGAGTGCATTAGAGAGAGAAGGTGGGTGAGGGAGATCTGAGGAAAAGCTCTGTGTGGCTCAAACCCGCCTCTCTTTCTCCAGCAGACGGTGGCCCAATAAAAGATATTACCTCACCTCCCTTGTCATGCTGGTAGGAAGTTAGTCCCCAGAAGGGGGTCAAAAAGATCCTTCTCTGGGCTGGGCGGATGGTGGAACTCAAAACCAGCTGGGTTCTAGTTGGTGTCACAATACAGGCTGAACCTCCTAAATCCAGGACTATCTGGTCTGGCAATATCTGTGGTTATGTTTAACTGGTGGGGGTGGGGCTGTCACAGGTAGGGGCTGCTCCGGCCAGGCTGGCGTGTCCTCCCGCCTGCAGCAGGCCCAGCAAGACTGAAACAGCCCCCTGTCTGCAATCGACTCGGGACTGCTCCAGCCCCGCATCGGTTAACCATAACCAATAAGGGTGATGCTTACCGGTTAGCCAGTTAACCATTCACGTCCCTACTCTGACACCAGAGAGCTAGAGTAGAAGGAAAAACCGTTATTGAAGGGAAACGTCCAACAGTTTTTGTGCCCTGAAGAGGTGTTTATTTGAACCACTTCCTCCAAGGAGTTGGGAAACCACATTTCCCCCCCTTATTCATTGTGTTCCTTTTTTTCCTTTGGCCAATACCAAGCAGGCTTTCTAATGGTGTTTGAAATCCACTCTGGGTTATTTGGCTGATTTCCATGTCTGGGTCACAGGTCACAGGCATGGGGGGGAAGGTACCTTGTCGCTGTTTGGAAAGGCATGCTGGCTAGCCCGGAGGCTGGAGCTACAGAAGCTAGCTCAGCCTCTAAATACACCATGGAGGTTAGAAGCCACTGAAGCTGTTAACTTCCTCCAGCTCTTACAGCCTTGGTTAATCATTGAGTGCGGAGGCCTTTTTGCAAAATCCCAGACAAGAACCAACACAAGCATATTTTCTACTGGATCTCCTGCTCCGCAGAATACATCTGATCCCTGCTTGCAACTAAACGGATGCCTGGCACCGGCTTTAAAAAGTTCTTTTGTAAAGTTCTTCCCCAGCTGGAAGAAAAGTTTGAAAGGCCAGGTGTGCCCGAGTCCTGCGCTTGCAGCCTGTCCGATCCCACGTGCCGAGCAATGGGAACAGATCGTTTCTGCCTGCAGCAACAGAATGCCTCCTGCTCGTTGTCAGAATAAGGGAAAAGAAAAACCCATCGTGTTGGAACAGGAGCAGCAAAAGGCAGCACCTTGGCACCCGCCAAGAGAAAAGAACAGCGTCTGCTGGCAGAGCTGGGGATAGGGGGCTGACCTCCTCACGCCCAGCCCGAGCAAGAGCAGAAACCGAAGAGTTAAAACAGGAAGTGCTACGGTCAGAGCTTTTCACCACAAGATCCTGAGAAAGGAGGAGGCAGTTTGCCTGAAATCTCCCTTCTATGGTCCCCTTGCCTCATTCATTTCTCCCTCACTCATGTGTTCTCTTACTCTACTTCACCCTCTTTCCCCTGTTTTCCCATTCCTCCTCCCCCCCCCCACAGATCCTTCTCCCTCTTGCTTTCTCTTGGCACAAATTGTTAACAGAGAGGGCAAATAACCATTGAAACAAACAACCTTTGGCAGTGGGGGATTCTCCATCTGGTAAGGTCTTCAGTTCCAGCCTCAATGTTTTTCTCAAAGATCTGCCTTCGCCAAACACAAGTGATGGAGATCATTAAAGGGACAACTGGGTAAAGCTAATGGCCTGTGGCATACAGAAGGTCCAACTGTATGATCCAGTGGCCTCCTATTTCCTTCTATCTCCCTGTGACGTGGTGTTCACCCCACACTAGACCAGAAAGGGTTAATGTGGCCCAGGAGGAATTCAGCAATCTGATAGGCCACCTCTGAGGGGAAGGTAGGCTGGCTGAACAAGCCCTCATTGAGGATGGAGCCCAGCTGAGTAGAAGGTGGGACTGGTACAGGGCATGCAGGCAGCAGGGTAATCCACTGGTGCGCTGCGATGTATTTTGTCTCTGTTGACCGTCCGCTGGCACAGCCCCGCCCCCTGCTCCAGCTGGCTGTGGCTCACCGTTCCTGGCTGCCGGAAGTGGCAGCCAGCACATCTCTGCGGCCCATGCCACTTCCCGCAGCTCCCATTGGCTGGGAATGAAGAACTGCAGCCACGGGGAGCTGCAGCGGGCAGTGCCTGTGGCCGGTCAATGCAAATAAAATGCCTTGTGCCCCTCCCACCCCCAGCATATTACCTGTTGGACCACATGCCAAAGGCTGCAGCCCATGGACTAGAATAAAGCCTGGAGTTTGCAGCAGAAAGGGGCTGCAGTGTGGAAGCTTCTTTGGGCTTAGAGAGGGAAAGAGGAGGCCCAGGGAGAGAGGAGAGGCCCTGCGATCCTGGCTCTGGAGGCAGGGTCTACCTAGAAGGGAGGGGGAGCAGAAGCCCGATAGGGGTGGAGTGGGAAAAGACTCAAGGAAGCGGCAGCAAGGTTTGGGGTGGTGTAGCCCCTGGCTCGTGACTGACGGCTGTCATTCATCTGAAAAGCAGCAAACGCTTCCCAGGGTTCTTCAGAGCCACGGTGTCTCTTCGAAGACAGGCATCTGTTGTGCTTGGGTCAATGGGGGTCATTGCAAGGTGATCTGAGCTAGGGGCGGTTTCTTTGGCTTGTGTCTCCAGTTCCTTATTCCAAGAGTCAAACCAAGGAATGTGGGATTTGGTAATAAAAGCCGGAGGATTTGCAATTGGAACAAACCCAAGCATGTAAAGGCTTGTTGCAGGAGCATGAAGGTAGAAACCCAAGACTTATTCTGGCTTTAGTTTATGCAAGGACTTTAAATTCCATCTCACTGGCAAGTCAGTGCTGTATGCAGGCCTCTGTTTAGAGGTGACAATAAAAAACCTACTCCATACGTCTAACCCACTGGTTGCCAGCAGCATGTAACAACACTGCACACCTGATGTTACAGCGTCTGCAGCCCCCTATGCCTGGGATAGTCCGGTGGATACTGTGTGCTCAATGGGACAGAGCAGAACAGGTCTGGCTTAAAACAATGCCCCAAATCAAAGGGTAAAGACCAGTGGTTCCCTATAAGCGGTGCGCTTGTGCAGCCGCTCAGGAAAAATGTACAGCGCTGCAGAGCATTGGAGCCCACAGCAAGAAAGCAGCAAGTGACCTTTTTTCTCCCGGAGAGTAAAGTGCCTGTGTACATCTCCAAGCACTCATGGAGCTGAACATCGGAAACAGGCTGGGAGTCAAGTGGTGGATGAGGAGAACTCATTCAGAGAGGGGCATGTTTCCCAGGTCTCCTGAAAGGAGGCACTCGGGTTTAAAGAGAGAGGGGAGCAGTGTCTACCGGTCTGTCTGGTTGCCTCCCTGCAGCGAAGCACACACAGAAAGAAATAGGTTTCTGGAAGAAGCAGCCGCCCCCCGGATTCTGGAACCTCGAAGGAGCAGAGAGGGCGGAGACGGAGGGCGTCGCAGTGGAAGAGATACTGGCTGAGTGAGTGAAGAGAAGAAGAGACCAGTTTTGTTCTGCATCCACTTGCTTTCAAGACAAATGACCTCGACCACCCTGTAACCCCAAAGTCCTCATTCCCTCCGCAGCATCCTCGCCCCACCCGCAAACTCCCCATGTCCTAGGACACAACTTACATCAAAGATTGGCTTCCACGTCCAAAATGCAAACGTTTCTGGCTAATATTCTATCCCATGAAACCACAGCTGGGCTGGACTGGGAACAGTCCATTGCCAGTGGTGGGAGGCTATTGTCTTTACTGTGCTTATTCCTTCCTCTTATTAGCTTTCCATGTATTTCTCCTCTTCCTCGCCACCCTCTCCCAGGTAGCTGAGAGAGGCGACAGGGTTGAGTCCTTTATGCTCGCTCTGTGCTCTCTGAGGAAGCCCCTTGTTAAGGGTCCTTTATGCTCCCTTTAAAGCCTTCGACCGCTGAGAGACTGTCTTAAAGGGGACCCGATTCCTATCCCTTCACAGAACAGCTCCACTGTGGGTCTTATCTGCCAGTGTGTCTCGCCTACAAACAAGAGGAAGCTCCCCTAGGACTGAGAGGGGGAGGTTAGCCACTGTGGGCCGTTTCATTCTTGGCTTCTTGGAGATCGCCCGCTAAATGACAACTGGGGGGCTTTGTGCTGTTGGCCTCCATCTCCCCTGAGACCATCTCAGCTCAGGAGGGCACTGGAAAACTTAACAAAAAAAGAGCCTGTAAGAAAATAGTAAGTGCCAGGAGCAATTCTCTTCCCCAGACAAGGCACTGTCAGATTGGCAGTGCTCGGTGACAGAAGGGCCTGCTTGGACATGTTTATTTCCTGCTGCTACGTCTCGTCGTCATGTGGGGTGAGGGGTAGAAGCCGACTGGTTGTTACAGGGGCAGGGTTCTTGCTGTGGGCAGGGAATAAATTAACCTTTCTTTACAGGCGACATTATTGGTAAAGGGGAGGGAATTTAAATGCCAGAGGGTCACAAAAGCTTTCCGGGGCTAGGCCTGGCGCACTAGCAAGAAGGGGCAGATTAGGGTGAGCTAACCTAGTACCTGGCAGTCCCAGTAGACAGGGCAAGAACTGAATGGGTGTGGAGACTGAACACCGCCTCGCCTTTGGAGGAGGGGGACCTCGTGGTTGGGAGAGGTACCATGGAGGCTTGTGAGTGCATTGTGGGTAAGGAGAGGCCACTGCCTCTTGCGTGGCTCAGGAGATACCTTCAGCCCACAGAGCTGTCAGTCTGACCTTTCATCAGCACTAAGCTCCCAGTGCAAGCCAAAGCCCCAGTAGGCCTGGCGCTCTCTCGCTAGCTGCTGGAATGCATGTGCGTTGCTGATAAGGTCCAGCTGGGCTCATTGGGCGAGGGCTGTGTGGATGGGGATTGTCTCTACCGGCCCTTCTGTCGGGTAGATTTTCAGAGCAACCTGAGGGTGCACCTGATGCTGGCTAGTGCCTGAGTGCAGCTGTGGGAGGGGTCGTAAGCAGAAATGGGGAGAGGGTAAATTATGGTTGTGGACCCATGTGGGGAGGGCTCTTTACATTCTTGCATGTGGTTAGTCCTGCCTTCTCCATGAGATGCGAGGGCATTTCTGCACAGCTGATCCTTGGGACTGAATCTTTCTGATTTGTTTCTAGTGCCATGGTGACATAAACTCTTATTTGCCCGCTGAGCAAAAGCATTTTTTCAAGGGCGATATTTCTGGAGACCTAGACTGGGGTGTTCTCCACATTTAGGAAGTTTCCTTTTGAGTGGGCTGGGGGGGTTATGACTCTGAAACCTTTGTGCCAATTCTCACCTCTTCAGTATTTGCTAAAATCCGATGACTAACAACAATGGGCTTTGTGGTTTCCTTGTGAAATTACTCATCGCTTATTAGTGAGGAACATCCAGAAAATAAGACTCCCAGTCATGCCTCGTAACAGACACTTCTGCTCCAACAAATTCAATTACTCAAAATAGTCTCCTGTCTTAGGATGGAGGGTTCATCTCTGAGTGAGGTTAGTAGAATTTGGAAGTGACCATTTATAGTCTTTTCTAGAGCCTTGCTGGTTCTGGAATCCAAACCCTTCTAGAACCTATCATGTTCTTCCCTCCATGTAGGAAAAAAAGAGAGAGTGGCGTGTTTTGCCTTGAAAAAGCATTCAGCATAAAAAGGTAAAATATTGGGAAAACCTCTTCAGAGTGTATTAAAAGCTCTAGATCAGTGGTGGGCAACCCACCACCTGTGGCCTCCAGACTCCCTGGCTGCCCCTTTCCCCATGTGCCTCTCGTGTACTGGGCACTGGAACCCTGCACTTTCTACTCCTCCTTCTCCCTCCCAGAGCTGGAATGCCACGAATCAGCTGTTCGCAGTATTCCAGCTCGGGGAGGGAGAGGGAGGAGCAGGGATAGGAGCGCGAATCAGGCAATTAGCATGCTCAGAAAGTGCTGGGAGCACGTCATACAGTGATCATGCCATTCAATGACCAAAGAGGGTCGTCCAAAAGGACATTTCCTTTTAGAATCCTAGAACCCTAGAACTGGAAGGGACCTCAAGAGGGTCATCGAGTCCAGTCCCCTGCCCTCATGGCAGGACCAAGCACCATCTAGAAAGACCATCCCTGATAGATATCTATCCAACCCACTCTTAAATATCGCCAATGCTATCTCTTGGTGCGGGTACACTTGCCTCTTGCTCTCACTGCCCGGTGGGGCAACTGATTGTAAGGAATAATATTAAAAACAATTTTTTTTTATTCTCATGGATGCTCCCAAAGTGGTAAAACAATCTCGTTTCCTTCTGAGCACCTCTTGGCTGAATCTCGTTTCCTTCTGAGCACCTCTTGGCTGCAAATAAAGGCTGGTACAGTTGGTGGGAGTACCAGTGACAGTCTGCCTCTTAGCTAGGGGAGTCAACAGCCACACTAAGCCCCAGAGGAAGGTGAGGATGGGCCAGCTCTGCACTCCTGGAAGGAGAGGGGCCTCATGTGGAAGGGGCGGGGCACCTCCACCTCCTCATGCAGCCCTAAGAACGCAGCCATATGATGCTCCAGTGGCAATTTAAAGGGCTTGAGGCTCCAAGCCCTTTTGAATCACTCAGCCCAAGGGCAGTTGTCCCCTTTGCTGCCCCTGTCGGCAGGCCTGCTCTTAGCAGAGATTGTCCCTGGGGATTTGGATGTTTTTAAAGAGTCACCCTTAAACTGATCCATTTAATTCAAGGCCAGCTGTAATTTAGCAGCTATACACGTTGAGGTGCTGAATAAGCTCTCTGCAACACTCCATGCTGTCTAGGGAGACAGAGCCTGTTTAGGCCTTACCTGTGACAGAGTTAATGGTGAAAAACGCATGAGCGTTTCCATGTAGGATTTGGAAAGTCAGCTTCCCTGTGGAGCTGGAGTCAGGGTCCCTGGCATCAAGCTGAAGGACAGAAGTATTCACTGGCGAGTTCTCCATGACAGAGGCATAAAAGATGGGTCTCGACATCTGGGGCGGGTTGTCATTGATGTCGGTGACCTCAATATAAACCTCGGCCACAGAGGACAGAGGAACGGAACCTCGGTCAACAGCTAACACAGTCAGCCAGTAATGAGATGTGGATTCTCGGTCCAGTGGTCCCACCGTCTGAATTGTACCTAGGAAAGTTACAACAAGTTCTTTCAGTGGATTCCAAGAACTCCAAAAACTACGAACAACAATTCCCTTTAAAAACTCTGGGTTGGGTTTGCGTGTGGTCCACTAGCAATCCTGTGTTACCAGGCTGGAGATCTGAGTCTGGTGCATGGGGTTGGCATTATCCTAGAGATGCAGCTGCATGCCTTGGGGTTGTTAGATGGTGGAGGGAGAGAAAGGGATTTGACATACTGCAGCAGGAGATCCTGATGACTGAAGGGAATCTTAATTTCATACCCTCTTGGTCCAACTGAGGAAGGGGCATGCAGACCTCACTGCTATGGGAGTTACAGCTGGCCAAGGAAATCCCAGATGTCTGCAGTGAAAACCAGGAAGAGGACATAGAAAGTGGGTCTGGACCATGTCCCAGTCCCAAGTGCCCCTGAGCAGATAGTGGGACTGTTATAGGGCCTTGGCTGCTCTTTCAAGCTGTCTTCTCCTTGCCCACCTCCCTCAATAGGCAGGAGGTGCACACAATTCCCGTTAGGAGCAGCTACCCCATGGATGATCTGAGACCATGGGCTTTGCAAACAAAATACAGAAAAATTCTGGCGGGTCAAAATTCAGACCAGCCAGAGGATGTCATTTAAAATAGTCTTCACAGCACTACACCCCCCAGCATGCCCCTATAGTGGATCCTTATTACCTGTGTCCTCTTCAATGTGGAAGACAGCTAGGCCAGTGCCCTCTCTGATGGAATATTGGAGTTCTCCATCCTTCCCCTTATCGCCATCCTGAGCTGTTACTGTCATCACTGATGTGCCCTCCGGGCTGTTCTCCTCCACCCAGCCGCTGAACACAAAGGAGGTAAAGTGAGGCGGGTGCAGGTTCTCATTGACATCCAGGACATCAAGCGCCACGTGGCAGAGTGAAGAGCGAGAGACGGGCCTCCCACTATCGCTGACGTGCACGGTCAGATTGTAGAAATCCCGCATCTCATAATCCAGCTCTTTCTCCAGCTGGAGAGCCCCCGTCAGCCTATCCATGTGGAACGTCCTCTCCTCATTGTTGATAAGACTGTATTTTACCTCTCCCCCAGAGCCAGTGTCAGGATCAAAGGCTTCTAGGAAGAGAAGAATGGTTCCTAGGGGCAGGTCCTCAGGGACCTTCACATGGTTCTGGGCTGGGAGGCAGCGTGGGGGATTGTCATTTACATCATCCAAAGTCACAACCAGATCAGTGACCGAAAACAGCTGGTGGCCCATTCTAGGCTGGTCCCTGGCTTCTATTTTTAGCTTATAGCGAGGCCACAATTCTCTGTCCAGGGGGCCCGTTACTGTCACCTCCCCAGTGACACTGTTAATGGCAAATTTATCAGTGGGGGTTAGGAGGGAATATTTCACCTTCCCGTTGTCATCTGTATCAGCATCTTCCGCTCTCACCTGTGTGACAATGGTCCCTTTTGTGACATCTTCTGGTATTGCTGCCCAGTATGCCCCTTGTGAGAATTTAGGAGCATTGTCGTTGGCATCCAACACGTTGACTGCCAAGAGTTTCCACGATGACTTCTGAGGCGTGCCAAGGTCATACACAGTAATGTTAAGGATGTAGAAGCTTGTTCGTTCATGGTCTAAAGGGGAGAGAACACGGAGGAGACCCCTTTCTATGTCAATTGTAAAGCAACTGTCCTCATTCCCATCAGCAATCACATACACCAGTTTGCCATGAAAGCCAGGATCGGGGTCAACCGCTGCCAGGTCAGCAATGGTTGAGTTGACTGGGACTGTCTCCAGAACATCGATAGACCTTGGAAAGTTGTCCTCAAACCGGGGTGCATAATGATTCACATGATACAGGTTCACAGCGGTTTCCTCCTCCAGTCCTTGGTCCTGAGACAGAGATTCAATGGAGTGGATTATATTCTCCGTTAGCTGTTGCAGTACCCCTGTCTCCTCGCACTGCATGTGGACTGGGAAGTCTGGGCCAACCACAGTGATGTTCACAGATGTAGGCAAAGCATCGTTCTCTCCGTCCGTTGCAGTTATTTTCAGAGAATAGAAGGGCGGTTGCCCAGCAGGTAGCTCTCTGAGCGAGGTTCTAAGGGAGAGGACTCCAGAGATGGGATCCACGTCAAAATGCTGCAGCTCATTACCTGAAAGGATTTTGTATTTGACATGCTGCAGCTCATCTACATCGATGGCGGATACGGTGACCACAGGATACCCGATTGATAAGTTCCGGGGGATGGTTCCATTGCAGTTGGCTTTCTCAAATACTGGGGCATTGTCATTAAGGTTGCTCAAGATGAGGGAAATGTAAACTTCGGTCTCATGGCGGAAGGGGGAGCCCCAGTCTGATGCCCAGACACGCAGATGGTACCATCTCTGCATCAGTTCATAGTCCATTGGTTTGGAGGTGGAGATGACACCTGAAAATGGATCAATAACAAATGGAACAGCTCTCTTGTTGGCTATGGTGTAGGTGACAATCCCATTCTCCCCCTGGTCAAGGTCGGTAGCCTTCACTGTTAAGATGCTGGTGCCAGGCGGAAGGTTTTCGTCGAAGCTGCCACGGTATGAAGACTGAGTAAAACTTGGAGCATGGTTGTTACAATCAGTGACATCAATGACCACAGCCGCATAGGCCTGACTGTTGGCTGTTGTAACTTCAAGTTCAAAGTGAGACTGGTCTTGGAAGTCCATCCTTCTGACAGTCGTGATCAGCCCAGTTTGAGGGTTGATTTTAAATCCTGTGCTGTCGGGAGTGGGTCTCAAAATATACTTCAGATGTGGGAAGACTGGAGTGACTTTAACCATAGTAACTTGACTCCCAGGTGGGGAAAATTCACTGAGCTGGGCCCTGTACACTTCCTGCTCAAATCTGGCTGAGACGTACTTGGAAGGAGGGATGTGGATAACTCGAATCTGAGAGGTCAGAGGTGGTTTGCTCTTGTCCGTGGCCTGCAGACTGAGATTGAAACCCCATGGGTTAGCCAGCCAGTCGATCTCTTTGGTGGACACGATCATGAACTCATTGCTCCCAACAAAGGATTTAATGGCTTTGAAGTGTCTTCCTGGATCTCCGGCCACAATATCAACTGAATCGATCCCGGCTTCTGAACCATTCGCGTCCACAAACAATGTAGCATACAGGAGGTCCTCATCAGAGTCAGATGGTGTCACCATCACTGAAGTAATAGCTGGGGGCTTCCGGGCAGATGGCTCCACTTGGACCACCAGACTAGCCAGGTTTCCAAATCCATTGCCCTCTGAGATTTTCCTCATTCTGTCCACAGCCAGGACCTGCAGCTGGTGTTTCCCTCGGTGGGTGCCGTTCAGCCTCCCGGCTGTCATCACTACGCCACTGGTAGGGTGCACGGTGAACAAGTGTGAGCGGGTGTGGAGAGTGTAATAGAACTCTGCATTCTGACCCACGTCGGCATCCGTGGCGCTGACCACGCTGATGGCGGTTTTCGGGGGCGTGTCTTCTCCGATGATGACTTTGTACGAGGGGGGTGAGAAGAGAGGTTTCAAGTCATTCCTGTCCAGAATGTGGATCAGCACTTTGGCCCACCCGTCATAGGCAAAAGCTTTCTCTGTCGCTTGAATTATTAACAGGTAACGGTCTTGGACTTCCCTGTTTAAAAGCGCCGAGTTCCCGCTCCTCATTCTGATCCTCAAGAAGCAGAAATCCCCAACCGTGTGCTCCTCGGCTTTAAAGAGGCCGTCGCTGTCCCCAGAAGCGATTCGGTATTTGATGGCCCACGCTGGGTCTGTCACGTGAATGCCCATTTTGACATAACTCTCGACGTAGGTCTTGGGGGCAGAATTCTCGTAGATTGTGGCGTTATAAAAAGGGTGAGTAAAGTGCAAGGGGGAGGAGCTGCCTTTCTCAGAGCGCCCCCCGCAGGCCAGACAATGCATCAGAAATAAAGCAGAGCTCAGGACACGCTTTGTTGTAGCAATTCCCATGGTGTGCAAGGGGGGTAGTCTCCTTGGGTCCTGAAGGAAGGCAAAGAATGAACGTGTTAGTCTGTAATGTTGAAAACTTTAAAAACAGTGAAACCACGTGAGAGACAGCATCAGGGGCTCTTACAACTGCTCATCCTCTAATGTGATCTATGCCATCAACCGCCAGCAATGCCCCCTTTGCCGGGTATATAGGCCAAACTGGACAGTCTCTGCACCCCAGGATTAATGGACACAAATCAGACATCAGAAATGGTAACACACACGAACCTGTAGGGGAACATGTTAACCTCCCTGAGCATTCAGTCATGGATT
The DNA here is from genome assembly GCA_030068395.1 of Apalone spinifera. Classification (NCBI taxonomy): domain Eukaryota; kingdom Metazoa; phylum Chordata; order Testudines; family Trionychidae; genus Apalone; species Apalone spinifera. The sequence goes on from JANRFK010006688.1 coordinate 32,403,892, forward strand.
TAAAAGTAGCCATTCTTCTACAAAGGAATTTTATCACTCAATTACAGAGGGAAATAACTGAAATGGAATTCATTTACAAATTTGACATGATCAATTTGGGCTTGAATAAAGATATTAACTGGGTAATGCACTGGAAAGCCAATTTCCCCTGCCTTTGATATTCTCTTTTACACATCAAAAGCTATGACCAAGCTGACTTAATTAGCATACTTAATACTGGCCTTACAATTGACAGGTAACTGCTTTTGCTGTTGCATATACTCTGGATTTTGCAATTTCCACTCCAACACATCTGATGAAGTGCCTGCTGGACCGTGGAGATTGCTGGACCAGAGAGTCCTAAATTTTAGAGGTGTAAGCTGTATTACAGCTTCCCCTCTTTGCGGTAAAGGATGAAACCAAGTCTACTCACTAGTAATTCAAGCTATTTATAGGTGCCTATATTTCCTTTGGATCTCCCAGGAGATCGCTATCTGAGGCTGTTCCTTCCTCTTTTAAATTCAAATTGCATATCAAGTACCTGCCCGTTGTTTGGCACCTTACTAATTTAAACAAGCAGGACTTGTTTTTCCAGGTGCTTTTTTCTCTCTCAAGATTTATCTCTTTAAAAGCCAGGACTGGTTCGATTTCCTACTTACACCAAACACTGGGAACAAATTATCCGCACCCAGGCTTGTGCGCATGGGCATCAGCTTTTCTTGTGGCGATGGCTAATTTCTGATGAAAGACCCTGTCATTCACAGCCAGCCTTCATTAATAAGTAAAGGCCTCTCAACCAGCAGTCTAGCTGACTGATGCTCCTGGAACAAGACAGCTGATGTGTAGCCGTAGCATATGTGGCTTGGGCTACACGGACGATCACATATCCAAACCAAAAGCCAATGGGGATCTAGTAAAGAGCTGGCCAAGTCCAGAGCATTTTGCTCCTGTACTATTTCCCTTCCCAAAATCTCGACACTCACTGAGTCCTGAGCCAGCAATGCAACACGTTTGCGTAAAAAAGAGAGAGCTGTGTGTATGAGAGCGAGCAAGCTGTGCTCTTAAAAGATCTGCTTCTTGCTTAGAGGGCTGAAGACTCTGGCAGCATGTCGGGACTTGTCGGAAGCTGCTCCTTTTAGTGGCTGAACCTAAAAAGAAGATGTGTGGGTGTGTTTGTGGGGGGTGTCCTGCCGGACTGCAGAGCAGGCAGAGTTGCTTGTCTCCTACAATCCACGTGAGCAGAGGGAGACAGTGTTTGAAAAAGAAAAAGTGAAAGAGACAGACAGCGCTTAAGAAGGGTGGATTTTTCCAAATGACAGCAGAGCATTAATGGTCACATCTGGTACCTTTTCTCTAGAAGGGCCAATGCCGAAAGCTTGAGCATAAAGCAAAACATTCCTCCAACCGCTGCTGTCACTAATGTGTGCTCGAAAGAGTTCAGTTTAATTGCCCTTATTCTCAGCGTTTGCAATGACTGACACTATTTTACATACATAACGATGGCCGAATTCTACCCTCTGTCTGTGGGCCTTTGTGCGAGTCCCATTAACGTCAATATGAGCTGTGTCGGCAAGTGTGACAGCAGAATTTTGCACCTCGCCAAGCCTGTTCCCTTCCCTGCGGTCTCCCAAAAATTCCTCTCTCTTTTCCTTTGGAGAGTGGACAATAACCCCTGCTCCTGCTTCTCACAAGGAATAAGCAAAGCCGCTGTGTGGATGGTGCAGAAACTCAATTTAAGATACATCCAGCTACATAATGAACAAAATCAATTTGACCTTCCGCTGTAGTGTAGACAGGCTAGGCCTAAAGGAGAAAGAATGTTAGGGTGAGCCCGAGAAATAAGTAATTCTGGGATTCTTGGTGCTTAGTTCAGGGATCCCTGATTCATGGGTTAGGTGTAGCATGCTCATAGGGCCTGGGTTTGGCCTATCGCTAAATAGAGAATGCAGCCCTTTCTGGGTTTAAATTACCCTGTAGGATTCTAGAGGAGTGATATTATTCTCTATTAAATGTTAATATTCAAAATGGTCACGCTTTTCAGCAGGTTATTTTCTAGAGGAAGCAAGAAAAATCCCCTGACATCAAAAGCGAAGTAGCAGACCCTTACATCCTACTCTATTAGCCTCATTTAGGAGGGACACGTTAATTGACTGGTTTTTTCTTCTTTTTTTCCCCTCTTCCCTCTTTTTCTGCTTTATGTTTCATCCTCTGTGCCTCTGTCATCTGTAGAAGTGGGCTGTGCCCATGAAAGCTCATGACGCTCTCTGTATTTTCTGGTGAGTCTCTAATGCTGCAGGGCCACTCGTTTTTTAAAGTTTTTTAAAATCCACGTCTTTCGGAGCAGCAGCTCCAGGGATGACACGAGAACGCTGTGACCTGGGCTGAACAGGAGTTGCTGGCAAAAGCTTTCTGTGAGGCAGTGGGGCCGACAGCCACTGCCGGCCCTGGGGCAAGGTATGTGTGGGGGCCAGCTCTGCACCCCCCAGAAGGGGTCGGCCCTCAGCCGGAAGGGGCGGGGTCCAGACCATGGCGCTCACTGTAGCCCCTCGGAGCTAAGCGGAACACCCTGCACAACGCTCTGGTGGCAATTCAAGAGGCCTGGAGCTCCATCCGCCACCGCTGCTGCTGCTGTAACAGTGGCAGTTGGGAGCTACAGGCCCCTTTGGTTCACTGGGCCCCGGGATAATTGCCCCATGGGCCCCCCTGTCGGTAGGTCTGCTATGGGGGTTAAGTCCATGTCCTCTGTACCTTGCTTTGCAGCCTCAAGCACACAGAGGACACTTCCCGGTCTTAGGGAAGCTGTTTATTGACAGATCTCACACCCTCTCTCCTTCATCTACCGCCCTTTCCAGGAGCCGTTCCCCTCCTCGGCCTTTCCCGGCTGGTGCCGGGGCACACCTGGGAGGGGGCTGTGCTTCTGCTCTCTGGCTGGAGAAGCCCTGAGCCTGCTACACGCTTCCCTGCAGCGCTCTGCTCCTTTGGGCCTGCCACCGTCCTCCCGGCACATGCATTGGCAGGGATTCTGTGGTTCTACACATTACTCCCTGTGTCAGTGCCAGCAGGTACATACCAGGAGATCATCCCTCCGTGCAGGAGCCCAAGAGGGACCTGCATTCCTTGGAGGGCGGAGTCCTGCAGGCTCAGGTCCCGAGTGAATCCGTTTGTTGTGCTTTTAATCCGGCTGCGTTTTAACTGAGGAACTGCCTTGGTAACTCTGAATTAAATATCCCAGGGGAGACTGGACGTTAAAAGCGTGTCCAAGAAGCCGGGGGAACTGAAACGAAGAGACAGGCATGGTGATGAGGCCCAGAGGGGGAAATCCTTTAGATAGGTGGAAACTAAACGATTACCAATAGCAGTTTTCCCCTTGGGGGGCGGGTAGTGTAGGCCAGGGCGAGGCCAAAACTGCCTGCACTCCCTGGCTGCCAGGGAAGGCTGGAGCCACGGCATAGCAGCCTGACTCCCCAGCCACCAGGGAGGAATGGGGCAATGGTGCTCCCTGGCCACTGGAGGAGGGCGGATGGCAGCCCCGGGGCCTCCAGGTGGCCATGAAGGTTCCGGCTGGGGGTGGGCAGGGCTTGGATCCAGGG
>JANRFK010006688.1:32407560-32417757 GCA_030068395.1 Apalone spinifera
CACTGAGCACGTGACCTAAAAGTTGTGAGTTGTCTCTTGCCATGTCCCAGTGATGCCAGTTTTTGATTCTGCAGTAGCAGGGCAAGGCATGATGCCGTATTCGGAGCATGCATGCTTTGGGATGCACCTCAGAAAAGCAGGGAGAGAGTTGCAGAAAGGGGGTGGAGGACCAGCGACAGTGAACACCCTGAGTTCTAGCCCCTCCAAGAGAAGCACCCCAAAATTAAACAAACCCAAGCAAGTTAATAGTGAACATAGCTGTTGAACTGAATTCATCCCTTGGGCAACTCCCTGGGGTAAACGGAACCATCGTTTCCACTGCCTGGCTGGAAAATTGTGGCGTGAGAGAAAAGGGGGCAATTTTCGGTGGATCCTCCCCCCACCTCCCGTGGTTCTTTTACCAGCTCTGGTCCCCAGCAGGCTCTCTTCTTAGACTGAAAATAAAGCCATGCCGTGGTACCGATGCAATGCAGCATCATGGGGCCACCCGGCAGGCCCACAACATTCACAAGGCATCCCTGACGCCACGTGGTAAAACACGTTTTCCCACCTCTTGCCTCTGGATGACACACATGCCACGGGCCTCGCTCTTTTCAGATTTTGGACTCTCCTCGAGACCCCTCTGAGCTCTGGACGTACTGGGATTGGGGGAAACTCAGAACCTTTGTAAACTCAGGCCCATGGGAGTTAGGCACCTCAGTACCATGAAGGATCTAGGACAGGGCTGGGCAAGATGCAGCCCAGGGGCAGGATCCGGCCCACCTAACACTTAGATCTGGCCTGCAGATTGCATCTGGCTGCTTTCTATTTATAGCCTGTTGCCTGTGCCACCGAATTTCCAGGCAGTGGCTCAGGCAGCAGGATCCTATTTAAATGGTTCATGGCTCTCATTCGCAGCGCTACCCCAGCCATGAGCCCTTTAAATAGCTGCAGCAACCCCGGGCGGCTGCCAGGCAACATGGTAGCAGCAGGGCCGGGAACTGAGAGTCCTTTGCTGTGTGGGGAGGAGCTAGTCCCTAGCCCTGCCCCTTTTGCCACAGCCCTGCCCCTTCTGGGGGCGGAGCCAGCCTGTGACCACATAGCAATATTCATTTAGTGGCCCCCCTGAGAAAATTATTGCCAACCCCTGATCTAGAGCAAGGTGTCTCAAATGGCACACCCCTCAAAAAGAGGCGCCTTCTCTGTGTAGCACTTCGTGGCACACAGCTGTCATCGGGGGGAAGATGGTTTCCATTGTAGCCCCCAGAGGTTGAAGTGACTGTTTGCTCCTCCCGGAAATCACAGAGTTTGCTCAAGCCAGCTGTTTGCCTCCTTTGCCAGAGGGCCTGATCTTCACTCTGCCCCTAGAATACACCCTGCCTGCAACCTTCCCTCTGCACCTTTCCCCACAAGGCCTGGAGGAAAGATTGGGTTTGGGATTCCCATTCTCTCTTGATTTCTTGCAGGAGACCTACCCTGCGGTGCCATATATCCCCTGGCCTGCTCCTTCCCTGCGTTTCCCACTCACCTGTTTAAAACTTTGCCCAGAGCCTCCACCAGAATAGCTGTCACAGGAGGAACATGCAGACACACGCCTACCTCTTTGTAGGCTGTAAAAGGGGCAAAAAACCCTGTAGCTGCTCAACTGACAAATGACTGGGTCTATTTTATTGTGCTTCTAAAGTGCAAAGGTCACAAAGGAAGCAGGGACGGAGCGAAGGGAGCAAATTATTTAGCAGGGTGGGAGCAAAGCCCGAGGGGGGAAGGAATCCAGGAATACACCTTCTGGTTCAGTATGTATACAAATGGGAGGGACGCTGCATGAGAAATTCATGTAGGGCCAAAGGTTGCAAAATGAAAACAATAATGAATGTTGTTGAATATAGAAAATGTCGGCTTAAAAAGAATCTCTGCGCCAAGAGGACATTTATCCAGGTCTCTAAAAACCCTTTTGACTAGCACTAAAGCCTTGTTAGAAAAACTGTATTTGCTTTTCACAGAGATATGGAATTTGCCATTTTCTCAGCTTGGTCAGTATTAAAAAGTCTGGTCAGTTTTATCTTGCAACTCTTGGGTTTCCTGTCAAGTACACTGCTCAGAATCTTTGAGTCAGCAGGGCTAAAGAGGCATATTGTTGCTGTTTAATAAATGATGCCACTGGACTTTAAAACATAAAAACAATGTGATGGAACCATTTGTGTGGGTCTGATTTGTGTTGCCAACTTCCATGATTTTGTGGTGATTGTTGTCTCATGATATTTGGGACTTTTCTTAAAGCACCACCTCCTGGAATCATGTGTTTGAGATGAGAATCTCTGTTTCAATTTTTAAAAGGAAAGAAAGTTTCTAGCCCTCACGGTTGTCAAGTAAAACTTGAAAATGCAAACCCGAAACACTGCCCCGCCGCAAGACAACTAAACAGAATCCATTTAATGATTTTAAAAATCTCATGGTTTGTTAAGCCAATCTTGTGATTTTTTTTTTCAGGGCCTGCCTCATGACTTTTGACCAGCTGGGTTTGGTGATCTGTATGTGGTGTGCAAACTTGTTGGGGGCCAGGTTTGACTGGATAGTACCTCTGTAAAGTAAAAGCATAGCTGATTGCACAGTGAGATACTGTTAACCCCTGCCACCTCCCACTCTCAAGCAGTGGGTTTTAAATGGCTCGGACAGGACATGGAAAATCATTTCCTGAGTGCTAACCAGCCAGGGACTGCATGGCTGATCATTTAAAACCCGGTGCTATGTGTGCGTTTTATGCCTGAGGTCTGTCTGTCAGCTTGGAACGACCCATTAAATGCTGTTCTTTGCTATGCTAGCCATGCTGCAGGGGGATAACTGACCCTGGATGGTAACAACATGATGCTCCAGTAGTTCTGGGGGGGTCTCTGGTGGCATTGTTGGGTGAGGGCCTGAGACAGGAATTAAGCACCCAGAAAAGGAGGCAATTCCACAGGGACTGTAAAATGGAGTGATATGATTAGGCAGAGTAATGCGTGTAATACTGGGTCGGGAGGTGTTTAATTTAAGCAGTAGTCCTCTTCCTCTCCAGAAGTTCTTCCTCAGTGCTGGGAGAATTAGTTGGGGAGCCAGCTAATTAGTTAGAGCCACATGTCCAGGGCGTGGCTAATACTTGCTGATTCTTCCTGCACCACGGCTCTAAGATATAGTCTTTCTGAGCCATCCACACCGCAAAATCGCCCAGCCAGGTTCTCGTGTCTCCCTTGCTGCAGCATCCTCTGGCCTTAGCAAACGCAATCTCACTCCACTCATATCCACACAAAATCGCTGCTGCAAAGGCACCACTTGGACGATATCTCCCCTCTGTTTGCAACCAGTTACTGGCTCCCCTTCTTGAACACAAGCTACTTCTCTTTAGTTCCACGTCGCTCCTTTCTCTGTGAATAACGCATGCGCCAGGCAGGAGGGTTTCTAATGCCAGAGCGCCACCAGCACTGCCGATGCGTAACGCTGCTTGGAAGAGCGCATGGTCCTGCAGCCGTCCACGAAAAAGACCGAGCAGATCACCAGCCAGAGGGCAGTGTCATGGCAGTATCGATGCCTCGATTAGGCAAGAGACGACCGCCTGCAGAGAGATCACCGTCCCCTGTGTGGGCTGGCCTGTGATGCTTAGGAGAAAGTCAGCAGGGCTCAGCTTGAAGTATCGCTGGGAGGGTCAATGAACCTGACCTGCATTGGCACAGCAACATCCAGCCCAGACTAATGCAGCCCAGACGCTGCCTTGGTCCTGCTTTGGGCAGGGAGCTGGACTCGATGACCTCCTGAGGTCTCCTCCACCCCTCGATTCTATGATTCTAGGCTCAACCTCGCTAGTCTGGCACTCTCTGGTCCGGCAACATCCATGGTCTGGCATGATTTTTGTTGGCTAGATGTCCACTTATCGTGGGCATGGGCATGTTTCCCACGGTCCCAAAAAGTTTGTTTACAGCCACCAGTCCTGGCTCTGTGATTTAGCTCTAATTTACCCCTAAATATCTTCTCAGAGCCCAGGAAGCAGTGGCAGCGTTGGTAATGCTGCTAGACAATAGAGACCTCCCGTGGTTCGGCACTGGTCAGGTCCCGAGGGTGCTGGTCTAGAGAGTCTCAGCCTGTACTTGCAAGGCAGCATGGCTCTGACGTGGTTCCAGTCTCATGAAGCCGTCAGAGCGCTTCATACAACGTCTCACAATGCCCTTGTCCCCATTTCACAGGCACATCAAGCAATTATGTGCCCTGGCCTCTCTGTAGCTCTTCCAGCTTCTTCCAGCCCAGCCAGCAAGAGGGAGCGACTCCAACCCCACAGACCAGCTGGTTAGCCGGCCAGTCTTGACATTGATCATCTCATCACACCAGGTAAGGAGGGCGGGCACCTCCCCATGTGGTACAGACTCTGTGGCCAGGCTGCGGAGCACTGGCCAGCATCAGCTGCTGCTCGGCGTGGTCTTACACCCAGGGATTCCATCTGGTTTTGAGTGGGTGGCTAGCCGTGTGACTACAACCAGGCACTGAGTCTGTGCCACATCCGTAGGTGGGCAGGTGGGTTCATCCAACCCCTTCCTGCCCTCTCCCTCCTTCCTTCATCTCCCAGCTCTTCCTCCTCACTGGTCCATTCTGCAATCCTTGCCGACAGACAGCCCCCAACCCGCAGCAAAGACTCACCAACAGGCACACAATGCCCCTCAGATACACTCCCCCAGGAACCTGCCCCTGCAACAAGCCACCTTGTCAGCTCTGCCCACACATCTACACAAGTGACACCATTACAGGACCTACCCACATCAGTCACCTGCACACCCACTAATGTGTTATATGCCATCAAGTGCCAGCGATGCCCGCTGCCGTGTACAGTGGCCATGCTGGACAGTCTCTGCACCAAAGGACAAATGGACACAAATCAGACATCAGGAATGGTCACACACACAAACCTGTCGGGGACCTTTTTAACCTCCCTGGACAGTCAGAAATGGATTCGAAAGGCACCATCCTCCCACAAAAGAATTTCAAAGCCCCGATTACAAAGGGAGACTGACGAACTGGAGTTCATTTGCAAATTCAACACTATTAATTAAGGATTGAATAGGGATCTCAACTGGTTAACCCACTACAAAGGCAATTTGCCCTCTCTGGATATTCACATCTCCACACCCAATGGTGTAAATGACCCATTTTCACCCTGACTTGATTAGAGATGTGTGGCTGTGGAATAGCCTGTAACTGGAAGTGGTGGAGATTGCGCTGGGACACTGATGATCCTCCTAGTTTTGGCAGCAGCTGGAAAGGTCTGATTTCTAGGCTTCTGCGTTTCTGATGTGCAGGACAAATTCACCCACCGCATCCGCTCTCCTCCAGCAAATGCTGCCCGCACCTCTCACTTCCCGCCCTGCTCCCTGACACCGGTCCCTCTTGTGGTGCGAAGAAGATCCTGACTCGTGAAGATCCTGTCTCGTGTCTATCTCACATGTGGCCCCTTGTCTGGCTTCTCCTTCTGCTCCGGTTCTGGTGGCTGATCTCCCCACTCCTCCTGCCCTTTGCACATTCCATCTGTGGCCCCACGAAGTCACGAGGCCCCCCCTCGAAGGTGGCCATGTGCCTTACCTGGAGGAGGAAGCTGGACAGGGCGGTGCTCTCCAACTGATGGGCCTACTTCTGATCCTCCCTTAGGTCATGTCTCCAGGCAGAGTTCCTCTGAGCCACGTCTACTGGCTCCTTGGATGCCTTCAAGGAGCAATGGGCACTGTCCCGTGTCCCCTGCTCACTGTTCCCCTTTTGACCCTACGACCTCACGCCTATTCCCCTTTTACCATTTGCTGGCCTCCAACTCTTTTGATGCCTGGGCCCAGTGGCTCCTCCCCTTAAGCAGAGAGGGGGAGGGCTTTTGATGTGGGTAAGCTTGTGCCTGGCCATGCCTGGCAATTCAGTAGGCACTGCCTGCACCTCAGCCTCAAAACAAGCCAATCCAAAGCTGGAGGAGGAGCAAAGGAGCCCCCGCAAGTCCCACGGCCAGGAGGTAACCCCGCCCTTTTGTGTTCGTCATCGGCGTGCTGTGCTCCGGCCGCTAGCCCATATTCATTTGTATCGAGACACTGCCTGTCCGGAATGGTGGAGCATCTCGGGAATCATTCCTGCCAACCCTCTAGGCACAGTGTTCGCATCTGCCTGCGGGACTGGCCCTGGAATAGGGCTCTGTAACCCTGGGGGTGTCTACACCGCAGCTGGGAGGTGAACGTGCGGACATACCTGAGACAGCTTTGACCGAGCAGGTGAGTTGTGGCAGCAGGGCAGGGGTCGGCATGGAAAATGATCAGAGTACAGTTCCCACCCCAAATGACCATCACTGCTCCACTGCTAGCTAATCGCAGCTAGCTCTGGTAGGCATAGCATGTGCGGTATTTGCACCACCTCCCGCTTGCCTTGTAGACACACTGCTAGCAGTTACGCTTCCTTCCTAGCCTCTCTATCCCAAACCGACTCCCAGGAGAACTCGGATTCTCTCCCAGGGCTATCATTTCATTTGTATGCCCCCTCTCTACTGCCAATTTTCTTTCTTAGCAACCCAGTCCACCTGCTGGTTTTTACTTCTGGTCCCAGGGCACATGTGCCCCATCAAGCCAATTTTCTGCTCTGTCTACAGCAGCTATGACTCTCTCTGCTCTGCACTGGTTCTTCCAGGTGCTTCCTTATCATCAGAGTGTAAAGTAGGATGTCATAGAATCAGAGAATCACAGAACTGGAAGGGACTTCACAAGGTCATCAAGTCCAGTCCCCTGCCCACATGGCAGGACCAAGCACCATCTAGATCAGGGTTTCCCAACCTATGGGTCGGGACCCAAATACGGATCGCCATTACATTTCAAAAGGGTCGCCAAGTGTCTCCCCAGGTGGCTCTGCCCCCTCTCTTCCCCCCATTTTTGAATTGCTTTGGGTCACCAAGTCTTCTTGATTTGTCAAAATGTGTCCCCATTTGGAAAAGGTTGGGAACTGCTAATCTAGATCATCCCTCGTAGGTGTGTGTCTAACCTGCTCTTAAATATCTCTAGTGATAGAGATTCCACAACCTCCCTGGGCAATTTATTCCAGTGCTTCACCACCCTGACAATTAGGAGGTTTTCCTAATGTCCAACCTAAACCTCCCTTGCTGCAATTTGAGCCCGTTGCTTCTTGTCCTATCCTAAGGGGTTAAGGAGAATAACGTTTCTCCCTCCTTGTAACATCCTTTTAAATACTCGAATCAACCAGTTCAGCTGCGCACTGTGGGTCTCGGAGGAGCCACGGTACAGAAATGTGCGTGGAAAATTCCACGAGGCAGATGTTTCAGTCAGTGGGATGGCTGCCCAGACAGCCTATACAAATACCAGTCCTGCGAGCCGTTAGTAGATACCGGAAGATCTGCTCCCCGAGCAGGGCTTTAATACTATTGCTCTCACTAGTTATTTCTAGATACAGGACAAGCAAATGACACGGACAATCCCTGCTCCCAGAGAACCCACCAGGTGGCTGGGTGACAAATATGATGGGGAGGAGACGCTTACTGTAGACACTGGTGTGTTTGGAGATAGTCACCATGGGCTGCTTGTCACAGTCACATGCTGGCTTAGTGAAATTGTATCAGCTCTATTTATGATATCAGGACATCTCTATGAACCCGTCTGGCTTTGGTGTGCTGTCCCGCCTTGTGGCACCAAGCCCACCTATGGAGAGAATGATGAATCTGCTCTGCAGCCTTAGCGGAGTGCTAGCTGGCTTTTAGCTCACGTGGTAAAAGCTCATGCACTAAGCTCCAGAGGTCCCAGGTTTGATTCTGCCTGCAAATGACTTGGGTCTGTCAGTTACAACTCCTATAAAGCAGGAGTGGGGAACCTATGGCCTCTGGGCCAAATTTGGCCCCCAGTTTGCCTGGATCTGGGGTTCCCCTCCAGCACTGGGGAGCCAGCCCTGGTGCTTCAACCCCACACCCCCCTCTGCTCCTGCATCCTATCTTCTGCTCAGCCCTCCCATCCCACTCCTGCACTCTCCCAAGCCCGCTTCCCAGCAGCCTCTTCCCACACATTTAATGCCTCATTTCTGGCCCCACCCCAGAGCGTGGGGGGGGGGGCTACAAAATCCACTAGGCTGTCACCCCCCCCCCCCCCCCCCCCCCCCCCCCCCCCGGCTCTGATGTTGCAAGGGGAATGTGGGCAGGTTTTGTCTTTGTTTGTTTGCTTTTCACTTTTGTGTGATCCCTGACTGTTTTTTTTTGGTGGTTAAAAAAAAGTCCCCCACCCCTACATCTACCTGCAATATTTATGTAGAGCAGATTGCTGTGGACTACTAGCTATTCACACGCTGGCTGCATTTACCTATTGTTTAGTAATAGATGTAAGTATCTTTCTCGATATAGCTGTAATGCAGTCTCTCTCTGCCTGCCTGGTAAGTATGACATACACACTATATCGGCAGGATCTAGCTGAAGAATAGATTTGCAGTTTCTACCTGAAGTATGATTGGGCCATAATATTTCCTAGCTACAAACCTTTCTGCCTCCTCAGTTACCCCACAGTCTGCTCTGCCCTCTTCAAACACCGCATGGCTCTTTCTTCCAAGAACCAGGAAGGAAAATTGCTTTGCCACAAACCTGCCCGCCTGCCAAGGAAAACCGCAGCAGAGAGCACAAACTGCTTGTTCAGCGAATCAGATTTCTAACAGGACAATAGGGCACTAGCATTTCCAAAAAAGTTCTGGTGCTTCCTAATCTTGTTATGCACTTGCACAGGAGGAGAATTAAGAATGCGTCCTGATATATGCACAGACACACGCCGCATTTGCACGGGGGCGGGCACAAGTAAACACATGCACACAACAAAACTACCATTTTGGTTACACCGGGCTGGCGTGAGGCCCCTGTGTGATTTGCACTGGACCAAGACTGACCGTTCCCTGAGCATAATGCAAAATGAATTGGCTTCTAATCAATGTTTGATTCCCAGGATGAGTTAGTTACTCATTTTCCCCCAGAAAAGTGATGCTCTTAAAGGGCCAGGAGACGCTGCCGCTGCTGCAACAAACTTCCTATTTGAGGTTCCTTCAGAGTCGAACCATTTGCATGTGTGAAATGCTGCAGAGAGGGCAAGTTGGGTTTGTTTTTAAAAATGTTCTCGATGAAGAGAGAGAAAGAGTGTGTGTGTGTGTGTGTGTGTGTGTGTGTGTGTGTGTGTGTGTGTAATGCAAACAAGGGACAGCCGACGGAACAAGTGTGTAACTCCAGGATAAAATCCAAAATGGGTTCTCTTACACAGTAACTCCCCCAACCTACATTTATCTCAAAATCCCACGTGCCCTGAACTCTTTCAGATAGGCCAGGAAGTGCGGGGTATTAAGGTAGCACCACAAAAAGGCCAATGAGTTCAGCACCCCTAAATGCCAGTACTGCCCGGCCTTCCACAGACGTGGGGAGTAACGGGCCAGTCTCAAGAGCTAGTAACTTTCCAGCCGGACTGGCCTCTCCAGCTAGCCAGCAGGAAAGCCCAGGCAATCCGACATCTTCCCCTCTGCAGCATGGATGGTTCCTGGATCTATGCTTGGCACAGAGAAATGAAGCTTCTCAACTGCAAATGATGCAGCTGGGACCAGGCAGCTACCTGTGCAGGCAGCTTTCCCCCCTGCCCCCAACTGGGACACAATGCCGTTTCCCACCATTTTACACCCCGCGGTAACTAGGAGCTATCCTACCGCCCTGGCAGACGCCCCAGAGCTTAGTGCAGGGTGTGTGCCAGCGTCCATCTGCCTGTGCATTGGTAGAATAAAAAGTTGTTCCGACTTTTGTAATCTCTAGGGCATTTGTTAAAAGCAAGCTCCCGGGAGCCAGGTGTTTTCTAGCGATCTCGAGTAACCAATGTTGTCGGAGATGTCGGCTTTGCCCTTATGGATTTTTCACTCCCCCTGGTCTGCTTTTAATTCCCTTGGGAGGTTAATTACCCGATTGCTGCCTCTGCTAAGGGTTTCCCCATATTATCTCCAGGCTGGGCGTCCCTTTCTCTCTGCTCTCCCTTCTCTGCAGTGCCACGTGCGTGCCGGGGAAAGAACAGCTGCACGCCCATTGATCTGCAGTCACTAAGGGAGTTAGGTGTAGCGTGCTCTCTCCGGCCTCCATCAAGGCTCTGAGAATCGAACACGCATTGAGACAAACACACAGGCTGTGTCTAGACTGGCCAATTTTTGCGGAAAATCATCTGCTTTTCCGCA
>JANRFK010006688.1:32436657-32447708 GCA_030068395.1 Apalone spinifera
CCAAAGATCCATCCAGCCCAGGACCCTGTCTGCCGACAGTGGCCAATGCCAGGTATCCCAGAGGGAGTGAATTGAACAGGTAATGATCCAGCGATCTCTCTCCTGCCATCCATCTCCACCCTCTGACAAACAGAGGCTGGGGACACCATTCCTTACCCATCCTGGCTAATCGCCATTTATGGACTTAACCTCCAGGAGGACTGGCTACCTCGGCCCTGGCCCTTGCCTCGATTTACAACTGGCTTCATGAAAAACACTAGTCAAATTGCATACAGATAAATGAGAAAGTCAGCAACTTTTTGGTACTAGGGTGCAGCGACCCTGTTGTATTTTTATGGCTGCTTTTCTAAGCAAGTTGTTTTTAAGTAAGGTGTAACTCGGGGGGGCACAAGGCAAATCGGACTTTGGATAGGGTACGGCCATCGAGACAGGCTGAGACCCACTGGCCAAGCACGCCTCTCTGACAGGACATTTTTTCCTCAGAGACTTCATTTTGTTACTCTCAGGGCTCCTCTCTGCTGCCACACGAAATAAATCTGCCCTTCCATGGCATTCATCCATAATTCTTGCTTAGCCACGTCACTCCTAGTTAGTGCTGTCCATCTACCCCCATGACTCAGCCCCTCCAACATCCACGTTTCTTGCTCTCCTCTCAATTCCTTCTTCTTTGTCTCGTCTCTTTCGACATGGAGCACGGTCGGTAGCCAGGAGCAGTCACACCTGAGCCGGTTATAGACGACGGAGAAGGCCCCTGCTCCAGCGGGATTATAAATAGATTCCAATGTGCACCAAGCACAAGGCCAAGGGGGACAATAACCAGGAAGGTTAGCCTGAAGTCATTGGGCTGAGCAGGGCAAAGTAACAATAAGGGATGCTTGAGTCAAAAGTAACATTCAGAAATAAACAGAGCGTGTTTACAGGAATTCCGGGCACATTGTCTGGCCACGTCACTGCAGGGCAGGGTAGCTCGCTGTGGTCTCGCTATAGATGATTGTCTGCAGCAGTGCTTCCTGTAAGCTGAGCGCTGGGGCGGCCCCCTAGGAGAGAGTCAAATGCCGCCCAGCTGATTAGCAAAGGGCCTGCAACCAGCAGCATGTGTGTCTAGTGGTGGTGCACATTTGCACGTGCCTTGGTGCGCTCAACAAAATATATTCTGCACTGGGATGGAAAAAACTAGAGGGAACCTTGTTCTGCTGGCACTGACAATGCTGATCTTAGGCTGGTGGGGCGGTGTTCCCATTTTGAAGATTCTTGCACAACCACCCAAAGGGAAACGTGACTCAACTTGCCGGTAAGGAACAGTTCCTCTGCCTCCTTCTCGGGTGCAAAATTGTTGTTTGGTTTCTGCTAGCGGCCCAGCCTGCATTCCTTGTGCACCGTTACAGGGACTGGCCCGGATCCACTGGCTGTCTCCATTACTCGCACCCACTGGCTGTGAGCACATGTGCTCTAGCTGCTAATTACCTGTAGAGCAGGGCTGGAGACTTTAACCCCGTCACACCCCCTGAAACACCTGATTTCTCTTCAGCTCTTTCAGTGAACAATCCCTCTGGTCAGAGCCTCTGTCCATGGGATAGATCAGGGCAACCGGCCTGGGTCCCAGGCATCGGGGGGGGGGCCCTGCGCTTCAGGGGTATGTGGGGTCCGGGGCATCTGGAGAGTGAAAGGGAGACCTGGCACCCGCAACCTAGCCCAGGCTGTCCTGCTCTGCTCTGCTCTGCTGCACAGGCTCTCAGCACCTCTCGTGGAAGAGTAAGGAAGCTGGAAAGAGGCAGGACAAAGACAGGGGCTTGGTGGAATGGAGGCAGGAAGAGGGCAGAGCAGGGGCAGGAAGAGCCTGGGGTGAAGGTGGGGGTAGTCCTGAATCCTGCCCCTCCCCCCAAGCCAGCCCTTCCTTTGGTTTCATTTTCTGGCAGTGCGGGGCTCTGTGCGTCCCAGACGCCGCTGTGGCCTTTACTAGGTTTCACCACGCGTTGGGCGTGATGCAGAACAGTGCGGCCCACGCCTTTGTCCCATGCACAGGAGCGGGCAGCGTGGTGCTTACCCACACGTTGATAGGTCCCCGCGTGATAGTAGCTGAGCATCTCACATGCCTTAGTGGGTTTATCCTCACGGCTCCCTTTGAGGTAGGGAAGAATAACCCCCTTTCACAGATGGCAAAACTGAGGCACGGCGCGGTTCCTATAAAGTATGCGCTATTGAAAGCCAAAGGTGGGGAAAGGAAAGTGGGTGGGCACAGAAAGGGGCAGAGGGAGGGAAGACTGGTGCAGGGGTACACATAGGGAGCTAAGGTGAGGGGCTGGAGCTCATGAGACAGTGTCAATGTGGGGCGGGGTGAGGCTGACAAATATGTCAGTGTGATAAAGTGCCTGGTTCGTGGAGAGACCATACCCCCTTCCTACGGGTTTGCTCTGAGCCTCTCTCCAGCCTCGTCCTGGCACTAGGACTAAAACATTCAGCCCTTTCTTAACGAGCAGAGCTGGGTAATGGACCCAGATGTGTGGGGTTCCTAATGACACGAAACACAATGGCTCTGGTGTGAGTGCCCTATGCTCCATGAGGGCAGCCCTTGGCTAGACACTGTCTTAGAGCCCGATTCAGAGCCCAGTGAAGTCAAGTGGGAGTCGTTTCGCGGACTTCAGTGGCTTTGGGGCAAGCCTCTTGCTGGCCGCCGGTGGTGGCACTTTCTGTAGGAGTAGGAGCCGTGCACCCAAAAGCGAGCCAAGACGCAGGTTTATTACTCCTGCTGACAGCCTCATTGCACAGACACTTCCTGGAAGGCCTCCCGGCCTTAAATAGGGGGTCTTGACCAATCAGGGCCATGAGGAAGCTGTCGATCTGGTCTTCCAAGGCGGTACTTCCTGTGCCTAGATGCATTGTCGATGTCTCGGGAGGGAGCAAACGACCCGTGCTCATAAAATAAACACGGGGACAGACAGCAAGGAAGTTAACAAAGGGATGCAGGGGAGCATTGTTAATTATTATACTAGGCGTAGAGGGCGGGTATAAGAGGCGGGGAAGGCGTTCCCTTCCCAAACTGCCGAGTGTGGCCCCGCCCACACTCTGCCCCCTGCTTCAGCGTGGCTTCTGGGCTGCCCCCGGGCTTCAGCCATGCCGAGGCTGAGACTGTCTGCTCCCTGCTCTCCCTATATTCCGGGTCAGGGGAGGGTCACATGGGATGGGGTGAAGGGGGAAGCTGGCGACCTATCTCTGCAGTGGGGGAGGGGGACATGTGAGTGGAGGGGGCAGGGCCATGGGTGGAAAAGGCGGGTCTGGGGAATTGCCCCCCCCAGGCCTAGGTTCACCCACTGCCCATGGTACTAGGTGCTGGAGTGGCAAAAATGTCGGCCTCCATTTTCATTTTTACTCACTCCTAAAAAATCCTGCGTAATTGCTCCATTAAAGGATTATCGCTAAGTCTGAAGGAAAGACGAGGTAATGAGGGTGGCTCCGGCAGGGAGCAGCCGCCTCGTTCTCCTCCAGCCCGTCAGCGGTCACATGGTGCCGACCACGGGCGTGGTCCCCGCTCTGTGTTCTGTGGCGCGCTTTCGTGCGGCTGGAGTGCGTGAATTCTGGGGCTGGGGCAGCTCCCGGCGCTGGCCAGTAGTGCAGGCTGGGCCCACGCAAGCTCGCTCCCTCCGCTTTGCAAATGCCACTCAACTCTGACTTCTGGCGCAGCGGCTCTTTACAGCTTTGCCCAGGCTGCTTAGACCAATGGTGGGCAACCTGCTGCCCCTCTGGGGTTCCGCCTGTGGCCTGTGCGCCCCCCGTCTGCTCCCCTTCCTTCACAGGCCTCTCACACACTGGGACACGTGAGCCCCGTATGCCATCCTCCTCTCCCACCCTCCCGGCACTTTGCGAGCACCATGAACTTGCTGATTCGGGCTCCATCCCTGCTCTTCCCCCTCCCTCCCGGAGCTGGACCCCCATGAATCAGCTGATTCAGGGCTCTCCGAAAGTGCTGGGAGGGTGGGGGAGGAGCAGGTAAGTGTGGGGTTCTAGTGCCCAAGTGCATGAGAGGGAGAGGGGGAAGGAGAGCAGTGGTTACAGGTGGCCACATACCCACTGAGATGAAGGCGGGCCACTCATGTAGCCCACTGAGATGAAGGCGGGCCACTCATGTAGCCCACTTACTAATCTTAGTTGCCCATCACTGGCTTAAGCTGCAGCAACCCCTGCCTTGGTTTCCATACATGTCTTGCTTTGGTGGATAAGGGGTGCCCGATCTTCCTAGCAGATTCTTGCCTAATGGACCTGTGTTTAAGATGTTCTGCAAAGCCAGGGAATGAACAGGGATGAAATACAAGGGCTGGATTGGGATTCTCCAAAATGCCCAGGGTGGATCTGGAGTTGATTGGTTTGGATTTGGTCGAAGCAAACCTGGGGGCAGCTTATTTGGGATCACAGACCTATTTTCATCTGGATGCCCGAAGTCTGGGAGGCAAGTTTCATGGAAGTTGGTTCAGGCCTGGTTGCCTAGCATGCCTGCCCTGTTAGCAGACAATGAGAGCTGGCTGAGAAAGAGATCTGGGAAGTGGTATCAATCACTATTGCAGCTGGGTCGTTAACAGCCTGATATAAGGGAGCCGAGGAGTGAGGAGGTGGGTTTGGGGGTAGATCAGCTTTAAAGAAAGGATCCTTGAATGGAGCTATGCCAGGGATAAGAGTGTAGGCAGGGGAGTCCCTGATTATTTGTGATGGAGGCATTTTGTGTGCTAATGAATCAGGTGTAGAAGGAGCAACTTTGAAATGGGGGTGAGAAGTTACGTACAGGGACCCTCTCAGTGAAGAAGCTGGCTCCCTGCAGTGATATATATAAGTGCTAATGGTTCCTGGAATGAGAGGAAAAGGGGATCAATTTCATGGCAAAGAAACTCTGTCGTGAGAATTATCAGCCAGTCTCAATGTCCAAATCCAAGCTTGGCAACCGGAGTGTGTGTGGGTATAAATGCTCTTAGGCCTTTGTGTAATATCCAGGTTGGATATTAGGAAAAATTATTTCCCTAGGAGGGTGGTGAAGCACTGGAATGGGTTCCCTAGGGAAGTAGTGGAGTCTCCATCCCTAGAGGTGTTTAAGTCTCGGCTTGACCAAGCCCTGGCTGGGTTGATTTAGTTGGGATTGGTCCTGTCTAGAGCAGGGGGCTGGACTTGATGACCTTCTGAGGTCTCTTCCAGCTCTATGATTCTATGAACCAATATACCTTGTGTGGCTCACTATCCCATGTAGTGGCATTTAGACTACTTACAGCTAGAGATAAGAACAAGGGAGCTCTACAAGCTGTCGTGGCTCTTATATTAAGCTCCAGAGGTCCTAGGTTCAAATTTGCCTGCTGGTGGTTACATTTGCGTTTTATCACTACAGTAATGGAGTGGGCAGACATGCAGAAAGGGAGGCTGTATCCATACAGTAAGTCTGTGATTGCTGGGGGAAGGGTGTGTGAATTTTATAGCTCTGTTACCCCCCCCCCCCCCTGACATGGCCTTTGAAAATTAAGGACCTGGCCCTTAACCGCCTTTCATCTTGCCCCCTGATGTTTATAGACGCATTGGTCACTCTAATGCTTTGGGAGGGCTTGGGTTCTTTCCCCAAGGCAAAACTCTCCCTGCTATGCAATCCACTTTCCAACTGATGGTCTAACAGCGTTACAAGATCGCTTGGGCTTGCATTGCAGTCAGGAATAGGCCAGCTGCCCAAATCCAGCAGCTACCATCCTGCAAAGTCTGAAACTGTATCAGAATCTGGGGTCAGAATGACCACAGGGCTTGTGGGGCATGGGCTGATCTGCCACAAGACCAAACCAATAGATCCCTGGGGCAGAAGGGCTCTATTGTAAGCCGGTCCTTGCAATGCTAAGGGAGGGATTTGCCAAAGCACCTTGTAGGAACTGGGGAGGAGGAGCACAGGCTGCAGGAGGAAGAATTTGGAGGAGGGAGGAGGGACTTGTACCCAGGTGGCTTGAATGCCTCTGGTGTTTCTCTGTGGCTAAATTCCCTGAATGAATGGCCAGGTTAGTTTCACATGCATAGAGTCCTTTCATGGCATTCCTGGGGCATGAAACACCCCAATGGAGTCAGGCCTCTTCCCTTGGCTTCCAATAGGTGCTCAGCATCTCCCACTGACTGCAATGACAGTCCTCCTCTGACATCCGTAGCCGGACTGGCCCTAGGGTGTGGAATGCTAGGCACATGAACCAGGCAGTGTCCCCTGTAAGCTGAGTGCTTGGGCAGCTGCCCAGGAGAGGGTCAGGTGCTGCCCAGCTGATTAGTAGAGTGCCCACAGCTGGCAGCATGTGTTTCTACTGGTGGTGCTCATCTGCACATGCCTCAGTACACACAACAACATTTATTCTGCACGTGGATGGAAAAAATTAAAGGGAACATTGGTACCAAGCTTCCTCTGCTCAGACTGAAGCATGCACCTCTGAAAACCAGCCCATGTTTATTCGGCCCCCGTGTATTATGTTAGCGTCTTTCTGACTGACTGAAGCAAGGGTTGGAACAGATCCCTCCGGAAAAGGCCCGATTAAGTCCCAGAATGGGGGAATAGCACATCCTGCTTGAGGCAAAGCTTCTGTTCAGATAATCCACTCGGATTCCTGGCAGGAATCATCAAGATGCTTTTTACTAAAGACCTCGGCTCCACGTCTGTGCTATCCGGTGTTGTGAAGCCCCTCTCATCCCAGACTGAGACACCCTCAGGGCTTAGCTCAGAATCACTAGGTGAACGACACAGGCCTGAACCCCTCTGCTCTGACAGGCCGTTGCTGTTCTTTAAAAAGAAATCTTGGGAGCACAACCAGTGTCTGCCAGGGGAAGACGGAGCTTTTAAAAGGGCTGGGTCACTTTCTTGTGTGGTGGCCACCCTCTTGGCCAGGGGTGGGCCAGATCCGGTCCGAGGGCTGGATCCGGCCCACCAAGCCTTTCATTCCGGCCTGCGGCCCACCCCACTGGACCCACACACAGGGAGCAGCCCCAGGGCTCAGAGCAACTGGCTGCTCCATCTGCCTCTGTGCGGGAGGGAGGGGGACGAGGAGGAAACTTTGCACACTGCGAATCCCCTCCTTCAAACAAACTCCCTCTCGCACCCCACACTGTCTCCTGCACCCCAGTCCCCTATCCTGAGCTCCCTTCTGCACCCAACTGCTGCCCCAGGCCCCGCGCTCCCTCCGTAGAAAAGTGCAGCCCTTGACCACTTACCAAAATCTTGGAGTGCACCCTCATCAAAAATTATTGCCCACCCCTGCTCTTGGCTGACATTGGGGATTGAAACACAGATGTGCCAAGCTCAGACGATTAGTCCTACTGCCTGAACTTAAAGCAGGCTCTAAAGTAGACTCAAGTTCACTCTAGACTGGGCATTGGGCAGAGGGTATCTAATACACACTGAGCGACTGATTATATTTGGCTTCCTAGCTGTGTGTCATCTGGGCTGACACGGATTGATGGCTCATTATAGATCCTTTTCCTTAAAGATGGCTAGTTCATATCTAGCCTGCTGAAAGAATGAGCACAACTTAGAACCAACAGTAGGGAGGGTGTGAAATAGACCAGTTGGCTCAGTTGCATCGCCCGGTCATGGCAAACACCCTCCCACTTATTAGTGTGGCTGGCCGTCTCAGCGCCCAGGCGGATTGGAGGGGTGTTGAGGTTGAAAAGTCCTGTGTCTGCTAGGGCATGGAAAAAGTCCTCGGGGTGCTGCAGTGTGGACCCCAATTAAACATAGTGGATCTGTAGAAAGCTTCAGCCTCAGGGATTCTCAGTCAACCACTCACATTTTTTTCATTGCTGAAAAGCTTCTGTTGTTTTAATGTAATAGTCAGTCCTCTTGGAATATTTTTATCTCGCCAATGTCATCTCCCTCCCCCTGCCCAGGGTTATTCCCTGTTTCTGGTGGGTCTCAGGGTGCTGGGGTTATTTACTTTTCTTGTTTGTGTACTGGCCTCGGGGATTCCGATTTGTTTGCAGCATGTCAGATAATTTTGTTTTCCAGTAACAACTTGTGCTCTAATTGTGAGCTTCTTAATACAACAGAGATCTTCCTAACAGCGGCCCAGGGTTCTCCGGGAGAATATGCCATGTGGTGGTATGATATCAAATGGCTTTTGTGTTAGAGCTGCTTTATATCTCCGCCCTGCGGTCTCCAGAATCCCCTGAAATGCCCAGAGATTAGCAAAGCGTGCGTGGGAATGGGGGAAGAAGGAAGAATGAGGGGGGGAGTCCTTTCTCCTGGATACATTCCTTTCCCCTCCTGACCAGTGTAAGCTGTGCACTTGATGGCCACGGAGGAGAGATTCAGATGCTGCCCACCTGATTAGCAGAGTGCCCACAGCCGGCGGCGTGTGTTTGTACTGGTGGTGCACATCCGCACATGTTTTGGTGTACATAACATTTATTCCACACATAGATGGAAAACATTAGCGGGAACGTTGCTCCCGACCCCCTCTTTATGGACAAGTTCAGAATGGGAAGACTGAAAGAGACCCACTGTAGCTGAGGGTGCACTGGAGAGGGATCAGAGTTGTTGGGAAGACTCCCCTTTTTAAAAACTAGCTCACACATGAGAAATTTCCACTCATTTCCACTCTTCTCACATGTGCTCATCCATGCTCCCAGTGAGCCTTGGGCCTCTCTCTCTTTAATTAGGGACCATCAGCCATTTCCCACCCAACACACCAAAGGACAGAATGGGGAGGGCTATGTTCTGCTCTTTCGTTCTTTGTTGGCAATGTCTGGGCTTTAATTCCTGTCTCCTAGTGTCATCCGATGGCAGTGATTAAAACAGGGAAGGGAGTTGATGTAATACTGCTTCTGCCAGCCCCTGGGGCGTGATGGTTTTAATGCCAACGGGATGGAGCCAAAGAAGAGATCAAAGCAACCCCCCCCCCCCCCCCCCCCCCCCCCCCCCAGCCTTTGAAGGACCGAGGCCTCCCCGTGCTGCTTGCTTTATAAATGATGGGGCTTTGCCCTCCCTGGAGTCACAGCCCCTGGGATGGAATTGTCCCCAATTGCCCCCCACCGTGTAGCAGTTTGTGACACACTGCCTCCTGCTGGTCCCTCCGGGAATTAGCTCAGTCCAGCCTCAGAGCGGCCCCTCCTGGCAACGTCTCGCTTGCTATTACCTTTTTGTCCGTCACATCTGGAGGTAAATTCCAGTTCTGCAGACTCTCTCTGGAATTGGGGAGGGAAATTCCTTTGTAGAAGGAATTTATCTACAGGTTTGACACCGTTACTCTGGGCCTCAACAAAGACATCCGCTGGTTGGCGCATGACAAAGCCAATTTCTCCCGCCATTACCATCTGCATTTCCATAGCAAAAGCCACGAATGGGACAGATCCACCCCACTTAAATAGACTCATTAACATGGGTCCTTCAATTGACAGGTACTTCTGCTATTATATGTCTCTCTTGGCTTCTGTTATTTCCACTCCAATTCATCTGATGAAATGGGTTTTGCCCACCAAAGCTCATGATTCCATATATTTTGGTTAGCCTCCAAGATGCCAGGGGGCAGGGGGCTGGACTTTGGGCAGAAGGCTGGACTTTGGGCAGAAGGCTGGACTTGATGACCTCCTGAGGTCTCTTCCAGCTCTACGATTCTATGCCACCGGACCACTCGTTGTTTTTAAAGTCACAGACTAACACGGCCACCGCTCTGAGCTTGTTTAACACTGTTTAACGTTGGACTATGATACGGTTACGTTGCCACCTTTTTTACCCACAAACTCTTATGCCCAAATAAATCAGTTGGTTCATAAGGTGCCACAGGACTCCCAGCCTACATCTAGACTGGCATGATTTTCTGCAAATGCTTTTAACGGAAAAGTTTTCCGTTAAAAGCATTTTCGGAAAAAGAGTGTCTAGATTGGCACGGACACTTTTCTGCAAAAGCACTTTTTGCGGAAAAGCGTCCGTGGCCAATCTAGACGCACTTTTGCGCAAAAAAGCCCCGATCACCATTTTCGCAATCGGGGCTTTTTTGCGCAAAACAAATCTGAGCTGTCTACACTGGCCCTTTTGCGCAAAAGGGACTTTTGCCCGAACGGGAGCATCAAAGCTTTTCCGCAAGAAGACTGATTTCAGACAGTAGGAAGTCAGTGCTTTTGCGGAAAATCAAGCGGCCAGTGTAGACAGCTGGCAAGTTTTTGCGCAAAAGTGGCTGATTTTCCGCAAAAACTGGCCAGTCTGGACACAGCCCTAGTTTTTTATCTAAAGAACGCCACTGCCATCCATCTGGGTGCAGTGCACACCCGCCCTCTCTTGGGAACTTGGCACCATTAGTCATGCTGCCTTGGAGCTATCCTCCCACGTGGGAGGTCCACACACAGGTTGGCCACAGGATCTGGCCTTTCATCTAAGCTAGCTCCTCCATGCCTAATTGCAAGAGGGCTTGGCAAATAGCCTGCCCCACCACCTCTAGACTTTCCCTGTACTCAGAATATGTTCACAACTCCACAGCTGCCTTGGAGCTTCACCCGGATCACTTGGCTAGAACCAATAACTTCCTGCTCCCCACAGCACAGGTGTCTGCTGTTTGAATAAAAGGAAAATCTCAAATTGGTTTGAGCACTATAGTGCCTATGACACACAGCTCGCCAGCTCTCATCCTAGCATGTAGTGGGCTGCAGTGCACATACACCCTGCTCCTTATAAAGTGTTTTGTGTCGCCACTTTCTGTCCTTGCAGGTCAGTTTTATCCTCGGTTCATTCGCGCGCCAGGTCCTCCTGTGAAATCTCATGCCTGCCCCTGGTTGTGCAGCGCACCTCGCTTTGTGGCTGTGTTAGCCTTGCCGTGACCGTCTGAGCTGTGTCCCTACACGCAGCCGCTCTTCTGGGGCTCCGTGAGTCATGCCAGATCACAGGCCATCCGACGCGTTCTTGTGCCCAGCCACAAATATCCCAGAAGGCATTTCTGCCCAGTGAGGAGTGAATCACTCAGGAGAGGCTCAACTTTTCCTGCCTGATGCAAGCAGGACGGGTGCAGGGGGCGAGAAGACGAGAAATTCGATGCTGGGTGAGAATCGATGCTGGGTGGAAAGTCCCATCCACAGTG
>JANRFK010006688.1:32472111-32490899 GCA_030068395.1 Apalone spinifera
TATTTCGAAATAGCTATTTTGGAAGAGGCGTTATTCCTCGTAGAATGAGGTTTAGAGATTTCGGAATAAGCCGCCCGTTATTCTGGAATTATTTCAAAATAACGGAATGGCTGTGTAGACACTCGCATTGTTATCTCGAAATAACGCTAGTTATCTCAAAATAATGGTGCAGTGTAGATGCACTTGTACAGTCATGGGGGGGGGGGGAAGGAAGGAAATAAAAAACAAACTTGCAAAAAAAAGAAGTTGGCTTTTGGGTAAAACACTGAACTCAAAAGCTGTCTTCAGTGGGGGAAAAATGGTTTTTGACAATTGAACGTTTTATGGAATAAAACGGATTTCTGGTTTCTATTTTTTCCTTGAAACATCAGAAAATTGCAGTGAGAATGAAAATCTTCTGCAAAAATGTTTACGTAGGGGAAAAAGCCATTGTTCATTGGAAAAGATTAGGGATGGCATCTAGGGATTGCATGTAAAACTTCATCACGCTTCACATGCTCCATTCAGAGACGAGAAATTGGGGAACAAAAGGGAAAGGGAGACAGAATGAGAGAGGGGGAAAGAGAACATGTTAGAAGGAAGGAAGCCCTAACCAATTGTGTGGTTCCTAAATCACTTTTCAGAAATTTTAAAAGTTTCAAGAACTTTTTTTTTCCAAGAAATTTTTCTCTCTCTTCAAGTCATTATGCCGCTAAAAGTCCCCGGCCTGCCAGCAACCTTAACCAGGCTTACCTCCCTGCATGAGGCAATGTAGGCAAATTAACGTCTGCCCAGAGCTCCTATAAAAACATACTGGGGGACCTACAGTATCTGTGTCTCTTTTCTAAGGTGGCTCCTAGGATTTCAGTTTGGGGTTCGGGACTTGGCCTTTGTGCATGTAGCTCAGACAAGGCTCCCACTTATTTTCCAGAGACCCTCCATTGCTCGCTCTTTAGGGCTTGTCTCCACAGTGACACACTTGTTGAGTGAGTTTGGCGCATGCCAGTGTGGCACGCTAGGAGGAGAGGCATTGCCCGGATCATTTTCCTTTTGTACACAGGGCCTTGGGGTTTGCGGCTGCCAGGTGTGTGCGGGGGCAGCTCGCCCATTCCCTGCATTCCCGCAGGGCTGAGGTCTCTGTGGCCGCTCATCACTTTTTATCCCCCTCTGTTGCCCTCAGACCTGCCACCTGCCAGGCTTCACCCTGCTGAGAACTTGTCCCAGGCCTTAGACAAACAAACGGAGGGAAACCCAGGGACTGAGGGCTCTCTGCCCCCAGGCTGTCCTGCCAACAGGCCCCAAAACTGACTGGGAGAGCCCCTGAGAGAACTCTGTGTTGTGTCCTGGGCCAGGGACGGCTTGACACATGCTGAGTAGTCCCAGGGACCAAGTGGCGTCGGTGGGATCAGCCTGGCCTGCCAAGGGTAGTGTTCCCTGTATGCTGGGCACTTTCAAGGCTGCTGAGGAGAGAGTCCAATGCCACCTGGCTGATTAGCAGAGCTAGGTTTTGTTTTCACTGGTGGTGCACATCTGCACACGCCTCGGTGCACATAAAACATTATTCCGCACATGGGTGGAAAAATGTAGAGGGAACCTTGTTGATGAGTCTTCCTGCAGTCCAGAATGTCCTTAGTGCTCCATGCTATGGCTTTCCCCCTCCTCCACCTGCCCCCCAAACCGCAGCCCATTACTTGCACTGGGGACAACATTAGGCTGCCGATTGTGACCCTACGCAATGCTTGCACGGGGGGGAAGTCGTCCCAGGCTGCTTGCATGTGCTTTTCAACACCTATCCACTGCCGGAACAGCACACAGGGGTGGGAGTGCGGGGGTGGGAAGGGGGTCAGAACCTCACTCTTGTCCCTAGGGCTGAGAAGGGAGATCAAGGTCTTATCCCTTGGCTTCTCTGGGGGCCCTGCCGAAGTGGGGCCAGTTCGTGCCAGCTGCCGGGAGTCCTGTTTTAAATCCCTCACAGCGAGAGAGGCAGCTGTGAAATGAGTCAGGCCCTGCTACGCTCTTAGTCCTGTCTGAGGGATTAAACTGCCAAAGGAGAGGGTGGAAAGGCCCAGGCTGGGCACTTAATATGCAGGCAGAGTCCCCGCGTTGGACGGAGGGATGGGGGGAGCCGAAGTTCTTGCCGCTTCCTCCCTCTTGCGAAAGCCAAATTCCAGCCCATGCCTCGCACCTCTCCAAAGGGGTTGCCGGACTCCCAGTCTCTTTCCTCCTGGCTCCCTCCACACACGTGCGCTGTGATGCTCTGTAAGAGAGCCCCCCCCAGCCCTGGCAAGGGGCAGAATCCCTCCCCAACAGGAGCTAATCCCCAGGCTAAGGGAGCGGCGAACAAGCCCTGTGTTTTAGGAGGGCTCTTTCTCCGTCTCTTTAAGAGCAGGTTAATTAAATGAAAGGAGATGCCTATCGCCTAGAAGCAGAAGGGACCTTGAAAGGTCATCAAGTCCAGCCTTCTGCCTTCACAGCAGGACCAAGTACCATCCCTCACAGATTTTGCCCTAGATCCCCTCCTCAAGGATTGAACTCATAACCCTGGGTTTAAGCAGGCCAATGCTTAAACCACTAAGCTAATCCTCCCCACGTTAGAAACACAGCTCTCAGGGATGGTCTAGACCAGTGGTTCCCAAACTTTTCGGCCTCATGCCCCCCCTTTTTGATTTTTGAGAAACCCTCAAGCTCCCCCTCTCCCCAGAAAATAGCAGCAAAACTTGAGGTGGGATTGACAGGGGTTGTGTGTGGCTGCGTCGCCTCGCGCCCCCCCTGGAATTTCTTCACGCCCCCCAGTTTTCGCCACAGGGCTGTTGAAATCTATGTACGAGAGCACTGGGCCGGTAAGGAAAGTGGGACGCATGTCTGACCGTGCCAGGGCTCACAGCCCGGAAGGTATGTTACACACACGTCGGTATCTATTCCCTCCCGGGGCACGCCCCCCCAGTTTGGGAACCCATGGTCCAGACAGTACTTGGTCCTGCCGTGAGGGCAGGGGACGGGACTCGATGACCTCACAATGTCCCTTCTAGTTCTAGTGTTCTAGGGTCTGTCTTTTGAGCAGCTCAGGGAGGATAGCGCCTGCCCAGCCCTGTCCTGCCGAAAAGCTAACAGTCGCAGATCCACCTACGCCAGGCTGGCTTAACCCGGACAGACACGGTTGCTCTATTCCTGCCCCCAACCAAGTTGGAGCGCCTGCTGTTCCTCAGGGAAAGGAGACGGGAGCGCCCAAGAATGACACGGAACGGTGCCTTCATGGCCCACCTGCGCTGACTCATTGCTACACACAGCAGCAGGACGATTAATTCACCGGTGCCTCATTCCAGCCAGGATCACCTGCCTATTGCACTGGCCAAAGGAGGCCTCACACAAGCCCAGTGCACCACGTCCTCTCTCGCCGGTCCCTGGACAGGCCCGTTCTCAGGCTCTTCAGAACGCGGCCCGGTTTCGCCCCAGGGCTGTTGAAATCTACGTACAAGAGCACTGGGCCGGTAAGGAAAGTGGGACGCATGTCTGACCGTGCCAGGGCTCACAGCCTGGGAGGTAAGTTACACACACGTCGGTGTCTACTCCCTCCCAGGGCTCCCCAGAGCACAGCCGTACCGGGGATTTTGGTGGGTCTGGAAGGTTCTCTGCCCGGCGGCCCATAGGTACAAGCAGTCGCTGGTATTCAGTACCAGAGGCTCCCCAGCAGTGGGTAGGGAGGAGGGAGAAATCGGTTTCCTGCGACTTGGCTGCTGCTTAGTGCAACCAGCGTCCTCCCTCCGCCCCCATCCTGCTGTTCTGTACACCAAGTCCCTTCCTCTCACCTTTATTTGCTCTGGAGGCGGCTGAAAGCGTCTCCAAGCGCTGCCAAGACCCGAAGCTGAGGTCACTGGCTCTTCCCCCTCTGATGGGCATTTTGGGTGGAAAAGTACAGCCGACGCCGGCTGTTCCCTCCCTCGCCGCAGGCCCCTGTCTTGTGGGGGTTTCTGCTCTGCATCTCCTGACGGGGGTTGTTTGGCTTGGAAGTTGCCCTTTGTGCCATTTCTGCCTGAGGCACAGAAACGTCCGTGTGAAGCAAAGGGGGAGCCGGGTGAGGAGAAGGGGCTTGATTTAAAAATCGTAGCCCCCAAACCAAGCTGCATTGCATGCCGATCACATCCCCATCTCTCATGCCGTAAAACGTCAGGGGATTGTCTGGGGCCGGGGTCTCGGCATCGGATGCTCACTCGAAGCCAGGAGACGCTCTGAGGTCTCACTGTTGGGTTTGGAGGAAGGGGGAGGGAGGGGACTTGACTAAACTCTCCAGGCAAACAAGCTCTGCACAGACGTCTCGCATCAGAGACAGGAAAACAAGTTTATTTAGAAAGCAGGATTAAAACAAACTCTGATAAAGCCTCCGAGAGGCTGTGCACTGAGACTTGGCATGGAGAGCTTTCAAGCCCTGGAAAACCAGCCCTTCCAAAATGGGAGGATCTCTTGCTGATTCTCTGGTCTGTTCATTCTCTCGGGGCCACCTGGTGTTGGCCACTGTCGGAAGACAGGAGACTGGGCTAGACGGATCATTTGATCCAGTGTGGCTGATCTTATGAGGCAAGAGAGCCCTCAGCAAGACGTCAGTGGATCTGCTGCTGCCGCTGCAGAAGGTTTTCCGCCCTGGTGTGAGACATGGAGGATACTTTTCCGGTTTCTGGACTGGGCAAGCAGAGGCTACGAGCCACACAACTTTCTTTGCTGGCTTTCAAGGTGTCTCCTCCTCCCCTCTCCTCCAATGCTTGTCCCTATCTCCTGTACATTCTTGGGCCGTGCTTGAGGAGCGGGAGTGGTTTGTTCCAGTTGCCCTCCCAAACCTTATATCTTGCAAGTTGGCGCAATGGACAGAGATTGTGGACAGACTCTGAGGGCAGGGAGAGGTGACGAAGACCTAAGAGCTAAGGAAGACCTCATGAGATGAGAGCGGATCTTCTGAGAAAGCCCCTGGGACGTCCCAGGAGCTCAGGGCTGTGATGAGAGCCTTACACGGAATGCCTTGCTCTGAGCCGGCTGGGGTTGGACGTGCCTTGCACCTGCAGAGGAAGCGAGAACCTCGCAGCGCTCAGCAGTCGCCTCTCTGAAGTATTTGGGATCGGCATTGCTGGTCTCCACTAGTGCCCTGGGCTCTCCTCAGCCGTTAGGCCCGGGCATTAGAGGTAGAGGTGTAGGGATGCCACATAGGGACACTCTGGAGGGGATAAAATGGGGCCGGGGCCGAGATCGGCATGTAGAAGGCGCCGGCCCCTCTCAGCCCACAAGCAGCAAACGAAGAAAATGAAGCTGGCCCAGCGGCATCACACACAGGAACAGCCGGGATCGGACCGCCTAGCCCAGCATCCTCTCTGACAGGGTCCCACACCAGAACGTTGACAATGGAGACCCCTGCTCCTCTCCCCCCAGCATGGCCTCTGGCCTCCAGATGGGGCTGGGTCCTGGAGTATCGCCCACAGATTTCAGTGGCTGACCCACACACGGTGCTTATCCAGGGTCTCCAGGCCTCTGCTCCTCATGAACAAGGCTAACTATGGAAGAGTGAGGGGGGACTGGAGGGCAGCCTTCGACCACCTGCAGGGGGGTTCCCAAGAGGCTGGAGAGAGGCTGTCCTCAGTGGAGGCGGATGGCAGCACCAGGAGCAATAGTTTCAGGTTGCAGTGGGGGTGGTGTAGGCTGGATATTAGGAAAAACTAGGGACGTACTACAAGGAGTTGTCTGGGGAGAGGGTGGAATCTCCATCCCCAGAGGTTTCTAAGTCCCGGCTTGACGAAGTCCTGGCTGGGATATTTAGTTGGGGTTGGTCCTGCTTTGGCCTCGGTACCTCCTGAGGGCTCTTCCAGCCCTGCGCGTCTATGTGCATTCCGTGTTCGTGACCTGCCGCTGTCCTAGTGAACCAGCCAGGCTGCGTTTCAACAGCACTGAAGTCTGGGGACAAACTAGCCCGCTGCTCTCCGTGGCTACTTGGCAAGGGGCTGGGGCAGCCAACGCCAAGAGGAGCAGGAGCCCCCCGGATTCATTCATCCCCCGAATCGTCTCCCACGCCTGCATTTTGTTGTGACCGTTCGTGATGGCGGTGAAGCGACACCCCGCTGTGCTGGGCACAGTTCAGACCCAGCACAGCTGCGATCCCAGGCACCCGACGCCCGCCGTGTTCTGTCTCTCGGGAGGTGTGGCCGAGCGGCGGGGCAGGAGATGGCCCAAACGCCCCATTTGCAGCTCCCTCGTGCTGGGCTGTTCCTGGACCCAGCCAGGGCAGTTCTATGGGCCCAGCCGCTGTGCGTAGCCGCCTGGAATCCACTCAGCAGCTCAGAATAGCCTCGCTTTGAACAGGCTCCCACTTTCCATGACATGCTTCCTCTAATTCCTGGCCGTGCCCCTGCCAAGTCCCTAGGGGAGCTGCACAGCAGGGACACTGCTCTTGGCCTTATCTGCCCCAGGCTGCAAGAACTACCTATAGCACGAGGCTCCTGTACTCCTCAAGGTGGCAGAAAGGTTATGGGGAACCAGGGGCCCCACTGTCTTTCCACTTGGCCTCCCCGCATCCTCATCTCCAACAGATCCTGCTGTTGTCCTAACTCTCAGCACCGCCCTTTGCAGCTGTTGCTGCTCACCTACTTCAACCTCACCCATCCAATCTGCCACCATCGGGACCCCCGGGGGCTGTACATTCCAGACACTTCCCTGCCTTTATGTACAGAAAGGCAGTGTAGTCCAGGACCTAAGAGAGCTGCTTGCTATTCCTAGCCCTGCCACTGACCTACTGTGTGACCTTGGGCACGTCAACTGCACCTCTGTGCCACAGTTTCCCCTCCCACCCTACACTCTGTGGGGCAGACTGTTTTTATTCTGTGTCTGCACCATGCCTAAAAACATTGGGTCCTTGATCTCAGCTATCAGACTGTAAAGGATAATATAACTGTGCTACTGACACTGGATTTTTATTTTATCATGAGGCTTTTATTTTACCAGGAAGAGTTGTGCATACACCAGGATTTTGCTAGCGAACTAATAACGCTCTTAAACCCTAGCTACTGCCCTTGGACACCTTATACTAGTGAGCAATTAGGCCCCCGCATGTTCATCTACAAAGACACCCCTGTGTTCCTCCCTGGTGATGTTACTTTAGGAACAGAAGGACGTCAGGACTTGCCCAGCTAAAGGCAGGCGATGCTGACTGCTCTGCATCTGCTCAACGAAACCTCTGACTCATGAGCCTATGTCCTCGCCTTCTTTCCAACACTCAATCTCGCACTGGCTGTTCAACCCAGCTGCCACGTTCCACCCTAGAGGTAGCTGCACTTTGAGTGATTTCAATAGAGGCACTGCATAAAGTCAGGAGGTTAAATAAAAGCACTTTGGGCCAAAAGTGCCCCTCTCTGCGGAGAGCTAGCAGCAGGCCTACACACCACCCGGGTCCTACCTAAAAGCCCCTTTGAGAAGCTCTCTTTGGACAGGAGTCCCCATGTAAAGGCACGATCCTCATTATCTTAGCTCCTTCTCGAGCCAATTACCTTTCACCTGGCTGTCACCACTGTCTGAAATATACACGTCCTGCCAGGGCCGCATTATGACTTTCGTGGGCTTTAGGCACTTTTGCCTTCGTGGGCCCCTTCCTCCATAAAATAAAAATATTAAAAATTATTTTTGATATAACTTTAAATACTTCAACATTTTCTTTTTTTTCTGTTTTAGGCAAAATGTGATAGATTTTCGTGGGCCCTAAAAGGTTCATTTTTTTCTGATGTGAGAAAAAAATTAAAACATTTTCTTCGATCCTAAAAGTTCATTGGTTTTTTTTCTAATTTTAAAAGAATTTAAAACATTTTCGTGGGCCCCTAAAAGTATCATGGGCCCTAGGCACTGTGCCTACTGTGCCTACTGGATAAGTCGGCCCTGCATCCTGCACGTAGACGTACCAGAGCACAAGAGTTTATCTGGACAAGGCTTCAAATAAGGCAGCCTTTCCTTGGTGCAAGGTCACAGAATTCTCAGCAACTTGTCATAGGCTGGCTCTGCCCAGGGGAGGCAGCTCTGTTAGCTCACAGCAGACACTAGAGGAGAAGTCGCCACACTCTTTATCATCTGTTCCACGGAACAGACCCTAAAACGGGAGGCCTCGCACATCCTCTGTAGGCCTGGAGCCAGCAAAAGAGGGTTGGTGATGGAAGGGTAGAGGGGCTCATGGTCATAACTCCCCAAATTAGGCTGGAAACGGCAAATCCGTTCCTGCTTTGAAGCCGCTCCGGTTTTTTTTAGTTCTACTTTATGATTTAGTTTCTCGGGGTTGTTGATTTTAAGATAATCCAAAGCTTCCCTCCCCCCCATTATAACCTGAAAGCCCGGGTCGATTCGACGTGGCGTCTATGGTATGTTGTTTTATTTTTTTAGGACAAACTAACTTTGCACCGAGTTCTCTTCGGAAGCAAGTGACTCTGAAGAGACAGAACCCAAGTCTCCCTTGTCCCCCGCTTCTTCCCCTCTCCCTGGATGTTCCCCTGAAGGACGAGCGGGAACATCTGGGTCCGGGACAGCAGGACGGCCTTTCCAGAGAGGGGAGTCATTTGGAAGCTATGATGCACGTGGCAGATGCTCTAGAGGCCAAGGTTACGTAAGTCCCATAGGATGCCACGTTTCGTTCTGGGTGCGGGGAGGAGCCGGTGTTCCGCCTAGGAGAGGACTCCCCCTGGAGTCCAGTTCAAGATATGCAGACAGGACAGACAATTCCACCCTCCCCTAGGCTGAATCAGCTGCTCTCTGTGATACACCAGTTCAGTGCACTGAATGCAATCTTTCCAGGCCCGCGCCTGCTCCATTTACAGACTCAGGGATTTTTGCCACGGAACTGGTGGGTCTGGAAACGATCATCTGGCCGACTTCCTTGACAAACATTTTTTTTTAAAGAAACGATCCTTTGTTACTTTTCCTATTGAATCTAATTAGCAAGTCTTGGGGCACCCGCTCCCCCTCCCATAAACAGGCTGGTGTGACAGGAACAGACTTGCCATCTGGGGCAGCAGTGACCGGCTGGCAGTGTGACCCACACACCTGCTGGGGGTGGGGCTCTGGCCCATCTAGTGGCACTGAGCCCACTTTCAGAGAGAACAATGAACCTGCTCTACTTTTAGCTCATGCGGCAGCGCGTGGGTGGGCAATAACACAGCGCAGAATCACTAGGGTTAGTCCCTGGGGGGCCACGGCTACTATATTTACCTGCACCTCCGCGGGTACAGGCAATCGCAGCTGCCCATTGGCTGCAAACGGCGATCCACAGCCAAAGGGAGCTGTGAACCGCAGAGATGCAGGTAAATAGAGGCCTACGGGGGGTGCTCTGGCAGCCTGGCTCCAGCCTGAGGGCTGGTATTTGCTCATCCTTATAGTAGAGGCTTGTGTACTAATCTCCAGAGATCCCAGGCTCAATTCTGCCTGTCAACCACTCAGCTAAAGCTTGTATGGACTAGGGAAGTGGTTAGTGTATGGTTTGATAGCACAATTTTTTTTTCTAACTGGATGATAATATATTTTAGAAGTAACTACAGCTCAATTCTACCTGCTCAACCAGCTAAGAAACCGAGGGGGGTAAAAATATACATCTCCACAGTCTGCTAGTGATGTCCTTAATAAGTCTAGCCAGAACCTTTTGCCATTATAGCACATACTGCCGTTGCTGAGAGAGGAGAGTGGGGTCCAGTGGTTAGAGCCAGGTAGGTTCATCGGGAGACAGGGGCTTCATTTCTGACTGCTCCAGATTAATGTTGTGACTATGGGCAAAATCACCCCAGTCTCTGCCTCAGTTTCCCCTCTGTCAATGGGTGATAACAACGCCTCCTTTTTTCATGCCCGATAGGGTCAACACACAAAAGGTGCAAGGTGTCATTAATGATGGCTTACTACTATTGCATGAGTATTTATTAGTGATCAAGGGCTCTAATAAAGTGCAGCTCCTCCAATCAACTAAATGGGAATGAGGAGGCCAGTGCAAAAGGCCAGTCTATAGAATTACTGCAGTATACCAAACACTTCAGGATACAGGAGGAAAACAGCTATTACATAATCATAATAGAAGCACTGTGAACCCACCATGGCCGGAGCCATACAAAGACGGCTCTTTCCAGTTTGTTTTAGCAAATCGGTCCTGGAATGAAAGAGGGTTTTAGACTAAGTTGTTTGCTTTAGAAAATGGGTTCCATGTTGAACTGTTTTTGTTTGGATAGTATTTTTGGTCCGGTCCCTTAGTGATTCTATGACATCTCTGCCAGCTGTTGACCCAGCTGTTCTAAGTGGGGGAGGGGGGGGGCTGTCAACATGCAGCACCAAACTCAAAAGAGAAGCAGGAAGTTGGGGATTGAATGGCACTTTGGTTGGTTCCCAACACCTGCAGAAGCTCCCTTCAGCCAACACATGTGCTACACCTTCGAGCCAGGGGAAAAGGCAGCAGCCACCTCTTTAGATTATAACGGACGAAGGGCTTGCCTGTGTGCAAAACCTGTACTGCTACAGCGATATGAGAATAATGAAAGTGGTACTCAAGTGTGGCTGCAGGAATACTGGGATAATAGGGCACAGCTACACAGCAGGGCTAAACTCGAAATAAGCGACGCAACTTGAGTTATGCTGCTTGCGTAGCTTAAGTCGAAATAGCTTATTTTGACTTTTGGCGCTGTCTACACAGCAGTGATTTCAAAATCGAGCACTCTTCCCCCGACTTCCCTTACTCCTCATACAATGAGGGTTACAGGAGTCGGAGTAAGAAGCCCGTTATTTGGAATTTATTTTGAAATAACGGACTTGCTGTGTAGGCACGCACGTTATTTCAGAATAACTGACGTTATTCCGAAATAACGCAGCTGTGTAGACATAGCCATAGTGATTAAAAGGCAATGCTTCTTTCTCTTTCCTTTCAGGAATAAGGCACAGGAAACCCTCATCATTCGCAGTGCATGCATTTCTGCATCCATTGCAAATAACCACATTTGCGCATACTGAGAACCGTGGCTCCCAGCCCCCACAGTGAGCTCCCCACAGTTCCCAAACTCACTGAAGGGCCCAGGAGCCATGGGGAACTCCCTGCAGCTTCCAGGAGTTGGGGGGCCAGGAGCTGTGGTGAATCCCTCATGGCTCCCAGCCCCTGCGGCCACCCCCCAGATGGGACAGGAGACTTACGAATACGTGGAACCGTGAATAGCGATTCCATGAATCGTGAGGGTCTCGTGGATAACAGTATAAGCACTTTTATCCCAATATAACTTTGTCCACACTAGAGATTGTATCGATTGAACTAGGTTAGTCGAAAATTGCATCCTCTCGGGAGAACAGTTAAATTGATCCCCAAACTGTACGGACCAGGCCTAGGCTAGCAGTCAGGCTGAATTAATACCCTCTCGATTCAGCCATGGAGCTTTGCTGATGTGATATGTGGTCCAATGGCACCGCTGCCCCATGTCACAGCGACTTGCTAATTTCTCTTGGAATGTGCCTGAGAAAATGGTTTGAAAGCAGTGCAGGTCAGAGAGGACTTTCTGGGCCTGGGCGGTCAGACAGCGGAAGGCTTGTGAGCAACCTCTCTGACGTGGCAGTTTCAGGGACGGTCGGGACGATCCCTGTATCGAGCCAGGATGTTTCTAGGGTTAGAGGAATGGGTTTCACCTGGGAGAGGCAGAGTCGACTTCAAAGGGGGAAGAAATGGGGAGGGTTGAATTCCAAATATTTCTCACAAACACAGTATATGGGCTGGGTTCCTCCGGCCCTGCTCACCAGGCCTGTGAGCCGTACTGTGCTCATTTCAGCAGGATGGTTTATAGGTCATGAGCTTTCGTGGGCCAGACCCACTTCCTCAGATCAATATGTGGAAGAAAATCGGCACAACCAGGACGCCCTGTGGAACGGGGCAGAACCTGGCTCTGCATTTTTGGATCCATTCTTGGACTAAGCTAGCCGGTATAAGGAAAGAAAACAAAGCTAAACCCTTTCCAGGGAATGACTGCCCTCTGCTTGGGACATGGTCCCTGGATACGGCCGAGAATACTCTCATTCGCCTGGGCCGGGCTCTTGCCCTCGATGCTGCATTACTAGGGTGGCCTCTTTCCCTTCAGCCTAAGGCTATTTCAGGGCCTGTTCCCAACATACCCACGCCTTAGGCGTGAGAAGGGGATGTTGCCTCTGAACCAGCGTGTGCACAGTACACGGGGGAAAAGCGAGAAGACTAAAAAGGGAGAGACGAGACAGCCTGTTAAAGCCTTTTGGATGCTGCAGAGAGTCCGTCCCCCCCACCTCCCCTTTGGGTTGTGGCGCTTTGAGACAGGTGGCAAAGGCTGAGAACATCCCCCCAAGTTTCCCGGCTCATCCCCTCCCTGCCCTCAGCGGCTTCTACATCCTGGCTCCAGTAGAGGACCCTGCAAAGGTTTCCATGGGAGCCAGCATTCCATTGGGGGTGAGTCATGTCAGAGGAGAGGTTTTTGCAGGAGGTGGGGCTTGGAAAAAAAGTTTGAAAAGTTGGTCCTCCTCTTCTCCCCCCTTCCTCCCCCATCTTCTGCCTCTGCCTATGTGGCAGACAATGCTTTGTTTTAACTGTTTCGCAGAACACTGCAGCCATTTATGTCCATGTAAAGCTATTTCTCACCCCCCCCATCCCCATTCCAGCCTTCCAGGCAAACAATCTGTTGCAGTTTCCAGTTTGTTCCTTTAGGGCGTTTTTTTTGTTTGTTTGTTTCGAGTATTTTAACTTGATCATAAAACACTCATCCTCAAATTCACTTGAACATCCTGCCCTTCTGCCTGAATGTGACTTTCGCCACCATTCAGCTGGGTTTTCTTGTTTTTGTGGTAATAATGTGTCCATACTTCTGAAACAAAGTTTTTCTGGGGTGGAAGGAGTAGGACTGCTAAGGCAGCTGCTGCATTTAACAAGCAGTTTGTTCTTTTGGACAAACATCCATAACGGGACTATCAGATCCTTATTTTGAATGCCTCTCAACTGGGCTTTTAAAAAAATCAACCACAAAATTGTGTTTTCTCTCCTGTAACCCCTGCCCTTTAGCTGGAATTAAACAAAACAATTAGAGGGATTAGAAGAACCTGACACCATTCTAAAATCTGTCTGGAGGAAAAAGTATGAATAAACTACCTTTCTTTGCAGGAAGAAGAAAGGGGGGAGGGAAGAGTTCAGGGGAACAAAATCCGCAAAACTGTGTTGCTCCAAAAGCATCAGACACTAACCTATCAAATGACAGTATGCTCCCCGGGGAGTTAATTAATCAAGGCAGATTTATAGCTAAATCTGATTCACAGTGAGGTAAATGTGAGATGCCCATAAACCGATACTCCACTTATCTCTAAAGAAATAAATAAACAGATACCAATGTGTAGCAACTCGAAAACAAAAAACAAACAAACAAACAAAAAAACAAGGATAAACTAAACCAGCTTAGAAAAGCCTGCAAAATCATATACAGTATTATTTCTGATCACAGAACAGCTAACACTATTAATCTGCAACTGTACAGTAATACGGTTTTCAGTTCTGGAGGAGAAAGAATTCACCGAGTTTTAGATGATAGATAGATAGATAGATAGATAGATAGAGTGAGCATTGGTTTGTCAGCAAAACCAAGCATGACCTCTCTATTTAGGAAGAATAAGCAGAACTTTTTTGGTACAGCTAACAGTTCAGATTCAGGCATTAGATGCTTTGCAGGACTTGATCTGATTAGTAATAATTAAATAATGAGAAATCATTGAAATGGAAAGGAAAGGGAGAATGGTTTTGTGCCATACCTCGCAGACAGGGCAGGAGAGATGAGAAAACTTCAGGCTCTCTGAAAGTCTGAAGGAATCTGAAGGTTTTACAGCCAGGCAACAGGAAACCGTTCGGTGCACTGGGCTGGGTTTCTGTCTCCCTCTCCTCCTCCTCCTCTGTGTTTTCCAAATCTGCCTCTTTGCTCTGCCTCACTTTCTGTCTAGTGGGCTGGACTAACTCTCCCTCTCTCCTGAGTCCTTCCAAAATGTCTTTGGAGGCCCCAGCCTAAATTCAAATAAGATCAGAGCAATCAGATGAAAATGGGGTTGTTAGAGGATTTCCAGGGATGCCCATTTTCAGCTCCGATTGCCTGCGGTGCTGCAATGAGTGTGCCAGTTCTCTGGGGGCAAACATTGTGTTGATTCCTGTGGTTGTGTAGTGCATAGACAATGGGGCTCTTATGTCCCTAGCAACACCTACAATCTCCTGCCATACAAATATTATTAAATACTGTTAGTAGAACCAGCCCAGTTTGGGTCAGTTTGATGGCTTAGTCCGTTCTTTGGGATACCTAACGGACTAGAACATAAGGGTTCAGCGTGCTCAGACAATCCCTTCTGTTGTGGACAGTGCTCTGAAAACATCTGCTCATTTCAGAAATGCTAAGTATGTTAGGAACCACCAGGAAAGGGAGAGATAGTAAGACCGAAAATGTCATAATCATAAGAACTAGGGGCACCCAAATGAAATTAATAGGCAGCAGGTTTAACACAAACAAAAGGAAGCATTTCTTCACCCAGCGCACAATCAATCTGTGGAACTCCTTGCCAGAGGATGTGGTGAGGGCAAGGATTTTAACAGGGTTCAAAAAAGAGCTAGATAAATTAATGGAGGTTAGGCCCATCAATGGCTATTAGCCAGGCTGGGCAGGAATGGTGTCCCTGGCCTGTTTGTCAGAGGCTGGGAATGGGTGACAGCGGTAGGATCACTTGATGATTTCCTGTTTAGTTAATTCCTTCTGGGGGCACCTGGGGTTGGCCACTGTTGGCAGACAGGACATAGGGCTAGATGGACCTTTGGTCTGACCCAGTCTGGCAGTTCTTATGTTCTTATGTTTTATAGACATCCCTGGTACACCGACCTCTGGAATACTACATGCAGTTCTGGTCATCCCATCTCAAAAATGCTATATTAAAATTGGAAAAAATACAGAGAATGGCAACATTAGTGTGATGGAAGAGCCTCCATATGAGGAGGGATTAAA
Source organism: Apalone spinifera (assembly GCA_030068395.1). Classification (NCBI taxonomy): domain Eukaryota; kingdom Metazoa; phylum Chordata; order Testudines; family Trionychidae; genus Apalone; species Apalone spinifera. The sequence continues at coordinate 32,487,093 of JANRFK010006688.1, forward strand.
AAACCGGACTGTTCAGCTTGGAAAAGAAACTCCTGAGGGGGGATATGATAGAAGTCTATAAGAGTGTGGAGAAAGGGGAATGTTATTTACCCCTTCATGTAACACATGAACCAGGGGTTTACCCAAATAAATTAATATCAGGTTTAAAACAAACCTGAGGAAGTCGTTCTTCACATAACACCCAGACTTGTGGAACTCCTTGCTGGGGGATGTTGTGAAGGCCATAAGTATAACTGGCTTCAAAAAAAGAACTAGATAGGTTCTGGAGGATAGGTCCATCAATGGCTATTAGCCAAGATGGCCAGAGAGGTAGCCACAGGCTCTGCATGTCCCTAAACATCTGACTACTAGACAGAGTGGACAACAGGGAATGGATTACTTTATAAATGTGCCCTGTTCTGTTTCCTCTGCCAGAAGCATCTGGCACTGGTCATTGTTGGAAGACAGGACGCTGGGCTATTCTTATTAACTCTGCTGTTATCAATACTGGCCAGGGTCAATCGGGAAGTGGAGAAGGCATAATACCCCTTAACCCAAAGCAATATGCACTTCTCATACACTTTGTACCAATAGATCAATACTTAGTATGGAACCATAGCCTCTAACAAATCAGTGCTGACTTCATCTACATCTTCCTTGGGAATGTTCTATAGGACCCGCTGAGCCTGTGTGTACGGGACAATCCACACAGGTTTGTATCCTGTATATTATCAGGCAGCTACATTTCATGACATCTTGAGGCCAATGTTCCTTCTAATCTTTTTCATCTGTGTGCGGAATAATTTTATGCATACTGCAACATGTGCGAATGTGCACCACAAGAAGAAACACAAAAACCAGCTTGGGGCACTCTGCTAATCAGCTGGGCGATATCTGAATCTCTCCTGCATGGCTGCCCATGCGCACAGCTTACAGGGAATGCTGCTCAAAGCTCCGGTCAGCATTTTAACGCTTCAGATTATAATTCAGCACCAGCAGTAAACTCACAAGCAAGGGTAAACTGACCAAGGAAGACTCCTTCATGCCCAGCATACAGTGACTTCTCCTTCCCAATGTCAGACTGCTGGCACTTCTCCTGGGACGGAATGGGCAGACTCATTAGTTCAGCTTCTCTTTGCCCGTGTGTTGATTCAGCACTGCTTATGGCAGACCAGGACAACACAGCCTCATTGGGCTGCTCTGCCCCACCACAAGGCAAAGGTAACAGTCAAGGGGCACTGTGGCCAACTCTTTGGTGTTCAGATAACAGAGCTCAGTGGAATTGGACTGGACCCTAACGGTGCTATGAGGACATAAAGGCCTTCCAGAGAGCGTTCAGCCAGAGGTCCAGGATGGACAGATGTGGGGCTCGGAAGGAGCCAATTAACCTTCAGAGTTCCAACTGACAGGAGGCCCAGGGATCTATAAACACTAATGGCTGATGAAGCCCATTACAACACAGTACAACTCATTTAACACCCTTCCATAACACCGACTAGAACGTAAAGTGCTATATTGTCATAATACCAAACAGCCATGCAATGACTCGGAACAGCCTCCCGTCGCTTATGGGTATCACACTCAGCCAGAGAAAGAAACACCTGCTCTTCAAGGAAGCTTTTAGAATCAACATGGTCGTAGGATCTACTCTGGGGGTTAGGGTTGGACTTGGTAGAGGTAGCTCACCAGAACAATGGGAATGGTGTAGTGGGTACCAGGAACCTTATCTGGACAATACAGTACAACGATATGTATCTCCCTGGCCAGATGTAGGGAGATGCATACAGTTGTACTGTAGGGAGTATCAATGTCATACTTAATGGGGGATTATATGCTCCACTTGGGTGGGATGGATACCATGACTCAGTGGACTCTAGAAGTCCTTTTCTATCTATGGTGCCCAGGATTCTGGTGATCTATAATCTTATATTAGCCCAGGTCAGACGTCCTTTGCAACAAATAAAAGGCACAGACAGATGAATAAGCATTAACTATGCAAGCGGAGGGAGAGTGAATGGTGTGATAGGTCACAACAGAGCTTCAAGAACATCTCAAAATCAACGAGTTCTGTGGCACTTAGAGACTCAGAGATTAATTAGGGCATAAGCTTTGGAAGGTAAAACCCACTTCATCGGATGAATTGGAGTGGCGTTTACAGAGGCATGGATACCCTCTTGTTCTTGTTGTCCTTATATATATCCATGCCTCTGTAAATCCACTCCAATTCATCTGATGAAGTGGGTTTTACCCACAAAAGCTTATATCCTAATAAATCTGTGTCTCTCAAAGGGTACGTCTACCTTGCAGGGCAAAGGTTGAATTAAGCTATGCAACTTCAGCTATGTCAATTGCGTAGCTGACGTCGAAATAGCTCAATTCGGCTTTCAGCACTGTCTACACAGCAGGAAGTGGAAGGAAGAACACTCTTCCTCCAACTTCCCTTACTGCTCATAAAATGACAGTTACAGGAGTCGGAGTTAGAAGTCCTCCAGCGCGACATTATTTTGTAATAACGGCTTGCTGGGTAGACGCGCATTTTATTATTTCAGAATAACGTCAGTTATTCTGAAATAACGCTGCTGTATAGACGTATCCGAAGGTGCCACAGGACTCCTCATGGTTTTTGCAGATACGGACTAACCCGGCAACCCTCTGAGACGTCTCAAAATCAGAGAGTTGAACTGCCTGTGATGAGCAAGGCAAGACCGGAGCTGTGGCAGAAGGCCATGCCTGAGGGTCTAATATTGGAATCTATCATGGAGGGTGGGATTCTGAGCCCTAAGGACATCATGTGAAACAATAGGACGGTCAGATGGGGGTGAGATTCAGCTATGGGCTCTCCTTGAAGAGGTGGATATTAGGAACAGAGGGGCAGATTTTCAAAGGTATTTAGGTGCCTAAAGATGCAGAGAAGGGCCTAGTCAAATTTTTCAAGCTCTGCAGTGTCTAATAGTCATTGGAACCCCCATTAGGTACCACATATAAGTACCTTGAATATCTAACTGACATGCAGCCCTGCTGGAGAGCAAACCAGACAGCCATTTTAGGGTTTGTGAGGAGGGGATGTCCAGATATTTACTATGATCCAGAGTGAGGAGCAGCCGAACATAGCCAACCGTCCGCAGGGTGTTGAATGTCTTTTGCCTCAGCCATTAAGGTGGACAACTCACAAGGGGAGCTGGGCATGATACCACGAGGAGATCTCATGTTGGCTTTAGAAGTCATTTTTTTCCTGAGCCTGAATTTCATTAGCGTTGCCCTTGCCGAGTTGAATCTTCTCTGCAGCGGATTGGTCATGCCTCTCAGGGTTGAAATCAGGCAGCTGTTCGTACTTGTCCTGTTCTGATCAAAAACATCTGGAAAAAAATTTACCCAAGAAAAAAAGAGAAGAAAGGAACCTCCCCTCGCTTCGTCCTGACAACGTGGCAACCGCTCTGTGCTCTCCGCTCTGGCCTCAAGCTAAATCCTCCTCTAAGGAGAACCAAATGACAGAGGCAGTGAGATAATTATAATAGGGATTTCTTCGTCTACGTGGCAGATAAGTGCTGATCATGCACAAAGGCAAAAACCAACTTGCTCTGACTGGGCGGTTATGTCAGAAAATATGGCCTGAGCTCATGGTTGTAATGTCAGTGTTTGCAGTCTCTGAATCCTAGCACACCTGCCACCTTTCCATCCGAGTGGGGTTGTCTGACGCAGGAAAGAAGCCCCGTTCTCTGGGGGTACGTCTACACTAGCCCCCTAGATCGATCTAGAGAGACTAATGATGGCGAGCGGAATTGCAAATCAAGCCCAGGATTTAAATATCCCGCGCTTGATTTGCATGTT
>JANRFK010006688.1:32495614-32513260 GCA_030068395.1 Apalone spinifera
GGGAGGAGTGGGGGAGTTCCTGGTCTTGCTCGAGTGCCAAGCCGGCTGGCGGGTGCGGGATGGGTTGGCCTGGAAGCAAAGTAAATCATAGAATCATAGATCCATAGGGTTGGAAGAGACCTCAGGAGGTCAGCAAGTCCGACCCCCTGCCCAAAGCAGGACCAATCCCAACTCAATCATCCCAGCCAGGGCTTTGTCAAGCCAGGACTTAAAAACCTCTCGGGATGGAGATTCCACCTCCTCCCTAGGGAACCCATCCCAGTGCTTCAACACCCTCCTAGGGAAGTAGTTTTTCCTAATATCCATCCTAGACCTCCCCCACTGCAACTTGAGACCATTGCTCCTCGTTCTACCATCTGTCACACTGAGGACAACCTCTGTCCATCCTCTTTGGAACCCCCTTTCAGGTGGTTGAAGGCTGCTATCAAATCCCCCTCATGTTCTTCTCTTCTGCAGACTAAATAAGCCCAAATCCCTCAGCCTCTCCTCGTAGGTCATGTGCTCCAGCCCCCTTGTCATTTTGTTGCCCTCCACGGCCCACTCAGGCCCACCCGTGGCTATGCCCCTGGTGCCAACGGAAACGTTTTCTGCTCTGAACTAGAACAGTTAAAAAAACCCACTGGGTTCAGGCCTGAGCACTGGTGAAGAAAAAGGAGCTAGAGGAGGCTCTTTGGAAGGTGATGGGAGAGTGATTTTTACATGAAAATGAAACAGAAGCATGGAAAATGTAACAATTCCCCGTGATGTCTGGAAGACGGGATTTTACTGTTCTTTTACTAACAGTCGGCTTCTGTGTATGCCTGTGAACTGCTCCCCCCGCCCCCAACCCCCATCTCAGCCTACAAGTAGTTTTAACAAAATACAGGACTATGTAGCACTTTAAAGACTAACAAGATGGTTTATTAGGTGATGAGCTTTTGCGGGCCAGACCCACTTCCTCAGATCAAATAGTGGAAGAAAATTGTCACAACCATATATCCCAAAGGATACAATTAAAAAAAAATGAACACATATGAAAAAGACAAATCAAATTTCAGAACAGAAGGGGGATGGGGGGGGGGGGAAGGTAAATGTCTGTGAGCTAATGATATTAGAGGTGCTAATTGGGGAAGCTATCTTTGTAATGGGTAAGATGATTAGAGTCTTTATTCAGACCTAAGTGTAAAGTATCGAATTTGAGCATGAATGACAATTCAGAGGATTCTCTTTCAAGTGTATTCTCAAAAGGCCTTTGAAGCAGGATGCATGTAATCAAGTCATTGAGGCAATGTCCTTTCTGGCTGAAATGACAAGAAACTGTTTTTTCTTTGTGATCCTGTCTAATATCTGTTTTGTGGGCACTGATCCTTTGGCGAAGTGTCTGAGACGTTTGTCCAATGTACATAGCAGACGGACACTTTCGGCACATGATAGCATAAATTATATTTCTGGATGCGCAGGAATATGTGTTTTCATATGTGTTCATTTTTTTAAATTGTATCCTTTGGGATATATGGTTGTGACAATTTTCTTCCACATATTGATCTGAGGAAGTGGGTCTGGCCCACGAAAGCTCATCACCTAATAAACCATCTTGTTAGTCTTTAAAGTGCTACATAGTCCTGTTTTTTGTTTCAGCTACACCAGACTAACACGGCTGCATCTCTATCACTATTCTGCAAGTAGTTTTGTGATTGGATTGCACTGTCTCCTGTGTAATGTTCCCTCACCCTCCCTCCTTCCTGTGTTGTGGTCAGTTGTACAAAATGGCTGCCCAGCAGCTGTGGACAGTACGTGTCCATGTATGTCCTGCCCAGAGGTGTGGTTCTGCAGATGTGGTTGTGCAAGTTGGGAGCTACGGTTTAAAGGATCCCAGGAGGCCACGTCCCCACTCGCATCCCTGAGCCAAGCTGTTTTTAGTGTGCGCCTAAGAGTAAGCCGTCTGTGCACAAGCAGTAACGCTGGCTCTTCCCCAGATACAGGCTCTGTGGCGCACAGATTGGGGTGTGTTTGTACTTTTGTACACCAGACATACCACAGGCAGACTGGCAGACAGTGTGTTTATAGCTGTGTGTTCTGCGAGTGGCATTTGTGTTCCTTGTGTTAACAGGTTGTGCCAGTATGCACTTAACCCCCTTGTGGCTAAGCAGAATTTCCATTTCAAGGGCTTTATGCCAATATCTTCAGCCAGTTAAAAGTACTTAAAAAATTACCTATCACCTGAGACGTACAGAGCAAAACATCCTGCTTCCAAACTGAAAAGGTTCCACAGGTGGACAGAGATTGGATATTTGGCTCAAACAAACTCAGCATCTCTATTGGGGCCCCACATCCCTTTTTAGAAGGAAGAGGGTGTACACTGAAAACAGAGCAGTCCCAGGGAATGGTTAAAAAGGGATCCAGGCATCCTTGGAAAGTCATCAGGCCCTGGCTGAGTGTTTGAGGCCGAAGGCAACAGGGCTGATTCAGACAGCTGTTGCGTGTTCATTCCTGCTATCGAATTGTGAGAGAGGAGTCTCTCTCAAGAACAGACCCCAAAACAATAGCGCAAGCAGGAAAGCTCCACTGTCCTTGTCACACGACTTGTCAAGCTCTCTCAGACTCTTCTTAAAACTGTTACGAGCCATTATAAAATCCTCTGGTGCTTAATGATGATTTCAGAGTGGGGAGAGAAAAGGGTGAAGAATCTGGTGTACATAAGAGTTCTTATGCCTTTGGCAAGCCAGTGCTACATGCAGTGAAGTGGTCGCTGTGTTGGTCCCAGGATATTAGAAAGACAAGGTCAGAGGTAGCATCCTTTATTGGACCAGTTGCTGGTGGTGAGAGAGACAAATTTGCTACCTCGCCCTCCTCATCTTTGAGCAGTCAGAAATGTAGGACCATGCCCAAGCATTTCATTCCATGCGCGGAATAATCCACCAAGAGTTATTTCAGGGGTCGGCTACCTTTCCAAACAGAAGAGCCAAACGACATCAAAATTCCCCCTGCCTCTTTTTGCCTGCAGAGCAGAAGGCCAGCGGGCACATCAGGATGTAGCCTGCTGAGTAACAGGCAGGAAATGGCCCTTGGTAGGGAAGGCCAGGTCCTGAAGAGGTAACAGTAACTTGACAAAGGAGAAGGAATGTCTTGCATAATGCCCCTGTGGTTGCAATACAGGGAGAATGGCTCATCTGCCTGAGCAGGGATTTGAACCCTGGCCCCTCAGAATAGAAGTTAGTTATTCTACCCACTGTGCTAGCTAGATGCACTTAGGGTAAGCTAGGTGGGGGAAGAAGAGACCGTAGGGAAGAAAGGCCACTGCAACACAGTACACCATGCCTGCCACTTTCTCCTCGGGGCCCTAGGCCTGGCCTGTCCCCTCGACAGCCCCCTGCGGCACAGCAACCCAGGCGCAGCATCTCCCTCTCCAGCAGTTTGGCAGGGGCAGGCCAGGCCACAGCTACAGCTGGGCCCCTGCAGGCTGGCACTGCCTGGTTACTGGCAGAACCCAGGGTCCCATTGGAAAGTCAACTGGGCGGTGGGCGAAGGGGGCAGGGTTGCAGCTCAGCTGAACTGCCCTGGGGGAGGGGAGCAGGAAGAGCAAGAGGCTGCCGGATCTTCGTGGGTTTTCCCCAGTTTTACTGGCACTTGGACGACGTCCCGAGAGCCATAGAGCTGGGCGCTAAGCCAGTGAAGAGAATCTGCGGAAAGGGAGCCTGGAACCGTGGATGGAGAGCGAACAGACACACACCCATGGGAGGGCGGCTTGCTAGGCGGGGGAAGGCTTTGCCTTCCCAAACCAACAGCCCACCCTCTGCCCCCAGGGCACCTGCTGTAGGCATTCTGGGGGCGGAGTGTTGCTGCCCCCAGTACCCTCCCTCCTGTGTCCCAGTTGGGAAGGCTTGCGCCATTCACCAACCACCTTCTCTGTGTCCTGGCCAGGGAGGCTGGGGTGCTCACTCCCACCTTCATTCCTGGTGCGGGGAGGAGGTGGCTTGGCTCCTTTGGGGTGCAGGTCTCAGCAGAAAGGGTGAGGTTGGGGGGATGGGGGCTTGCCTCCCCCAACCCTACCTGCACCGCCCGCCCCTGCACACACCCACACATGCAGGTGGCCCCAGTACCTGGTGAAGGAGAGATGTCTCATCTGTGCCTGGTAGAAGTTTGCATGATGATGGTCCATCTTGTGCATCTCCATTATCCTTCACTTTTAGGATTGCTAAAATTAACCAGATTTCCCTGAAATTAGTCTGTGCCGCCGGCACTGTCTCTGCTTGGAGCCTCACTACAATAACCCCTGACTCATGCCCCCTGCTGTGACCCTCCCTGAACCCATCACAGCTGGTGATCTGCAGCTGTTTAAATAAAATGTGTGTGTGTGGGGCGGGGGGGAGAAAATCCACTCTGAGACCTGCAAACATTCTGCTTCCATTGATTGATCAGCTGGGAAAGCAGCAGGCATGGTGAAGCTGGAGTGAATCATCATTAGCGCAGATCCCAGGAGCGCAGCGAATTACAGCAGAAGGCAATGCCCAAAGATTAATAGCAGTAACTTCCCATTCCTCCCAGGAGGGATTGTGACTGTGTATTTCCCCATCACCGTCTGTGGGTCCAGTGTGGAAAGATTAGCGGTGGGTCGGTCCCAACCTGCCCTCCATCCAAAGAGCCCAGAGTTTTGGGGGAGTTTGGAGCTAAATCTAAACTTTGTGGCCTGGATCCAGATCACAAGTCATGGGACAAAGATGCCCCATTGTGAGCTCTCTTCCTGGCCTTGCAGGGAGGGCTGCCCTCGCCGTGCAATTCATCCTGGCAACTGTAAATGCTTTGAGTACAAGTGTGGACTATCCTCCCCCTGGCTCCCCACAATAAGGAGCTGCTGGGTGGGAGCGCAGCACATGTGGGGGTGGAGGCAGGGGAGAGGAGGCTGCTAGCAAGTTGTTTTTTTCTTTTTGTTTAAAATCAGATCCAAGTGGAGTTTCAGAAATACGGTTTCAACGTTTCATTTTGCCATAAAGCCTCATCGAGACAGCGGGAGTCTTCACTAGCCAATCAGAATCGGCCCTTCTGGATGACTCTTCCTGTCCGGTCCCATCAACTTGTCATCAGCTGAAGACTTTGTTTTCTTGACTTTAGAGGTGGAAAATTTTGGAAGGGGATGGGGGTGGGGAAAGCACCTTGGTGGTGTTCTCTCCCCCACCCTCGACTCCAACTCCAGCCCTTCTGCTGCTCCTCTGGTCCAGCCCAGCCCCATGAAACCTGCCTGTTCCTCTCCCTTATAAACTAATCTGCCTGCCTGCGCCATGCTCTGAGTGCACGAGAGGGACCAGATAACCGGGCTTAGCATCCCAGTGCACTCGGCTGGGATGTCACTGGAGAGAAGGCTAGAGAAGTGGTAAAATACCAGCTAAGAGGCTGGATGGTAGAGTCCTAATTTGCTGGATCACACCCAATGTAAGATCAGAATCAGGCCCTAGCTCTAGAGCAGGCATGTGCTCAAATCTTGGGACCTGCTTCTATTATGAAGTCTCTCTCTCTCACAAACACACACACAAAAGACACACCCAAAATCCATAGACTAGCGGGGAGTCGCTTCTCCTCCCAAGTGAGCTGAGGGTTGCGAATTGGTGGTGACTGCCTCCGCTAAGCCACAAGCTCCCTTGCCCATGCCACCCTATTCCAAATAAACTGTGCAGAGAGAAGATCCCAGCTAGCCAGCTCTCCGTCATGTGTCTGTCTTCACTGCGTCATTACTAATCTCCAGGGGTCTATTGCAACTTGCCCCCTTTCATGGGGCTTGACAATCGAGGGGCGTAGTGATGAATCTGGGGAGGAGTGAGTTTGTCTGCTAGGGGCAAGCTAGAGAAATTACCCCCTTTTCTGCTCTTCCCTGCCTCACATCCCCCCCTAGCGCGGTGGAGTTACAAAGTGCATCCCCATTTCCACGCCCTCCCCCCCCCCCCCCCTCCAGCTCTTCCAGTTCCTAATGTTACAGTCCTGGCATGCCTGGGAGAGGGGGAGGGCGAGAGCCATTTCATCTCTCTGCATGTGCCTAGTGATAACGTGCATGCGGATTGGAAGCAGGTCCCTCCGACCCCACGCTGATGTGGCAGGGGGTTGGCTCCCAGCCTCCTTCCTCTCCCAAAGGCAAGTTCTGTCCTGCAAACTTTCTGACAACACGGCAGTGATAATGAGGAGCCAGCCCGGAGGTCCCTGCGTGTCCCAGGTGCCAAGGCTCCCGGCCTTTCTGCGGGGCGATGCAGTGGGCTGAATGGATTGTTTTTCTGGCCTTGATTTTTCTATTCAGCAGCAGCTCCTGGCTTGTTGGCCTCTTAGGTCTGGGAAGAAGAGTGGGAGGGGTTGTTTTTTTTTGCAGTAACTCCCTCTAGAGACATGTTTTAAAATCACACCCCAATGATCCCTCGTTCTTTTCCATCCATGGAAATGAATGTTTCTCTGCACTAGATCCTTTAGCACAGTCCCTCCATTTACCGATGTGGCTTGTAGCTAGGCATCTCTGCTGCTGCTGTTTGCCCGGCTCTTTCAGACGCCACCCTCTCCTGCTATGCAATAAGGGCTAGCTTTGCAGAGGGGCTAAGCCCCCAAGAGTCTCATTGGCACTTTGCGCCCCAGTGTAGACCTGCCTTTGTAAATGTCATGCTGACCCCTTGTTGTGCAGGAGGGCAGAGAAGGGGAGCAGCGATGGGGTAGGAGAAGTTGGCAGAACTTGGTGCCAGGGATCGGCAAAGCCAGGCAGAGTGGGAGGAGGCCGGCCCTAATGCAGGACAGCAGGGACAGCTCCATTACCCTCCTGGAGGCCTAAGATTCAATGGGCCATGGCCAAGGCTCCCTCTAATCGTTTCCATCCATGTGCGGAATAAATGTGATGTGCACCGAGGGATGTGCCAGTGTGCACCACCCGTAGACGCACAGAACCCAGTTGTGGGTGCTCTGCTAATCAGCTGGGCCCGAGTCGCCGCACAAGGGCACCGCTTATAGAACACACTGGTCATGGAGTCTGACCGGCTCTCTTCTGGCCAGGACTGAGGCCAGTTGGCCTGCTGGCAGGACAGGGCAGCTCAGGCTGAACCTGCCCTGTGCCCAGCTTCACTCTCCAAGACCTTCAGTCTATCACCTCTCCTCTCCTCACAGCGCACAACCCAGGAGGGCTCCTACCAACGCCCCTTCAAAAGCAATCCCCCCTCCCCTCAGAGCCCCCACCTCGCCTCTAAAAAAACACCACCAGCAGGCGATGCCCTGGGTCTGTTTTCCTTGGCTTCTCCCCTGGCAGGGAGCGGCCGAATGAAGAAACCAAATGGAGAGGAAACCGTGAAGTAATAGCAGTGGCGCTGTGAAAAGAGCCCCAGATTGTCCGGGGCGGGCCTGGCACAAGCAGTCAGCCCACTGGAGACGTCCCTGGAAATTAGCTCTTTCCCTCCGGGCTGCCCGCTTTGCTGTCTTTTGGCAGCAGGCACTTTAATCCCAGACTCAGGGGCAAGGTGGAGAAGGAGAATGTCCGTTCCAACCGACGTCCGGGCATTTTCTGTGTCAGACGTCAACCTCTTTCTATGTGAAATGCCTCGTGGGGTGGTGTTCGGCGCGGCGGGAGGGGCAGTGCCCTGGGACACCAGACTAACCGTCTCTAGCCTGCTTACGAGTCTTTAATCATGCCATGACCCAGCCAAATGGCCGTACTCTCCCTCTGTCCATTGGTACCACGGCCCGGCCCCGCAGCTATTTCCCAGACGCCAGGGAAAAGAGAGACCACTCCCTGCAGAGCACTGTTTTGCAGCCCCTGCGGTTCTGCCGTGGACAAGGCCAATTAAGACTTGGCGGTGCGGTCTTTTAAAACAATGGAGCCCATGTTAATGAGCCCAGCTGCTCTGAATGGCTCAGAGAAGGACCTTGGGGCTGGATCCTGGGCTAAATGGGCATCTCATTATGCCCCCAGCATGTTCCTGGGCTGCCATAAAGCAGGGGGAGCCAGCTCAACCTCCCCCGGCCCAGATGGGTGTTGGGGTAAGAAAGAGCATGACGCTTTTGCTGCAGGAGTCTCATCTGAGCTGTTGAGATTCGGGCTGAGCCAAATGTGGGCTCTGTGGACAAATTTCTTTTCGAAGGGGCCCCCGCTGGCCTGCCCCTACCATATCCCACTTCCTTCATTCCACAGAGAGGTTGTGGAGAGGAGATCACTGCCAAGATCCTTGTAGGCATCGAATGGCAGCCCTCAACCATCCTGGACCTGGCGCTTTTGGGATGTAGGGCGGATAAGGGGGGCCCAAAACATAGGGAGGTTGGGGGGCTCCTCCAGTGGAGCAGTGGATAAGGTACCCCCCTTCGGAGCCACAGGTCAAGGGTTATTATTATCCTGCAAGGAGAGATTGCAGCTTGCAAGCTCTTTGGGGCAGGGGCTGTCTTTTTGGTTTGCCTTTGTACAGCGCCGAGCACAACAGGGTCCGGGTGCTCTTATGTGCTCCTGCAACACGTATGAATGATATATAGTTGGCTTTGCCTATTCTGCACTTTCCCAGTGTCTATGCCCCCCTGCCGCCGCAAATGAATTCCAGTGAGAAACACTAGGGAGAAGGGATCCTAAATCTGCCTGCACCTGTTCCCTGACCAAGGACAATCTCAGTTCTGGAAGAGACACGAGTATAACAGAAGCAGAATCCCCCAAAGGCAGAAAGAACAGAATCCCTCTCCCCCAAGGCAGAAAGGCAAGAAGGCTTACAGCTAGCACATGAAATCAGTCAGTGAGGGCTTGTCTATGTAGTCCTGCCTTGACATGAGTCACAAGGCCTCATTTCTTGCGAGACAGGTCAATGGATCAGCAGGCTGCAAAGAGACTGTCTATACTAGCTAAAATAAGCATTTTTTGGCCTAAAATTTCCCACCCTTGGTACCAGGCATTCAGCTCCCCCAGCGGGCTTGCCTGGGGAGTTAACACCCATTGAGATGAATGGGGCTGTTCCTACCTCTCAGAGCTGTCTGTTCACATTTTCTAGATTCTCTTTGCAGTCATGACAACCAGCCGAGACTGACGTGGTTGTGCCCAGTGAAAGGTGAGATCCTGATGCACAAAATGGCAATTTACTTTGGAGAGGTGCTAGAGAGCGCCACCATCCCGGAGGGTAGGAAAGCAGCCTCGTTCATGGCAGGAGAGGATTGGCATGGGCTTAAGCCCATATGCATCTTACAGCTTTTCAGCAGAATTTTAAAAATGATTTATCAAGATCCAGCTACATTCAGAGCCGTCCTTAGGATTTATGGGGCCCTCCACAGTATAGGTTGAAACTCTCTAGTCCAGCACTCTCTGGTCTGGCAACATCCAGGAGCCAGCATGTCCACTGAGCATGGGTTTGCCCAAGTTTTCCGGGATCCCATAAAGTTTGTTTATAGCCACCAGTCCTGGCTCTCAGTGTTCTGATCTGAGGAAGTGGGTCTGGCCCACGAAAGCTCATCACCTAATAAACCATCTTGTTAGTCTTTAAAGTGCTACATAGTCCTGTATTTTGTTCTGTGCTGTTATTTAGGTCTAATTTACCCCTCAATGTTTTCTAAGAGCCCAGTAAGCAAGGGTAGGGCTGGTCATGCTGCTAGCAATATTGGTCTCCCACGGTTCAGCAAATTCTCTGGTTCAGCACCGGTCAGATCCTGAGGGTGCCAGACTTGAGAGGTTCCACCAATACTGTTAAATTGGTGCCCCTATGCGGCTATGCCCAACGGCAATCCGGGAGAGTGGAAATGGTGATTTTTTTTTTTTTTAGAGAAGTCTTCAGCAACACACTAATGAAATATTTTAAAGCAAATTTTAAACTAAGGCCCTGTCGACTCACATAGTCAGTTCAGAAACTGATGGGATAGATCTGGGCTAGGAACAGGAGTGGCCCGAGGCCGGCTGTGGCAGCTGGCGCCCCAGGCGGAAGGCGTGCTTGGCGCTCCCGCCTGCACAGCCATCAAGGGCCGTGACGTCATCACAGGGCGCCCCGTGACGTCATCATCGGGCGCCAGGGCCGGCAGCGCCCTCAGCAACTGCCTAGTTTGCCTAGGCTCACGGGCCACCCCTGGCTAGGAAGAGGCAGGTGGGTGGACATTAAGACCCAGAGGTGCCCCAGATTTTGAGGTGCCCTACACAGCTGCGTATTCTGCGTGTGGGTAAGTGCTTGTAAGCAGCAGTGCCTGGCCAGTACTGTACTGCAATGAGGCACATGAGGGATAAATGCCTCCCCTGCTCCCTGGACAACCAGCAGATGACGTGAAACCTAAGATGGCATTATCCCTATCCCGAACAAAGACATGAACTGGATGGACCATTATACTCAACACCCAACTGACATCAAAAGCGAAGAATGGGACCTTTCCAGCCCAGTCAATTAGCCTCATTAGCACTGGCACTACAATTATCAGGGTTCTCTCCCCCCCCCTTATTTTTCTATTATATATTGTGAGGTTCTCCCCTTTTTTCTCCACTCTGCTCATCTGAGGAAGTAGGTTTTGCCCACAAAAGGTCATGATGCTAGATATATATGTTTGTTAGTCTCTTAGCCCTGGTCTACACTAGGACTTTATTTTGAAATACCCGTCCTCCTTCGGTCGAATGTATAAGTGGAGCGTCCACACAATCAACCCCGTTATTTCGAAATAACAGGCCGCTCAATTCAAAATCTGCACTGCTGCTTTTTGTCAGGACTGACGCTAATTCCAAAACAGTTATTTCGAAATAGCGGTGGTGTGGGTGCTCTGGTGCCGCTGTTTAGAAATACCTACTCCCCAGAGGAATTCGAACTAACTACTTCCCAGTGCTTCTGAGTCTGAGGTAGCGCATCTATATGAATGGAGCCTGCCTTGGACTAATTTCGAGGCTCCCCCATAGTCTGGACGCGCCAGTTCGATTTTGTTAAATCAGGAGTTAGTAAGTCGAATGTACTAACTTGGAAATAGTTTCCTAGTGTACACATGGCTTACGGTGCTACAGGACTCCTTGCTGTTTTTTTTTTAAGTAAGTGACAGACTAATACAGCTAGCTCTCTGAGATTTTTCTTCTCTTGCCAGCGCTTATTGACCTGTAGAGACTGCAGGGCCCACACTCTTGTTTTTGTTTCACAGCTGAAAGCAGGCCAGGCTGGAATGCGGGCAGGAAGAGCCCATTGGTGCCCTTTGAAAACAAACAGAAGATAAGAACTGCTCAGCTCAGAGAATTGTTTCATTCTCCTCTGTCTGGATCAGGCGGATAGCCGCACGATGGAGTAGTCTCTGTGCACTCACTTTTCCATCTCTTCGCAAACACTAATGTATTCTGCCCCCTGAAAGGCAAATGTTAAAATCCCAGCTTTTCGTACTGGGAAAATCAGGCCCCGAGAGGGTACATTTACACTGCACCCGAAGGTCGAAATAAGATACGCAATCTGAGCTACGCAATTCGTGTTTCTTATTTTGATCTAATTTCGAAATAAACTGCTATTGCGAAACGTCCCTTAGGCCTCATGGAACAAGGGTTACAGGGACATTGGCATACTGAGCCCGTTGTTTTGAAATCTATTTCAAAATAAGGGCTGGTTCAAGACACAAAATAGCTATTTCAGGCAGGGCCGACTCAAGCCGTTCCTGAGCCCCAGGCAGTGGGCGTGCGACGCATGTGCGGCTCCGCCCCCGGGCGCACGGCGCATGCGCAGCCTGCCTCCCAGTGCATTGTGCACCTTACAGCTGCCATCAGGCGCCCCCCATAGGTTGGCGCCCCGGGCAGCTGCCTGGCTAGTCCCCCCCTTAATCCGGCCCTGATTTCACGATACCTCCAGTATCCAATATCGCGCCATAATCTAGATGAACCCAGAGTGCCCTGGACTTACAAAATCACAAATGAAATGAAAGAGCTGGGACGACACAGAAATCCTGGTCCTCAGTTGGCTTTCACTCCTAGAGAAACTCCCTCGGCTGATTTAAAGTCCTCAAAAAGCCTTTTTAGCTGATAACAAATGTTCTTTAAGAAAATCCTGCAGAGAAGAATCTGAAATGTGCTGACCCTGCAGGTACAAACTTGATGCCCTTGGTAGAAAAAAAAGACAGCTGTTAAAAACAATGTATATGGCCCCCATTACTGTAGCATTTAATGTATTTATCCCCACCATATGCCTATGGAAAGTGGGGCATAGGATAGGAGGGAAATCATCCAGGCCACCCAACAAAGAATGAGGAATTAAACTCAGAGTGGGTCTTTGCTCATGAAAGCTCATGCCCAAATCACTGTTGGTCTTTCAGGTGCCACTAGACACCTGGTTGTTTTTGTTAATTATTTATTATACCAAAGACAAAGTGGGAGTTCTGTATTTTGTTTGGTGTGAGGCGAGATTTGTGGTCATTCTGATCTCATGTGGAAGTGAGTTCCACCGGCCACGACCCGCTACCAAAAGCATTCTCATTCCTGCCTCCTGCCCTTGGCACTGACAGCACCATGTCTCCTGCGAGAGAGAGCTATCCTGGTGGTAGAAACTGAAGGGGTCTTTTAGGTGTGCCGTGCTAGCCCCTTTGAGGATTTTGAGGGGAGCACCATGACCTTGAATTTGACTCAGGGTAGCGAGAGGGAGGAGCTCTGTGGGGTGTGCATCATTTACGAAGGGCGCAGCCATATTCAGAACCAATATGCGCTTTTGTCAAAGTTCTAACCACCCACTGCAACACCAAAGCTTGGAGATCTCAGACGCCTAGATCCCCATGGCCAGGTCTGTATGATCAGTCTCCTGACCAGCTCTAGACTGAAGAAGGACTTTTTAGCAGCCATGGGTAGCTCTTTGAGTAACCACTAGCAACGACAGGTCCTGAAGGCCCCAGAGCCACGCTCCATTCTGATAGTCAAACCGGATGCCCTCCGTGGAGGGAGATCTCAGATGGGTGGCAAGGTTTCTAGCAATTTCCCCCCGTGCCTCCTTTGACTACATTTAGCTTTAGACATCTACTCTGCATGCTGGTCTCTTCCAGAGTCTATAGTTTGGCGAAATCTATTAATATTATCTCCTTATTTGTTCATGCAAAATATGGAAAGGGAGAACAATACAAGGCCCTATCTAGAAGCCAGACGATGTATGTGTTTATTTCTGGCTAGTCTCTGGAGTCACCCTTCGTATTAGCCATAACAATAACACGCTGGGCTGGGTCTCCAAGCTATCTGCCCCTGTGCGGAGAATTGTGATAACAAAGGTCTCCTTTCACTCAGACAGCGGGAAAGCTACGTCTCAGGCGCCTCCCATCATGTTCAAGGCTCTTAGAGTTGCTCCGCACAGCCCCGTCCTGAACAACCCGGGCTGCTAGCGTCCGTGTCGCGCTAGCCACTGTCCGTGGCCAGGCTGTGCTCGGATGCCCCAGGCCTTTAACCCCGTTCCTGGCCCCATCAGTGGCGTTATTCTGACAATGGCTGCATGCTTTGTTAGTGCTGGATGTGACGGACTGAACGAGCACCTCCTGCTTGGATTACCGGGCATTGTGCACCTAATCCCAGCCTGCGTGAGACTGGCTCTGTGCTCTCTGGGCCAAACTCCGGCCTCAGAGGCCTGTGGAGGCAAAACAGGACTTCAGTAAGAGCCACGCCAGGGCGCCGAGCCAGGAATTTAGCCCCTGGATCTAAAAGGGAGGGCACCTAGTTAGATACAAGGGCTTTCTCCCCGTATTCCTCCGCGTCTTCTGGAAGGGACCAAGGTTTCTGTCCCACGCAATTGCCAGCTGCCTGTTTATTGTCTGCAGCCCTGCTGACAGGAAGAGGCGAAGGGGGCAACTGCACAGGGACCTGGCCTTGCTCCCAGCTGCCCCTTGGGTAGCAGCAGTAGCCAGAGCCTGGGCCCCTTTGAACTGCCGCAGAAGTGCCACTCCACACGGCTTGAAGGGCTGGAGGGAGGCAGTGCTGTGGTCCAGGCGGCACTAAGAGCTGATTGCCCTAGGCCAGGGGAGGGGAACCTTAGGCCTGGGGGCCAGATGTGGCCCTCGGCTTGCCTGGATCCGGCCCCCGAGGCTCAGGGCCCCCTCCAGGATTGGTGAGGCTGTGCTGATGCTCCAGTCCCCCGCTGCTTCCCCATGGGGCCGGCGCACACAAAATCTACGAGGCTGGGCTGCTCCCTAGGCTCTAGGGTGTGAGGGGAATGTGGGGACTGTCTTTCTCCTCATTCGGGGGCCATAGTGAGGGGTTTTTCCCCCCCCATTTCTCACTTTTGTGCAGCCCCCCGACTGATTTTTCGGTCCCTGACTCCCACCCCTGCCCTAGGCCCTGCTCCTTCTGCTCTTGGTCCCACCCTTTCTAGGGACACAAAGCTGGGCCCTCCTCCCACCTTGTCCCAGGGCCCCCTCCCATCTTGCCCCGGGCCCGCGGTAGCTGTTGGCCCTACTGATTGTCTGTTTAAAATAAGTGACTGAATCTCGAACTCTGAGCCTGGGTGGCACAGACTGCATTGCTCCGGGGATTTTCTAACAGCAGAGACGTGGGATGGCTTGGGAATGTTCTGAGCATTGCATTGCAACATCCTGATTACTGTTGGCTAAATTTTGCCCTGAGCTACCTCCTGCAGCTTCGCTGATGTCTATTAGGCTGGCACGGGTGGAAGTCAGGGCAAAAGTTTGCCCTGCTTATCAGTAATGTCAGAGATTGTTCTCAAGCAGGGGTGAGGAGCCTTTTTTGGGTTGGGGGCCACTGACCCACAGATAAATCAGCCAGGGGCTGCACAAAAGTAAGAAGCAAAAAACCCTACCTCACTGAGAAGCGGAAAAACACTCCCCATGTTCCCCTAACACACCAGAGCACAGGGGGACCTGGACTAGTAGATTTTTGTGCCTTCTCTGGGCTCTGCGGTGGGGCCAAAAATGAGCGCTTCAGTGTGTGGAAGAGTGCAGCTGGGAAGCAGACTTGGAGTATGGGGTATGGGTAGGAGGGAGGGTACAGGAGTAGGCTGGGGGGTCGGGAGGGTGGTAGGGTGCAGAAGTGGGCTGGGGGTGCTAAGCTTGTGCATCTCCCCAGGCACACACATGATGCTGTATCCACTGCTTGATCCCAGGCACTGCTCCCTGCTGCTCCTATTGGCTGCGATTATGGCCAATTGGAGCAGTGGGGAAAAAGCTTCCAGGTAGCGCTCTGCTGCTCGTGGTTCCTCTGCCAGCTGGCCAGGGGAGCAGAAGGAGGAGCATCTCCCCCCACCCACCGGAAGGTACCATCATAGTACGTTGTTCCCTCTATTTTTTTCTACCCATGTGTGGAATAAATTTTGCTACATGCTCTAAGGCATGCATAGATGTGCACCACCAGAAGAAACACACACTGCCGACTGTGGGTGCTCTGCTAAGCAACTGGGTGGCATTTGAATCTCTCCTGGGTGGCCGCCCAAGTGCTCAGCTTACTGCTCCAGTAATGAGCGCAGTGTGTATGCAACTAGGTGGAGACACAGAAATTGCCAGAGAGGCTCAGACTTGTGATCCATTCAGGCTACTCGCCTGACTCCAAGAAAAGACCACAGTAGAGAAAGGTGTTAGGAAGAAACTTTCTCTGGGGATAGATTGAAGGTCTCTAAGTCACATGAGATAGTAACAGTCTTGTGCCTTGACACACAGGTAGATACATAGTCAGTCAATGTAGTGTATTGGCTGCGGTGGCAAACTGCCTTCCTAGCAAAGTAGCCAGAGCCCAGCACGTTTCTCACATCCTGGGAAGCCTCCCAGAGAGCTGGCCCATCTCTCTGAGAGTCAGGAAGAGCTGGCTGCTTGGCACAGCGTCTTAGGGAAGGCTCCAAGACTTTCGTGCTATTCATCTGTATTGATCTTTCATGGAGACATCTCCCAACCTGCTCCCCCCGGGTCCCTCTGAATGCCACTTCCTGCAGCAGCTGCTGGGCCGTGAAAGCAGCCTCCGGAGTCAGAGACATGCTCCGGCAGACCCAGGACCAAAGCACGGAGCTTTGACAAACGTCTCCTGCCCCCAAAAGGACACTTCTGCATCTCGTGCGACTTTGTTGTCTTCCCGTCCCCGTCGGCGCTCAGCAAAATGGTTAAATAGCGCCAGTTTCCACAGGGGGAACCTGAAACCAAACCCTGAGCTAGATCAGGTGCCAGAGAAACTAGATGCAAAACAACAGCGCCTCGCGGTTCTTTTACATTCCACGGCGGCCGGGAGACGGGATTTCTGCTCTTTATTTTTAACTGGGTCCTGACCACCTTTCCTGTGCCTCTTATAGAGTCGCTCTGAAATAAAATATTTGAGGCCTGGCTTCACGAGTTTGTATTTCCATACCCTGCCACCACGAATTAAGCTCGTTTCAGAGATGTTCTTGTACTGATTTCAGCATCTGTTTGCAAAGCTGTGTCCCTCTTTCCCCTCTTGTGCTACAGTTTGCAGCACTGCGAGTTGCCCGGAATGGTCAGAAGACATTGCTTGTCTTCGTGTCTTGCGATGCCAGCAATCACCTCTGGGATTTGCGTGGCCATCAGGTGCAGAGAGGTCACGGACCGGCTCAGCACCTAGGCAGGGAGGGAATATTCTGAGCCCGGTCCTGACCTTGGATCTTTGTCCACGTCCTTCTCGTAGACCCTGGGTGCCCCCCTGTAGGAAGGGGTGCACCGGCAGGCTGTGCAGCTCCAGTTCTGGGAGGCACCCAAAAATTCTCTAGCCAGTTTCCTTGTTTGAACTCCTCTGCTTGGGTCTTACTCCGAGGAACCTGGACACGTATGTTTCGCCATGTCTGGCCTCCTCAGCAGAGGGCTGCAGAGCAAGCTGGCCTGATGTTTCTAAATGATGACAATAGCCTGTAGGCTGAAACCTGCACCTCTGGCTGCACATCTGGCCTGGATGAACACAGCTCTGGTTCCAAGGGCAGCTGGCCAGAGTACGGCTGTACATGGCAATGCTGAGGCCAAGTGGGGAAGGGTGGGGGTTAGCTTGCATGTCAAGCTTCACCCAGGGTGCTTTTCTAGCTCCGGCTGGCTCCGGCCCAGCGCTGGGGGCGGAGCCACGAGGACAAACTGGAACGGGAGAGCCGGCCTGTGTGTTGCACTGAGCGTGGATTTTTACAGCATACATTTAAAAGGGAACTCGAATGGGTCAACGGCAGAAAAGCCCTGTCTTGGTCGAATGAATCCCCCATTGTAAAAGGCTCACGCTCAGTGCACTTCACTCCCCGGGCCAGCTGGATTGGTACAAAAGGAAGAAAGCCTGTGAGTCCCATAAGCCCAACCAGCACTCCCCTTTCAAATGCATGATGAAGAGTTTATAGTTTGCCCAATTTTTTCACTTCCAGACCTAGCAGAAGGATCATTTGTCTGTGCCGCCCTTCCTTTGCTTTCTACACTGTGGACAGTGTTAGGCTGGGAATTTGCTCACTTCCTGGCTGCTCTGTGTGAGCTCACGGCTCCTTTGCCCTACATAAGACCCACAATGTCCCTTGTTAATTGCAAAGATTGGAAAACCCAGTCATTCTTAAACAGCTGCAGAATAGCAAGTGAGGCTGCCTTTTGCCAATACAGGTTGAACCTCTCTAATCCGGCACCCTCGGATCCTGACCAATTCCGAATGAGAGAATTTTCCGGCCCACAGAAGTCAATATGGTCTAGCAGCATTACCAGCACTTCCACTGCTTACTGGGCTCTTAGAAAACATTCAGGCTGTGTCTAGACTGGCGTGATCTTGCGCCAGAGCTATGCAAATGAGGCCCAGGGGTGGAATATCGCCGAGCC
>JANRFK010006688.1:32533089-32553070 GCA_030068395.1 Apalone spinifera
GGGGGGGGAGCGGTAGAGGAGGGACACAAACAGGAGGGAACGAAAACTTGGTTGTGTTAGGCTAGATACAAAGCGGCAACCTTTGTTCTGTGCTTTACATAGCTGGTGTGTTCTATCAAACAAAAACCTAAAATGCCTACACGTAGTAGCTAGGCTGCAGAGCTTGTTCATGGATTAACGTGGCATAGAAAAATACCCACCCCTTGAGACATTTGTAGTCCTCTGTAAATCTCTGCATTGTAAAAAGGAGGGTAAGTTTCACCCATGTTTTACAGGTGGGGTAATATTGTCCTCTCTGTGGTATTAAATGATTTATCCAAGGTCACCCAGCAAGACAATGGTGGAGCTGGGATTTTAAACCTAGAACTGCATATAAGATAGTGTAAGAAGAGCTCCCATTAACTTGGAAGGAAGGCCCCAGGCCTACTGGCTTGGGAAAGCCCTACCTGTATCATTGTTACTCAATTTGGATGTCTTGCATAGAGTTAGCTTATAAGGTTGTATTTGGAATTATTGCTTTGTGGTTATTATCCAGTGGCAAGATGCTTACATTAAGCATTGTGGATATAATGTATTCCATGTTAAGTGGCACCTTCCTATTTAGATCTGAAAAGTGTTGGCAGCAAACAGCCATGTTTCCAGTCAGCTATTTTTGTCAGGCCTACCCTTTCAGAAACAAATGACAGCATTAGGAAATGTAGAAAGGCTACCAAGTCCTGAACATTAATTTCCAGTTAGTATAAATAAAATAACTTGTGATGTATCTTAAGCCATTATGTCGTTCTTGCCAACAGTATTTCTTGCTACTGAGGTTTAGGTTCTTCTGAAAACAGCATCTTCTGTTCACTAGATCAGTCACTTCACTTAAAAGGGGTTAGGAAAACATGCCAAGTTCTCAAATAGGATCTTAGGGAAAAGTGAGAGTAAACTGCATATTTGCTAATTAACTTAGATTCTCGGATGTATTCAGCAGTGTTATTGATAGTGGTAGAATGGGCACTCTCCTCAAGTCTTTCGAAAGATACTATACATTTCTCTGCTGACTTGAAGTTAAATCCAGTCGTGACTTGCAACAAAATGTCTAAATTGCAGCTGCTTGTTCAGGTGTAACTGGGTAGAATGTCACATTAAACTGGAAGTTTAAGTAGTTGGATAGGTAAAGAGTTGTGTGAAACAGTAATACTATTGTGTGAGAGATTCATGCATCTGTGTTCCTTTCTCAGTGTGTTTTAACATTAATATGCCTTAAGAACAATTGTTAAATCTAGTATATACTTGAGAGAGTTTATTTGTTCAAGAACTCTTCCTTAAACAGAAAGAGCTAGGACCACCAAATTCAGTATGCAGCTTTCTCTTATCATAACTTAAAACAACATAAGGGTTTGGTTGTGCCATGAAAATGGGATTTTCCTTGTATGGGATTGCTTTTCATAAAACCATACAGAAAAGAGACAATCTGTAGGTAGGTGAAAGGGGTTTGCTGCTGCCCCCTGTCCTGGACTATCCCAGCTCCCAGCCTTCCACTCCATAGCCATTCTTGGGTGGGAAGGAAGGGGGCTGAAGATTCCTACGGGGACAGTGTTAGCTGTTCCCCTTCCTTTAGGGAGCGAGGGGAAAATGCAGTTTGCTGCATTCCTCACTCTGGCTGGGGAGTGCAGGGGGCAGATGAGTTGTGCACTTAGCTCTTTCTCCCTGACAGGAAGGGGAAGAGCAAGCAGCCCTGGTATGAATCTGATGAATGGGGGGAGAGGGGGTAGCCTTCCCTCCCCCGCCCACCCTCCACACAGTTCCCTGCCCAGAGCCCCTCCTCTCTCCCATTCCTGATTCATGCACCCCACATATTCTGTCCTGAGTTCCTCCTTAAGGATTTGAGCAATGTTGGGTAAATGTGGTAGTATCTTATAAAATGTAAGCATGCAAAATATACCCTTTCAGATTGAAAAGTCACATTGAAAGTGATCAACTGAAGCTCGTCTTTGAAAACACAGCAACAAAATCCCCATTTTCTTGTGTTTGCATTAAAATAACTAACTTCTATGTACTAGTTATCATAAGGTCTCAGTAGGAAGATGGGACAGCTTCAGAGTCTGACTTGGCAAACTTACATAACTAAGAGAGGTATAAAAATAGTGTCTTAGTTATGTCCATTAGTGACAAGATGAATTTTTGTACAGTTAAAATGAGTGGTCCTGTAGCACTTTAGAAACTAACCAAAATATATAGATATCATATGGATATATCATATATAGACATATCTATATATAGTCACTTGTTTTTAAAGTTAAAGACTAACATGGCTACACCTCTGAGACTTTTTATGTACAATTGTTTTCTAGTCCTTAGTTGGGTATTTGTCCATTCTGCCGTAACTCTGGTAGCACTTGAGAGAGACGATCAAGGATGGTAATGACACAAATTTTAACTTTTTATCTGTTCTGAAAATCTACTAAAATTTCTGAAAAATAATTTTTAAAGTCCATTAATTTCCTAGGAGCTGTAATCATGATATTCTTGAAATACCACACCAAGCTACCAGCTGTCTTCGGGAAATAGCTACATTCACTTTATTATCAAACCGTTTCCAAAGAGGTTGTTAGAAATAGTGTGACCTACTTTAAATACTAATTTATTTACCTTCTCTAGCTCAGTGTTTTCCAATGGCATTTTTAGGGCTGAAATTTAGACCAATGTTTTTCATATTAACATTTCAGTTCATGCTGCTAGAAATCACCTCCAAGGATGGCTTTAGCACATGTCACCTGCTGAAGATGTTGATACCTCCACTGAAAACACATGCTTAAGGAAATCTTGCTTTCCCCTTGCACATTGTGTATACCAAATTATACACAGAGGAACACTGGTTAAAGAAAGTAGAGTTTTTAAAAACCCCAACAGCCTCAGGGCTAGTTTCACAAACTCTATGGAGAGTTTAGTTTTTGACTTGTAACCTTAATGACTTTGAGAGTGTTGTTGAAATTGACACACGACAGACTCTGTTGAGTCAGTTACGAAACGCTTGTGAACTAACTGCTGCAGCTTTCCAGTGGCATAACCCAAGCCTCTTTTGCTGAGTATTTTAAGTGACATGGCAGGTGGGACGTTCAAGAGAAGTTGGAAGGTGGATTAAAATGGGGCAGGTTTCAGATCTTATGACAAGTGATGCTGTCCTTTACCACTTGCATGTCAGCTATTGAGTTTGTTGCACTTCATCTTTGGTTTCATTTATGTAAAGAACCTTTTTTTTCCATCACATGGGCATGTGTACAAGCATTTTAATCGACTGACTAGTATTGAAAGTCTTTAGCATTGGTTCAAAATATCAGTCAGAATTGGTTCAACTATAGCTGCTGTGTTGGAAATGTCTCCAGCTGCCTTGACTAGGGAAAAAGAGAGGTCCAGTATTAAGCACAAAATATTAAATGCATCTGATACTACAGCAGAGGTCCTCAAGCTCCTTTGGATCATGCTCCCTGACTTTTTAAAATTTCTGCCCCCACCCTCCCAATAGTCCATACATTTGGAAAGATATGCTTAATATTACCCTTGAAAATCATCCTGTTAATTTTGATCACTATCTTGCATCCTCTGTCATATCCCAGCTCACTTTTGTTCTAATTTAATTAGTAATGTTGTGCTAACTCTGATAGGGGGAAAAAGTGCTACACACTGTGACATTCATTAGCCAGGATGAAGTCTGAACTGGTGAACAGTTGTCTCCCTCAGTTCTTCAACCTGGGATGCCTTTTACAGTGCATTGCCATGCAAGCAATGGTCTGCTCTCACACAACCTCCAGCATGTTGTCCTGAGTTCTATTGTATGAAGGCTGTAGCCATCCACTCGTGAATTACACTGTAGAACTCCATTAGGAAATTCCAAGCCCCAGACTTTCTGCGGAAATGTCTCTTATATGGCCCAGCTCTATTCTGGATAATGTATGCACATACAAAATTTGTCATTTTACTAGAAAATATCACAAATCCAATTATCCCATATGGAGCATCTCAAACACACGGTTTTAGATAAAACAAGTTTAATAATTACAGAAGGATAGACTTTAAGTGACTACAAGTGAGGAGGTGTAAGTTAGAGATGTAAAATTTCGATTAAGTGGCTAATTGAATAGTGGCAATTTGCATAGACTAGTTGATAAGGATGACTCTGCCTTTGAAGTGTAGCAATAGCCCCAGGGCTGTTGTTACACTTCTAAGGCGAAAGTGCTGTGGGGAGCACAGGGCCAGCAGGGGACTGCTTGAGTTCCCGTGGTCTCCACAACGAATCTCCAGGTGACCCCGGGCTGTACACAGCGTTTCAAAGTGCTAGACCCTGGGCTCCATGTGGCGCTGCCGCTTTGAAGTACCCCACTCCCCTTGGTGCCTCTTTCTGATAGGCAGCAAGGGGGGGAAGTGGCTCCTCGACTAGCGTGTTGACTGTCCAATAAGCATTTGCTTATCTGCTAGTCAACTAGTTGTTCACATCCCTAGTAAGAGTCAAAATTGGTTACAAGAAAAAAAGTCAAATGCTACTAATGCCTGATTCCAAGCATTGATCTCTCTCCTTACATGTTTAGCAGTTCTGCTGACTGAATGTTTCAGTCCGAATCCCTTTCCCAGTCCAATGCTGCTTCCTTGTTCCTCAGATCTTGTTGATGCTGTGGGTATAGAGCAGAGGTGGGCAATAATAAAGGGGGTAGGCACTCCAAAATTTAATTAAGAACAGCCGTATTGGGTCAAAGCATAAGTCCATCTAGCCCAGTATCCTGTTTTCTAACAGCCAATGCCAGCTGCCCCTGAGGGAGGGAACACAACAGGTAATCCTCACATGATCCCTCTCCTGTCACCCATATCTAGACAAAGTAGCCAAGGGCTACTTCTAGACTTCTGTATGGCTGGGATGCGGAAGGGAGCTTGGGGTAGGTTTCTGGGGTGCAGGAAAGGGTGTGAGGTCAGAATTTGGGTGAGGCAGGATGCCGTTAACATGCGCAGAGGATTCGGATGCAGGGTCTGGGAGAGGATATGGGCACAGAAGAGGAGCCTGGCTGGAGGGGAGGGGGGGATGTAGGAGAGGATGCAAAGTCTGAGAGGGAGTTGTTACTTGGGGGAGGGTGCCAAAGGCAGGCTCTGGCCATGACGAATTTACCTAGGTGGGTCCCAGCCAGCAGCCCAGTGGGAACCTGGCTGCTCTGTATAGCTCTTTGTGCTCTGTGTGTGTGGCTTTGCGCACTGCCCATGACACAATCTCTTTGCTCCCATTGGATGCTCTCCCTCTTCTCCCCCCCACCCCCAAAGGTACAGAGAGCCACTTGGAGCTGCTCCATGCCCAAGGGTCCTGGCAGGGTAGGCCACGGGCTAGATTAAAAAGCTTAGTGGACCGGATCAGCCCGCCCCTTTTATAGAAAGAGGGAAAGAGAATTTGGGACATCTGCTCTCCCTTGTTACAGTTCTTTTCTATCTTAGAGAATTCTCCCCATCCGAGCTTCAAAAGACAAAGTCTGTGAGGATGGGACTTCATCTGTTTTTGTCAAAATGTCAGGATTTTTCCCTACTCTGCGCCTTCTTTCCTGCCAGAAAGTAGCCACTCAACTAGCGAGATGAAGTTTTGACAAGCTAACCAGTGAGCCTCACTTAACCTGAACCAGTAAGCCTCACCCATTAACTGGTGGGGGCTGGAGCACCTCCCTGCCTGAAGCTCTCAAATTATCTCACAAGGCACACCTGCACAAAACTTATCTTGTCAAGGAATGAACATGGGGTACAGACTGTTTCACCAATTTCAAAGCTTCTGGAATCCTGTTATCATAATGGCAAAAGCATTTTTTTTCTCATGTCTAAAGTAGGGATGTGAACATGTAGCTGCTCACACAATCAACCAATGAGCCGTAAACCTAAAGCCTAAACCTTACATGAAGCCCCTGCTGCTGTCTCTGTATCATAGGCAGCGGGAGCTGGTATGGCTTAACCCTCCCACAGAGCTGGTGCTTGTGGGGAGCCAATGTGAGTGGGGAGCCAGCTTTTAAGTCAGCTTCCATACTTACCAGCTCCCATGGAGCTGCCTCCCTCTTTCTCCCCTCCCCCTTAATACAGAGGCAGTGTGGTGTGGGGGTGTGGCAACTTTGTGCTGGCTCCTGCTGAGCCACTTTCCCTTGCTACTGCCGTCCACAGAGCCGACTCCCTGTTTGAGCCAGCTCCTGTGGAGGTGCCTGCCCCCCAATATGTTACAGCATTTGCACATAACTATATTTGTATTACAAAGCTTCAGAGGGGTAGCCGGGTTAGTCTGTAACAGGAAAAACTAAAAAAAAAGCATAGTGTAGTAGCACCTTAGAGACTAACCAAACATGTACATGGTATCGTGAGCTTCCGTGGGCACAACCCTCTTCTTCAGATGACTGGAGTCTTTGTTAGTCTTTAAGGTGCTACTAGACTATTTGTTGTTATATTTGTATTGCCACTTAGTTCCCTCTTAAAGTATGAGGTATTTTTAATCCTATTAACACAAGACCTGCATCTGTATTTAGAAGAAGCTGCAATGGTCCAATGAATCCAGATGGAAAAATTGTGGACCTAATAATAAATATGAATTTTATCCATTGAACTATTGTAGCTGCTGTTGTGTCAAAATAACTGATTATTATTGCAATAATATAGCAACAGCCACTCTTTGGCTTTGAGGGAACTGCAGAAAAGATACAAATACTAATACTGGAAAAAGCTGGCTTGTAGGTGTATTGAACTACTTAAATTAGCACATGGTATGTAGAAATTTGATTTTTCTCAATAAAGTGACACCTCATGCTTCTAGGTTCAAATATTTTGTAGGCTGTCAGAACTGGAGACACCAGAGAATCAATACGAATGGTTTTAGGATCAGTAAACTTCTTCAGGCACTGGTCCAGTACCTCAGATCAGAGGTTTCCTAAAACTGCTCTTGGATCAGCATTTTTTGGGGGGAGGGTAGGAGGCGGTTGTGTCCTAAGATTTTACAAATCCTAATGATTGAATTTTCTATTAATTTTTGGAAGCTTTTATTCTGTCTGGGTATTTGGAGGGCAAGAGGAGTTGGAGAGCTGCTTTCATATTCAACTTATAGGCAGATGGGCCTGTAAAAAAACAAAACAAAAAACCCTAAACATTACTGAGTAATGTTTGTAACACATGGTGCAACCTTGTGCTAGGAGCAGGAAGAGCTGAAAGTGAAAAGTGCTTAGTCCATGGTGCATCTAATTTTGGACAAAATTCTGGAGAAATTTGCCAAAACATTTTAAATTTTGCACAATATTTTAAAATGCTGAATATTTTTTGTCAACATCCCATAGAATAATGGGACTACTGCTATCAGACCAGCGGAAGGAGTGCGGGGGAAAAATCAAATTTCGTGCAATTTGTACCACTACACAGTGCATAGTAAAACTCCTGATAGTCTGGTATCAAAATGGCAAGAGCCTAGTGAGTGAGCTTTGGCAAAAAATGAGTCACAAGGTAACAGTGGCAGCAGCTGAACTGAGAAAAAAGGGTAAAAAAGGCTTAAAATAAAACATTACATACTGTATACAGTACAATAAGGGTTAAAAACACTTTATATACAGTATATAATGTATACAGTATATATATATAACCTGCTTATAGTACCTCCTGATAGGTGGTGCCGGATTATCAGATATGCCGGACTAAGTCCCAATAGGTTCTGGATTATTGGAAGTCTACTGTACATAGTTTCAGTGGGAGTCAGAAAAGTAAATGATGAAATAAAACTGGATTTGTGATTTGTTTGTTTAGAATATAAGTAAAACCAAAACAAACTTCTCTATTCCACACACTTAATTTTAAACTTTGATGTTCCTTTGACCCTCTTGTATCAAGATCAGCTAGGGAAAATTTTGAAACTTCTTATCTTCAGGTGAAGATAACACTAAATATATTAGTCGTTTTTTGTGACCGGTTCTTGTGTTTACTTGCTTACTTATTCATCTTGATTCCAGCAATATAGGGAAGAATCTGTTTAGTATAATAAACTAACGTCTAACCCAGGCCTGGGCAAAATATGGGCTAGATGTGGCCCGCCAAGCCACTGGATCTGGCCTGCGGAGGCAGCAGGGAACCCCAGGCAGGCTCCCCAGCTTGCCCTGCAGCCCCGTGCACCATGCAGTAATGTGGCTGCAGGGCTCCATTTCTGTTTTAAAACTGGAGGGGAGGGGGGAAGTTTTAGGAGCCACCCTGCCCCCAGCACATTCCCATTGGCTGGTTTCTGGCAGAACCCAGCCAACGGGAGCTGCTTGTTAGAATAACAGGCAGCTAAGAAGAATCATGCCCCCCCTCTCCTGGGCTCAGTTAGTCATGAAGCACATGTCAGGCAGACAGAGAAACATTTTAAGCTCGGCAGGCAGGCTCGTTTGGCAGCTGGCAAATAAGTCTCTTGGCCACAGCCTGCTTCTGGCACCCCAGCCCTTTCCTGCCCCAACTCTCTGCCCTTTTCCCCCCCCAACTCAACATACCCAAACACTCTGTCCCCCTCTTACACCCATATCCCCTCGAAGATCTGGCACCTCAATCTCCTGCCCCAGATCATAGTCCCCTTCTACGCTAGGTCACATCCCAAACGCCTGCACACCAGTCCCTTTCCCTAGGTCACAACCATCTACCTCATCCCAACTCCAGTCTCCCTTCTGCACCCCAGACCCTTACCCCAAGCTCCCTTCTGCACCCAACCTCCATCCCAGACCCCGCGTCTCCATTTATATCCTGCAAGAGTGCAGCCCTCAACCACTTTCCAAAATCTTGGAGTGGTCCTCTGTTAAAAATTATTGCCCACCCCTGTTCTAACCTGTTGTATATAGCTTTGAAAATATGAAGAACTTTGTATAGGTTAGTCCTTGTTCTTTCACTGAAATATTATAAGCCCGGTTACCAGTAGTGTAGAGCAATGTGGTGTTTGGGCCAGGGTATGAAAAACTTCTCTCTCTGCCTAATAGGCCTCCAGTATGAAATATCATGACGGCAGCTTCTGAATGAGAAACCTTGAACCCTGCTATCATCAGCTGCTGATAATGGAAGAAAGTTGGGAGTTTCACCAGGTTGTTCTACCTGAGCCCTACGTGTTTGGAACTGCATCTTTAATATTTGTCTTTATCTAGTTCTTCTAGTAGGTACCTTCCCATATCCCTAGCTGCAGGTAGGGGAAGAGATTTTTTTTTTGTTTAATTTTTTTCCTGTCAGGATCTTCTCAGTAGACCCCTGCGTGGATACAGACTTGGTATCTGCAGTCACCTCTGCAGAAATGATCCACAGATATCCACATTAGCAGGGCTCAACAATTAATGTAATCTACTCGCCCATGGCGGGTAGATTTTAGCCCAGGGTGGCCGCGCAGCATGGTCAGTGAATGCACAGTGCGGTCAGCACATGCGCAGCGTGCGGTTCCACGCGGCTGGCGAGCAGGGCTCGCCGCCGCTTGGCGAGCCCTGCGCATTAGGAATGCTAAAATGTGTTTAATTAGGAAACCGTGTAACTGCTGAAAATTTCAGCGGTTACATGTGGGACAGGAGTCGCCAGCTCCCCATATGTATCTTGAGGCTGCACATAAGCATGCAGGTTAACTGATGAGCCCAGGCTCATCGTAAACCCTGTACACGGTTACACTTCCACATCCCTAATCCACATCCTCTCAACAAAAATGAGCTTCAGATACTTGCATCCGTGCATGCAGATACTTGCAAATCACTGCTTCCCGGCTTGTCAGGTCTCCACTACTCTGCCTTATCCTTCTTTATATTATTGGTTTCTTTCCTCATCAACATCCTCCTGTGCTGCCTCTGTAGTATGAAATTAACATAGTTGATCCACTACTGTTCTCAGATTCTAAATAGCAGTGAAAATCACTAGCTATTTTAGCTCTTGCTCTGGAGCCTCAAACTCAGTCTACTTTATGTTCAGTGCTAGTCCTCAAATCCTCCTAGTGGGCCAGCGGGCACCCCCTTCTGGCAGTGATGCTGGAGGGCAAGGATCTCCATGCATCCCCTGTCTCGGCCCTCCTACATGTGGCCCTGTCCTGCCTGCCATCTCCATGCAATTTTGAAGTGTCCTGGGACCCCAGCCACCACCATGGGCAGCACAGTGGGGCTAGAGTGACTTCCCTGCTGGAAAGTCTCTGTGACCTAGGGGAGGGGTGTGTAGAGCCGTCCCATCCACAGAACAGTTTGGGGTGGCTTTCTGGGTTCCACGTGGGGGATGCAAAACGTCCCAGTCTGCTGCTGTGACTGCAGGGGAGCCTGACCCCCTGTTGCCACCCTGCACCAAGACTACACTCCCCTCCCCTGGTAATTCCAAGGCCATGTCCCTCCTGGTGGTAGAAGGTGTAACATAGTGAGGGTGCTCTCTACTTCTAATCCTGTGTTCACTCTGTGCTGCCTTGTGTTATGTGTAATTCCTGATGACTCACTGCAGATGTGTATTGGGGCCAGACACAGGGGAAGGGAGATGGGATAGGCGGAGCTGCCCCAGGCTGTGGGGTAGGGCCAGAAAGGAGTCAGTCTCCTCTGGGCTAGCAGGAGAGAGGAGGCTTGGAGCAGGAAAAGGGGGTGTCAGGCCTGGGAGCTCCTTCCCCCAAGAGGAATAATGCGGTCTGCCCTGGCTCCTATGTTAACATCGATCCTAAGCTATGCTGTGTGTCTCAGAACCAATAAACCTTCTGTTCTACCTGTCGGCTGAGAGTCAAATCTGGCTGCGGATGGGGATGCAGGGTCGGGGACTCCCTGACACTCTGTGACAGGAGGTTTGAGGGAAGGAGTGCGGTGAGGGGGAGAGGGTGGAGCAGGGACAGAAAGAGGTGGGGCGAAGCAGGAACTGGACTTGGGGGAATTGTATGGACACCCTCCCACTAGCCTCCAAGGCTTGCATGAGGACAGGCACGCAGGCTGGAGTTGTGGAACTGCTCAGGCTGTAGATGGCCTGTGGGCTGTGAGCTCTTGCTGTTTGGCAAAGTTCTCGAGTCCTCTGATCTTGCTGCTTGGCAAAACTGAACAGCAGAAGAGGCACTGTATTTTGTGTACGAGATGTCAGACAGTGCCAGATTTACTTTTGGTTCAGGTTTGGAAAGGTATATTAGCAACAACAACTAGAAATGTATTCTGCAGAACAGAAGTCATTTTGGAAGTTTGTGGTTTAGTGATTAATATTATGCAGAGACCTGTCTGGGAAGGTTTCCCATGTGCCCATTGGGAAGTGGTGGAGTAAATGTTATTTTCAAGTGTTGGTCGGTACAATGCTGACTTCAAACTTAATTTTGAGCTGTTTTATGTGTCTTAGTATGACCTTTTAGCACTTGTTATTGAGCGTTGCAATTTTTTTATTCATAGTTTTTTTGTGTGTTACAAAGAAGAATTTAAGGACATGTTTTAATTGTTTTCCTCTTGTGATGGCTTGCATATATTACTTGAATGAGAACATATGCCTCTCGTTCACAACTTTCCCCCCTGACCTCCCCTCCAGCTACTCTAGAAAGTAATTAATCATGTTTTTCATCGGGTTTTCAATGCCAGTGAGGTAAGTTATCCCCATTTTACAGATGGGGAAACAGGAGCAGTGAAGAGATTTGCCCAGAATCAGCTAGCAGTGTCAAAGTATGGAATAGGTGTCAGATCTCCTAATTGCAGTCGATTGCTCTGTCTACTAGGCTGTGCTGCTATTCCTCTACAAGTTATATGGCCTTCCTTCTACAACTGTGGCTAGAATTTAGTGAAATCCTAGTGGATGGATGTCTAAAATGAGTGTATACTGATTCTCCAGGTAAACTATTTTAGGTACAACTACATTTTGAGTTAAAATGTTTAGTAATTGTATTCCACTTAACTGTATTAGCATACACTGTGTACTTTTTAATT
Source organism: Apalone spinifera (assembly GCA_030068395.1). Taxonomy (NCBI): domain Eukaryota; kingdom Metazoa; phylum Chordata; order Testudines; family Trionychidae; genus Apalone; species Apalone spinifera. The sequence goes on from JANRFK010006688.1 coordinate 32,544,963, forward strand.
ACTCCTAGGACTGGTTGACTGTGGTTCACTTGCTGCTGTTTTCAGTGGGCAGCCACTTACATGTTACTTTCTCCTGTGAAATACTAATGTAATGCAATAGTTAACATACCAAGTCACTGTAGCTCATTACAAATTCCATTATTCATGGATAAAAGACCTTGCGTCAAACATTCCATCACTTAGCTTTGTGCACCTACTTGCAAAGAGATGAGGTTTTTGATTTATTGTATCTTTAGATACAATAGAGCAGTTTGTGCCCATTCAGCTGCTGCAGTCTGTTGGCTTCACTGTAAACTAGCTATGCTTGGAAGGCCAGCATGTAAAACTTTCTCACAGGAAGACAGTACATTCTCCCATGGGGTCTGTCAAAGTACAGAGCAGTGCTATTGTCTAGAGACAGGTAACTTCCTATAATGCTTTCTGCTTTCCATCTGCCTTTATATAAAAGCTTTTCTTTTCATTTAGGGTTCTTGGCTTTTGAAATTTAATACCTAAATGGTTCAGGTTCAGTTTAAAAAAAAAAACAAAAAAAACCCTGCCCATATCTTTGCAAGTACAGTAGAATCTCAGTTACAAACACCAGAGTTACGAACTGGCCAGTCAACCCCACACCTCCTTTGGAACTAGTGAACAGGAGCAGTTAGTGAACAGTTTTTGGAGGGACTTCTCCAAGTGAAGGAGGAGCGATTGCATGGCCCTTGGTGTAAGTTTGTCTGGTGTGTTTGCTGCTTCAATGAAATATACCTGTGGTCTGTTTGGGGGGAGGGGCGGCTGTGTGCTGAGCCTAGTGGCTAGGGATGTTAAATATCAGTTAATTGAATAGTCGAGTAACCTCATGAATTATTGGTTAGTTGACTATTTTATAGTCTCTGGGGGTGGGCCCGGCAGCCCAGCCTCACTCCCGAGGAGCCCCCTGCCACTCTGCACTGCTGCCACCGCTGTATCAGAGGCAGCAGTACAGGGTGGCAGGCTGGAGCTGGTCTGTGAGGGGAGCCAGTTTAAAAATCGGCACCCCTCGCCGACTGGCTGCCTGTCACCCTGTGCTGCTACCTCTGAAGAGACAGCAACCCCTGTCTTGGGAGGGGAGAGGGGAGGAAGGAGGGAGTCTGAGCTCCTGGACCTGGTATGAGCTGGAACTGAGCCAAGTGCCTGGGTCCGAATACACTTTAAATGCAGAGCCGCAGCAGGGGTAAGTCCTGGCCCCAGGGTGAGCCAGGACTGAGCTGGACTGTTGGCCAGCCTGCTAAAAAATGTACTGGCGAGGGCTGGGAGGTGGGAAATTCATGTAGTCTATAGCATTAACCTATACGCTTTTGCTTATTAGTTAATCGGATAATCGACTACACTATTATATCCCTACTAGTGGTCTGATAGGCAAGGCTGTGAGCTTTGATCCCTAACCCCTTTTTGCAGCTGGTTCTCCCTAGCAGTCTGTAGTGGTTCTCCATAGCAGTCTGCGTCTATTAGAGGCAGCACAGCGGTGAGGAGGGGGGCGCTGGGGAGGCTGCCTTGAAGCAGGCTCTGCCTGTGGCAGGTCTTCAGGCTCACTACGAGCAGAGGCTGCTCCGCATTCCACGGAGCAGCCTCTCTTCACAGCCAGCCACCACGGACAGAGGCTGCGGCCAGAGCAGCCTGTGTTAATGGCCAGCCTGGGCTTGTTCATTCCCGGCTCGTGCTGGGTTTAGGACCTACCCTAGCTGCAACTCTGCATTTTAAATGTAGTAATAGCTGGGTGGCTCTTACTACATTTATAATGCAGAGCCACAGTAGTCCTGGACCTGCGAAGCAGCCCCTGTCCGTGAAGCATCTGCGGAATTTGTGCACCTGGTTCCTACTACTTTTTTAAACTGCAAAGCTGCATCGGGGTAGCTCCTGGACCTGGCGTGAGCCGGGACAGAGTGCCTTCCCCATCGACATATCGACTGCTCGATTAAAATTGTATCAATTACATGATTAGCCAATTTATCCGCTTCTTAACATCCTTAAGTATCAGAGGGGTAGCTGTGTTAGTCTGAATCTGCAAAGGCGGTGAGGAGACCTGTGGCACCTTAGAGACAAACCGAAGTGTTGGAGCATAAGCTTTGGTGGGCAAAGACCGACTGCGTCACATGCATCTGATGAAGTGGGTCTTTGCCCACCAAAGCTTATGCTCCAACACTTTGGTTAGTCTATAAGGTGCCACAGGTCTCCTCACCGCCTTAACATCCTTAATTTGTGATATTGCTAAGGTAAAACACGAATAGGTTTCTTAAGTCTCAAATTAGAACTCTTTATATACATTTGGGGGTGGGTGGGGGAAAGAGCATAAATCTTCTTTTAATGCCTGTAGATCATCTTTAAATAGCCCTTTACAACTTAACCCTGCTTTATCTAGCTGATCTAGTAATACCACAGCATTGACCTATGTTCCTCCTTTTTTGGGATTCGGGTTCTGTAGTTTCCCCATCAGAATGTTGTTCTTTAAAGACTTCTGAAAGCATTCTCCACACCTCATCCCTGTTGGGTTTTGAACAGCAATTCATGTTCTTAAACTATAGGTCGAGTGCTATAGCTATTTTTAGAAATTTCGCATTGGTATCTTCTTTGTGTTTTGTCAAATCTCCTGTGAACGTACTCTTAAAACAAATGTTTTGTTAGGTCATCATAAGAGATATGTGGCAGAATGTGGGTAAAACAGCAGGAAACACAAATTCTCCCCAAAGGAGTTCAAATCAATTTTTTTTTTTTTTTAAAAACAAACATCATCAGCATGAAATCATGTTCTCTGGAATGGTGACCAAAGTATTATGAATGTTTAGCATATGTGTCACATAAATACCTTGCAACACCAGCTACAAAAATGCCACGCAAGCAGCTGTTCTCAATTTCAGTTGATGATGAAAATAATAAGCAGGCAGCAGTGTTACCCATATATATATATAAAAATAAACTTTTTTGCCTTAGCGATTGACTGAATGGGAAGTAGGACTGAGTGGATTTTAAAGACTATAAGTTTGACATTGGTTTGGTTTTGCGTTCAGTTATATAACAGAAAACACTACACTTATAAGTTATGCTTTCATGATAGAGATTGCACTACCGTAATTTGAAATGAATTGAAAAATACTATTTTATAGTGCAAATATTTTTAATAAGAATATCTAAAATGAGCACTGTGCTCTATATTCTGTGTTGTAATAGAAATCAATATATTTAGATGTTTTCTTTCAGTGTAACTTCAGTTGGTATTCTATTGGTTTGCAGTGTAATTAATTTGTTTTAGTTTTTTTAAATTGATTTTTTTTTTTTTTGGTTAAGTTACACCATTAACTGATGGACAACCCTGCTTTAAAGCCCTTTTTTTGAAGTCTCTCCTACACCACTGCTTTATGCATAGGCAAAATTCCCGATATAAGCTTTTCAGCTACTATTGAATCTTAAGAAACTGGAAGATAAATCTTAAATGTGGTGTCTAGAAATCCCTCATTGCCTAGCCATGACAGGCATTACTGTTCCCCTGCTTGCCTTTTCCTACTCCCTCATGCTGCTGCAATCATTGTTATTGTTCATCTGTCCCCATCACAATTTAAACAACTGAATGTTTAACTTTCAAAATTGTATCAAGAATCTCCATATTTTCTGTTATTCCTGTCCCTAGCCTTTGTTTTTCATGTTTTTTAGACTGTCTTTCAGGGTAAGGATTACCTTCTACATTTTCATACTACGCAGCTCAGTTGTGCCATGGTCACTGCTGAGTTTTTGGAGACTGCCATAATACTTACTTATATTATTCATAAATCCTGCCAAACGTAAAATAAGCCTTGTCTACACTGTTTGGTTACTGCAGTGAAGGAAGCATTTTGTGGGCTATCAGATGAACAAAGCTGAAATATATTTAGAGTCTAATAAGGCTTAAGAATTTGTGATATTCATGACTTTCCTTTTTGGAGTTTGAAATTACTGTTTGTGTATCTGCTGCAGCCTCAACTTTGCCCATAATTCCTTCTGCATGCCTATGGAGACTCACTATTTGTCTCTCACTAAATGATTCTGGTATTGCCTTCGTTATAGACAGGGCTTGACAAACCCCAGTGAGAGCTACTCGCCAGCCGTGCATGTGCCAGACCGGTGAATGGGGTGCACGGAGTGACCGGCTGAAATCTACTTGCCACGGGCAAGTAGATTCAGCGGTTTGTTGAGCCCTGGTTATAGACCACTAGACTTTCACACACTGTAAGCTAGATGAGGTTTCTTGACTATAACTTGGCCTAAAACACACTTGTGGTTTCTGGCAGTATAGGATCAGACCCGAAGTATGCTGGAACTGGGCATAATGCATCTGGGCAAAGGACATTAACTTTATTTATTTAACTCTTGAATTTGGGCGGGGCGGTGGAGGGAAGTTGGGGCAGGAGGGCCACTTACCATGGCCAGCAAGATGGCATGCTCTGGTCCCAGCTGTTGACTGCCCCCCAGTGGCCACAGTGCACTAGTGTTTTTCTGGCACAACCAAACCCTCACTTTAGAACAGTGGTCCCCAACCTTTCGGGGCCGCTGGGCACCCGGGGCTGGGGCCGGCATTGCGCATGTGCCGCGCGCCAGGCATGGGGCTGGCCCAGATAATTTGGTGAGCGCACATAAATGCCCTGGCAGGCGCCATGGCACCCACGGGCACCGCGTTGGGGATCACTGCCTTAGAACATAAGAGCTGCCAGACTAGGGCAGACCAAAGGTCCATCTAGCCCAGTGTCCTGTCTTCCAACAGTGGCCAATGCCAGATGCCCCAGAGGGAGTGAACAGAACAGGGGATCAAGTGATTCCTCTGTTGCCCATTTCTAGCCTGTTGACACAGATTTGGGACACCATCCCTACCCATTCTGGCTAATAACCTCCATGAATTTATCTAGTTCTTTCTTGAACCCTGTTAAAGTCCTGGGGGTTGACCGAGCTGTGTGAAGAAGAACTTCCTTTTGTTTGTTTTTAAACCTGCTATCTATTAATTTCTTTTGGTGACTCCTAGTTCTTAGGCTAAAAAGAAGTTGCATACCGAATTTGGTGGTCCTAGGAGGTGTTCTCTGAATAAACAGACTTGCGGACGAGCTTCCAGACAAACACACAAATGTCTAAAATATATATACAGCCGCTCCCCGAGTTACAACCACCTCCACTCTACGACCAAAGTGGTTGTAAATGCGGATTCGAGTTACAAACGGCGATCCACGCTTACGAACAGCGCGGTCGCCATGTAACCCTATGGGATCCGAGTTACAGACCAAGTGTTGGTCCGTAACTTGTTCATAACTTGGGGAGCGGCTGTATATAGGGAGAAGGGTAGATAGATAAGCATAACTTATGCTTGAATAATATCAGGACATCTTGATAACTCATCCCTGAGAATGGGACCATTCTGATTCCCAAATTTTGTTTGTCTGTCCCTAAAGTCAAATACGAAAACTATGGACTCTTGCTTTCACACTCTTTCTGTTAAATTGGTTTATGATGCATACCAAATTGCTGTTTTAATGTTAGTGTGGTTGGTGGGTGGGTGGGTGTGTGTGTGTTTGAGATCCTATGCTGTACTTCTCCAGAGGTGTAGCACAAAAGGTGTAGCCCAGGTAGAGGGCCAAGGTGGCTGTGTATCTGGGCTACCTCTTGGGCTGATGTAGTCTCCAGAATAAGTTAAAGCAGCTCCACAGGCCCTTCCAACTTAGGGTAGCCGTCCTTGACCATCTATAGGCTGCGTTGTAGCACAGAATGTTCAGAGGAGCTAATTTCTTTATATACCTCCATGCTGGCATTCTGCCAGGGGGCAGAGGAGGGCTGCCTATGTAGGTTCTATGCTGCTTCTGTGCTGGAGATATTCCCTAGGAAGTTATGGCCCCTTGGAGCTGTTAGGGGAGACCAGATTCCAGTCCTGAATCTATTTTTAGTAGTGCAAATTTAAAAGAATGAAATTGGTCTAAAATTCACTGTTGACCAACTTGGTTGTGAGGCTCTAGTAGAGTGAAGGATGTTGGGGGGCAGGTATGTCCCCTTCCTAAAGCACTGAGTGGGGGCAGGGAGAAGGGTTTAGGTTATTGTACATTGGAAAAGTCTCTTTCAGATGTCGCGCTGCTTCTTATGTGACTTTTGGGTAACTGTTTATAAAAAGCCAGCCAAGTTTGTTGTTACTGCCAGCACTGCAGAGCTAATATAGTGGCAGGAGAGCCAGCTGTCATGTATTCTGCCGTACATCAACAACAGAACTAAGCGCAGATCCTAGTACCATTCTCTGTAATGGTAATGTGTGACCCAACAATCACCCAGCTTTGTTTCAATATCGACTTGCTCTCAGTACTGGTAGCAAGAAAATTCTGGCATTGGTTTGTAACCTGCACCAATTTTATATGAATAAATGAGGGAAAGCATATGGGGGTCACGTTCTCTTAAAGAGGTTAGATGTTTTGTGAATCTCTCTGAGCAGCAAAGATTTTCTTTTTTTAATTACTGATTCAGTAAGATAAGGTAAATAGACTTGTCCCTGTCCTAGCCTGGGTATGCTGGAACTCATTTGACTTATCTGTTGGATTTAGCTGACACATGATCAACTAAGTGGGGGAGATGGGTGGGAAGGAGTTTGCTTTTGTTAGGCTGCATCAATATCATCCAGTATTCCTGTTTAAATTTGAGAGAGTTCAGAATTGCATTACAGCCTAGCAGGAGTTTTGTTCTGTTGACAAAAATGGACTTAATACAGTAGCATAAAGTGTCCCGTTAAACATTTTTCTTATTGTGAAGTCAGGTAAGGTAAATAGAGCTTGGATCTGCTGTGACTGACTTAACCACTTAAGAAATCCTCTTGAAGAACCTTACTTGTATGCTTTCTACCAGGGTATTTGGGAATTTAGGACACTTAGATTCTTTCTCATTAAAAAGAAATGGACAGAAATCCTATTGTTCAAATAAAGTTCACACCATCCCTCCCCCCTTAAAGAAAGTTGATGATGGTACAACCTTATCGATTAAAGTGGATTACATTTATTGTGTTAAAATTAACCACAGATGTCCGTGTTTGTTTTTCATTGTAATTCTATACTTTCTTCTTGTCTCATGGCTCAGTATGTACAACGAAATGGTGAGCTAATTTTCATGAATCTTTTGTTTTTCAGTTTTCAGTTGACCAAAGAAATGGTGATGGAGAAGCCAAGTCCCCTGCTGGTCGGGCGGGAATTTGTGAGGCAGTATTATACTCTGCTCAATCAGGCACCTGACTATCTGCATAGGTAATGCTGCTTAATGTTTCATTTTGTCTTTCTTTGCATGTATTTAACAATACTTTTGTGTCTATAAACTGTAACAAAACCCTGCTTTTGGCTCTCCAGGTGTAAGATTTGGATACTTTTTAATGTGCTAATTTTTGCTGGATGGACTCTAATCTTACATTAAAATAATTCTCTCATAGTTGTGACCAAATGGACCAAAAATAAAATATTACAGCACAGCGTTTTTTTTTTTTTAATTTAAGGTATTTCTAATGGATAGTGCTTAAATTTTGAGGACTGTTCTGTTTGGTGTTAGCCTGAAGCTTCTTTACTAAATTCAGGTCTCAGTCTTAAGATTTAGTTTCAAAACCATGGTTGATTAAAGTTTTTAATTGATATAATTAAATTTGAAATGATGGCAACCTATTTTAAGGTCTAAAATTAATTTAATCTACTAAATTATTTTTAAAAGGCACATTATGTCATTGAGCTGTCCCAAGAAGTGTAAGGAAGTAGAGCATTCTGGAATTCTATATTGTATGCAGACTCAGAGGAAAAACATCTTTAACTTTAACGCTCAACTCAAGCATTATAACTGTCAGTGTCTCATACTACCTTAAATATCTCTATTTTCAGTCTTTATAGTAAAGTGAATATTGATATTTAGGAAAATGTCTACTTCTGGCTTCTGTTGTGCAGAAAAGCTGTTGTCTTTGATCAGTTTTGGGTTATAGGTTAGTTAGTGTAGAGCCATGGTCACCAACCCGTCGATCGCGATCAACTGGTCGATCGTGAGGCCTCGACTGGTCGATCGTGAGGCGTTCTGGCACCCCTGCCCCCCATTTTCCCCCCACCCCCGAGAAGCCCCACTACCTACCTCTAGTGTAG
>JANRFK010006688.1:32553170-32564475 GCA_030068395.1 Apalone spinifera
TATAATTATAAATGCTTCATTTTAGATTTAAATAGCATGAATAAAAAAGACCATGTATTTTGTAACTATAAACACGTTATTTTAATTTTATATATCACATAATTTAAAAATAAACTGTTTAAGTAAGGGCTGGGGATAGGAAGTGATGGACAGGAAGAGAATAGAGAGGGCGGGCTTCAAGGAAGGGGTGGGGTGGTAGATCTTCACCTGTTCTGAGATTTAAAAAGTGATCTTGGGTATAAAAAAGGTTGGAGACCACTGGTGTAGAGAGAATATTTTAATTTGGATAAGTTCATTCATCCTAAAAGATGGACCCTTTTGCATTTTGAATGCTTGTAACCGAATTCCAGTTCTGTCCAAATGCAGCTTGATACATGTCCTCAGGGAACATCTAGTAAATAAGAAACACATCCCTCAGTTTCTAACATAATAAAGGAGTAAAAATTTAAAAACCTCCATTAATGTATGATCTAGTATACCTATGCACACTTTATTTAAGTAATTGTATTGCGTATCATCCTGAATACTCCTAGATTATGAGGCCAGAAGAGTCGGCTGTATGATCATCTGCAGGTTTAACCTCTCTAGTCTGTGGTCAGGCTAGGGATGTTAAATTGCATTTAATCAACTAATTGACTAGTCAATAAGGGGGGAAACTGCAGAGCCCTAGAGGGTTTAGCTCCTGGTCCCAGGAGCTAACTCTGCTGCAGCTCTGCCTTTTAAATGTATTAAGAGGTATCCGGCTGAAGCGCAGTGGTGGGGGAGAAACCAAGTGCAGGCTGGGAATCAGCTAATTCCTGGCTCGCGCCCAGTCCCTTGCTATGCCTCTGCCTTCTCTGACCCCCGTAGAGACAGTACTGGGGGGAATGGGCTTTTAAGCTGGCTCCCTCCAGCCCCGGCTCCCCCCCCCCCCTTCCCTTTGCCTTTGATATGCTTATCGGATAGTCAACTAGTTGCATACAACCCCAGGTCTGCCATGATTTTATTTGCCAGATGTTTTCTTATGTGTGTAGTTTTCCTCCGTCCCACAAAGTTTGTTTATAGCCACTAGTCCTGACTCTGTGTTCTGTGCTGTTGTTTAGCTCTAATTTACCCCTAACAGCCCAGTAAGCTGTGGAAGTGCTGATAATGCTGCTAGACGATATTGACCTCTTGTGGTTTGGCAAATTCTCTGATTTGGCACCGGTCACGTCCTGAGGGTGCCAGGCTAGAGAGGTTCAACCTGTAGTCTGACCTCCTGGCTAATGCAAGTCCTAGAATTTTCCTGACTTAAGTCCTGTTTGAATGTCTGCCTAAAAGATACATTTAATCTAGATTATTAACAGTAATGGAGAGTCCACCACAATCTTTGGTAAATTGCTCCAGTGGTTAATTACCCTAACTCAGGATTTCCGAAACACTTTTGGCCATGGAGTCCCTATTGGGTCCTGAAAACTTGGTGGAGCCCTTAAAATGTCATGATTTTTAATTCTGTAGGTACCCAAATAAAAATAGAATTCCAAAACTTTGTCTATTTCTTGTGTGTTTCTTTTATAAATAGTTTCATTAAAAAATGAATAAAAAAATAACAGGGTCGTACAACTGTCATTAATATTTTATTTTGGAGCCCTTGGATCCATTGTGCGAGTCTCAGGGCTCCGCGAAGTATGCTTTGGTAAACCCTGTCCTAGTGGATAGAAACCTGTGCTTTATTTCTTGTCTGAATTTGTCTATGTTCCCCATCCAGCCATTGGATCGTGTTACACCTTTGGCTGTTAAAATTGAAGAGCCTGTTTTCAATCATGTTTGTTTACCATGTAGTTGGTAATGAACTGTGATAGTCACCCCATAACCGACTTTTTGCTAGTGTAAAGGCCAAGTTTAGTATAAAAGACTTATTTCATTGGTATAAAACATGCTGATTTGCATTCAGTGAAAACCGACCATTGTTTAGAAAAACTAGAGTAAATGCTAAATAAGATTAAAGTCAATTATTTAAACTAGGTACTGACTTAAATAGGTCTACCCTGATAATAAATACATCATTTATTGGCAGACTTGTTCTTGTTTGGGGTAATGCTTCGCCACACTAGATTAGCTAAGAACACACTCAATCTTGAAACCCCTTTTAATTCATAAATGTCGCTAGGTATCCAGTGAAAATGATTTATAATTGTTTACAAGTATGTAGAACAGCTAACCCCTTCATTTAGCCCAGGCAGTTTGCTGCATATGCTCATGGGGGTGTGGTGTGGTGTGTGTTGTTTTTTTTTTTTTTTTTTTTTTTGTTCTCCTCTTACCTGTTGGCAAAATTCTCTGCCCTGTAATGCTACTGCTATTTTAGCAAATTGCAGAAGGAGCTATAAAATGGAAGCTTTGTCTGTAGTTCTTCGCAGTAGTAGCTTTTAAAGTCTCTAGGTTAATAAAATAGTCTGGTTATGAATTATAATCAGAATTTGACTAAATATTGCTTGAAGGCACTTGCTAGCCCAAGGAATAGATTGACCCAGAGCATGGTGGTATGGGAGAAAAACACATGAAGATGCTACAAAGCTTAGCACCAATCCCAGGTGCTGGGATAGGGTGACAAGATTCTTGATAGGGAGCTGTGGTGGTTCTGTCTCTTGGGTAGAAGAACGAACGCTCTTCTTTTGCTCCCCAAATCACCTGATGGTCCTAATGGTTAAGGGGGTGTTTCCTGCTACTTGGCCTGCTTTTTGGCTGTCTTTCCTGAACACTTCAGTTGCCTATCTGTGCTGCTGTTCAGTTTTCCAAAACAGCAGCAGCAGAGACAACTAATGAAATTGGATTTTCATCTCTAAACTGGGTAAGGGTTAAGTTTACCTGGTTAACTGAATAAACAGGGGTGGGAGGGGCCCTTCCTGCTGCCATGAGCAGGGGCTGCTCCTGACCCTGAGTAGGGCTCCTGGCTCCTGACAATTTCTAAATTCTCAAAAAAAGTGAAGAAATAGTTTGGGTTGATTTAAAACATTTTGTTTGATTTTTTTTTTTAACTTGTATTTATAAAAAATTCAAAACAACATTTTGTTTTCGAACAGCTTTATGTGCTGAGCATAGCAAAATGGGTATTGTCAGAACGTTTTTCGTCCAAAACAAAGTTCTGTCAAAACCAACCAAATGTCTCTCAGGATTTAAATTTTGAGGAAACTGCATATTCCAGCAGAATATGGTCCTGTTAAAGTTTCTCCAGCCAGCACAAGTACTCAGCCTTGGATGAGATTTAAACACATTGGCATGCTGAACACCTTTTTAAAAACGGGCTTTCTACAATCATCTGGTCTCCTGTAGGATCATTGGGGCTATTCTTAGGTGAATCATGGTTTGGGGGCTGGCATGGCTTGCTCAGTTTTTTGTTTAAGATAGATAAATTTTATTTCTTCCTCCTATAAAACCAATATAGAGTAATTGTGGTCAGAAAAGGTCTGTAAAATTGGCAGTCAACTGAACCACGTTCCACTTAGTCATTCTTAGCATGTAAAAGTCAAGTTGCATTCTTTTTGTCTCCAACATTGTCAACAGAGGTAATTTTACAGGGTTAGCAGTTAATTGGGGTAAAAAGAGTTTTAACTGAGCAAATTTTAATCTAGAAATTACTGAAGCAATAAACATGAGCACTGCTGTTACTAGAGGTCACTTTCCAGAGTGGGGTTGTGTGTCAAAACTGATGTCTTGCGACTTTACCAGTGGCTTGAATTTTTTAGTCAGACTCCATTGGGAGTATGAAAAATTCCAGAGTACTCTTTCTAAAATGAATCCAGAGAATCTGGAACTGGCCAGGTGCCTTCAAACACCCTTTAAATTATTTTAGGGGATCAGGAAACTCCATGGCCTTTCAATGAATATTAATTTCTGTGCTGAACTCTGTACTTTGCAATAGGGAAAAATGAAGAATTTTGGTTTTGAAGAACAAATACTTGCAAATAGGTAGAACTCTGTCTGATACAGATGGGGATACAAATTTTGTATCTAGAGCTCTGCCTATTTGCATATGTCTGCTTTATATCCACAGGTAACCACATCCACGGCTTGTTTTTGCAGATACAAAATTTGTATCCCCATCCGTATCTGCAAAAACAAGCCGTGGATGTGGTTACCTGTGGATATAAAGCAGACATATGCAAATAGGCAGAACTCTAGATACAAAATTTGTATCCGCATCCATATCTGCAAAAGTGAGCTGTGGATCAGCATCTACGTTCATGGATGTGATACCTGCGGATATCCACAGATTTTTCAGAACCCTGCAAATAGGAATTTGGATTTGCATGCAAGTGACATTTTGCACTGAGCAATCTTGACTGAATGCCTTTAATAAATCTTAGTTCAGGTATAGTATTTTTATTGTAAAATACTGTTGTCTGAAGACCAGTAATATGATTCAATGTTTAATGCAACAAGGCTTAATGTATAAATGGTTCCCTCTTACAGGTTTTATGGAAAGAATTCTTCTTATGTCCATGGTGGCTTGGATTCTAATGGAAAACCAGCTGATGCTGTCTATGGGCAATCTGTAAGCATTTGTAAAACTGAGTGAAATGCTTTTGCAAGAATTAAATATTTAAATGTAAATGATTTTTCTGATCTAAAATCATCTGGCTTGTTTAGTGTTTGGAGCAGAACCGTGTGTTAGATCAGTGGTTCCCAACTGCTGGTCTGTGGACTGGTGCTGGGCCGCAAACTGCTGGCCACCGAGCTGCGACACGCTGCCAGGCCACGTCCATACTGGCTGCTCTGGCACCGGGGCTGGGGTATACCCCAGGCATGTAGCTGGTGGCTGCCAAAGCTGAAGCTGGCTGTTGTGTGGCAGCTCAGGGGGCCAGTCTGTATCTCAGCCCCGGCCCCCAGAGCTGTTGCACAACAGCTGGCTTCAGTTCCAGCTGCTGCCACGTGGTGAGCGGCTGCCACAGCTGAAGTCAGCTGGTCATGGTGGCTCTGGGGGCCGGGGCTTTGATTTTATGTAAATATTCAAACAATGTTACTGTTCCACCAAAAGCTTGTGACTGGGTTTGCCATTCTGCAGTATATAAAAGGTTGGGAACCACTGTGTTAGATGATACTGAGTGAGTGTGTGTGTGTGTGTGTGTGTGTGTGCATACTCTTTGGGGTGGTTGTAGTTTTAATTGGTGCAAGATCATGTTGGACAAGCCTAGTCTCAGACTTCAGAATTTAATTTGAAATAAAAGCCATTCTGTTGGGCTTGGAAGGCAAACTGGTCACATGTTCTAAAACTGTGAACTGCTACAGAATTTAGTAGATAGAGATGAAATACTGACAGTAATGCCACATGAAGCAGAGTGCCCTGGGTCATGCTGTCGCAGTGGTGAAGCATTTAATGGTATTCAAACAGGGATGCCATCTGCAAACTAAAGCAAAATTCAAGTGTCCTCTTTGACTCTTGTCTACACTCAGAAGAACAAGCTCATAGCTTGGTTTCCTGGGTTTTTATTTCTGTCTGGATGCTGCCTACATGTAAGTTCATTTATGATCTATTTTGCAAATGGCATCAAAATTGGGGGAGAGAGGAGGAAAAAAGCCAAACAGCAGGCTGTCCTGGAGAGGCAAAACAGTGACGGGTGAAGGTATTGAGAAAAATTTAAAGAACTGCACCAAGGGAATGTGGCTTCTGGACTATGGCCTTCTAGGGCTTTTAGGGCAAGTGTGGGCTATGAGGAGAGGTTAAAAAGACTAGGACTTTAAAACTTAGAAAAGAGGAGTCTATGATAAAGGTCTATAAAATCGTGACTGGTTTAGAGAAAGTAAATAAGGAAAAATTATTCACCTGTTCCTGTGATATAAGAACTAGGGGTCACCAAATAAAATTAATAGGTAGCAGGTTTAAAACAAACAAAGGGAAGTCTTTCTTCATGCACTGCACAGTCAACCTGTGGAACTCCTTGCCCAAAGGATGTTGTGAAGGCCAGGACTTTAACAGGATTAAAAAAAAGAGCTAGATAAATTCATCAGTGATAGGTCCATCAATGGCTATTAGCCAGGTTCGATAGGAATGGTGTCCCTAGCCTCTGTCTGGAAATGGGTGACAGGATCACTTGATTGCCTGTTATGTTCCCTCCCTCTGGGGCATCTGGCATTGTCCACTGTCGGCAGACAGGACACTGGGCTAGATGGATCTTTGGCCTGACCCAGTATGGCTGTTCTTACGTTCATCAATGACTACTAGCTGGGATAGGTAGGAATGGTGCCCCTAACTATGTCAGGAGCTGGGAATAAGTGACAGGGGAGGGATCACTTGATGATTATCTGTTCTGTTCGTTCCTTCTTGGGATTGGCCACTATCAAAAGATGGGATACTGGGCTAGATGGACCTTGGTCTGATCCAATATGGCCATTCTTAGGTTCTTAAGCCTCATACTGAACTTGATACTCTCTCAACCTCTCCTTCCCAATTTACACTATCGAGGCCCTTCTCATGAACTGTATTTACTTAGAAAATGGGTAACTGAATCTTTCTGCCTTTTGCAGGACATCCACAAGAAGGTGCTGTCACTGAACTTTAAAGACTGCCACACAAAGATCCGTCATGTGGATGCCCATGCTACTCTTAATGATGGTGTTGTAGTCCAGGTGATGGGAGAACTCTCCAATAACATGCAGCCAGTGCGCAGATTCATGCAGACGTTTGTACTTGCTCCTGAGGTATGATTTAGAGAGCGCAGCTGTTGCTTTTACCTTGTGGTACCACTGACATGAAAATAGTTGTACGTACTTTGGAATCTGAAGACTCTTTTTGAACAAGAGTCCACCAGTGGTTTGTTGCAAATGCTTTAAGAAGTTACATTACTTGAATCTGTTTATGCTAAACTCCAACAGCATCAGGAAGGGATGTAACATTTTGAGTTGTGGTCAGTAAGTGTCATTAAAATGTTGCCTAGGTAGGTATTCTGAAAAAATATTGCAGATCCCGACTTAACAGTTGTCTCTCAACTAATATCTCAAACATCTATGAAGACTTGCATTCCAAGCTTCTGATGTTGTTGACTTACCGCTGCAGATATTTAAAAAAAAAAAAGAGCAGTTTTTAAAATCCATGTGACAGTTGAAAGTGGGAGTAAAGAAAGAGAGATGGTAATTGAGTGGCATTTTTAACTTGGCAATTTCCAATTTATATTTGGGAAGCTGTAGCTCCCATCTCTTTTCAGTTTTAGTAGTTCATAACAATTTGTTATCTTTTCTGAGTCATTGCTATCTCTTTCCATGTGTTAATCACAATGATGAACTTAATTGCAGACCACTTGTTGTATTGCTATGTGGAGGGCATGCTTTTATTTCTGCACTGTGTGGAGTTTAGCAGACATACCACTTCCAGGGAATTGGCCATGTAACTGGGCATAGCTCCTAATCTCCATGTCTCCAGCCTTTCCTAATTGGACTTAATATGATCTAAAATCCCACTTTTGCAATGGTGCTCTATTAAAGAATTCCAAACATTAAAAGTTTAAATATTACTTTTTAAATGAGCACCATTAGAGAAACTACTACTATTCAGCATCTCTGCAAAGACTTCCTCTGTCTCTGCAGGCATTGAGGTGCTAGACTTATACAGAAAGTTAGGATGCTTTTGAGGATG
This sequence comes from Apalone spinifera, assembly GCA_030068395.1. Lineage (NCBI taxonomy): Eukaryota > Metazoa > Chordata > Testudines > Trionychidae > Apalone > Apalone spinifera. The sequence goes on from JANRFK010006688.1 coordinate 32,560,756, forward strand.
TCATTTAAGTTACTCATTAATCTCTTGGTATTCATCAAGAGCTGGGTGTTTTGAATTTTAGGGATTCTGAAACTTTATTGCACTGTGACTCTTTCCCCTTGCCCCCCTTTCTGACAACAGTTATCACCCCGGGAAAGAAGAAAGGGGGGGGGTGGGCTGCAGCCTGAGCCTTACTACCCCAGGTTGAGTGGAGTTTGGGCTTCAGCCCTGGTCCCAGCAAGTTTAATGCTGGCTTTGGGAACCCATTAAAATGGGGTTATAATCCACTTTGGGGTCCTGACTCAGAGTTTGAGAACCTCTGCTGTTTGATCAACTTTTTCTTTGAAGTCCGGTCGTAGACACATGAGCTGTGGTGTGCTAGCCAGATACAGATTACCAAGCATGAACTGCTTTTATAGACTGGAATGAATGTCTTCTGACACTTTTCAGTTTGAAATAGAACTTATTTGTGTCTAAAAGTAGAAAATAAAACTGAGGAAACACCAGTAAAATAGTTACATATATCTATTATCTGTACACGTCTCATCCTGGTGGTAGTGAAGGCAGGTCTATCCTCCAACGCCAAAGCAAATCCAGGGTTGGATCTGCATTTCCTGAACTGACTTGCTCCTCTTGAGTCCCATTTTAAACTTCTGTAGTCTTCAACTTGATTCTCAGGCTTGTAACATTCTAGCATTTTGTCTCTCTCTTTTTTTTAAATCAGGAGTGGTTTATCTTGAGCCATTCTGTTTCATTCCTGCCTTTCTCCTTCTATATTAACACAGTAAACATCCTAATTTATCAGGTTAATGTACAATATTTATGAATTTATCCTAGAGCAGCTCCAAATCTGTCTATTTTAGTTGTGATCTATTTGCAATTTTATTACTGGGAGTGCCTCCAAAACGCTATTCTGTAGATCCATAGGTAGATGCAGGTGCTGACCTTTTGTTTGGCTTTAATTAGGCCTTATTGATCTATAAGCCATAATGAAGCAAGGTATAACTGCTTGCTTGGACTGATAGCATTTTTCTTTTCTGCTTCAAGAACCATTTTAAAAGCTATCCAGTGTCGTCTTGCTTTCTGCAGAATTTTATGTGTATGGCATAGTCCTCTGTCTCCTACAGCTGTGTGTTTGCCATCACACCAGCTTCTCCACCTTAATACAAACCGTATTTTCATTTAGACTGGTGTGTCAAACCTTTGTTTTGGTTTTTTTTAAATATTGTATATGTCAAATCAAATATGAACTCACTTCATGAATTTTTCATATTGACAATGAGTTTTATAGGCTTTTTTCCTCATAAAATGGTAATATTCCCTAATCGCTGTGGCCCAGATCCCTAGGTTTGGCCAAGTTGCTTAGTGTAGTACATGGAATGGAGGGCAGAAAGTGGTACAGAGCAACCTCTCAACTCCCTTGATTCTCTGCTTGACCAGGAGCCAAACCTGCTCTATCATAGCTTAGGGCAGCCTCAACTACAAATTTGCTCTTAATCACCTAGTGTGGTGATCCTTTGGAGTTCAGCACAGACCAGTGTTCTCTCATGGCCTGTACAAGGGGAACTATGGCTACGTTTAGTCTACACGGCAATGCTATTTTGGGATACCGGAGTATTCTGCAACAGCCATCTCGCATCTTCACAGCAAGCCTGTTATTTCAGACTCGCTATTCCAACATCTCTGTAAACCTCATCCTACGAGGAGTAAGAGATGTTTCGGAAGAGAACTTTATTCCAAAATTTTTGTGCTGTGTAGACCCCTTATTTTGACGTTTGGAGCTAATTCAAATTAATATCAAAATAAGATATGCAATTTGAGCGACACAAATTGCATATCTTATTTTGAGTTATGCTGCTGTGTAGACACACCCTAAATGTAGATGCAACTTTGCTGGTTTGCTTTGTTGGGGCAGTTGCTACTTGCACACTGCCAGGTGTCCTAAGAGGGGCAGAGCTGTGACCAGGATCAGACGCTATGGCTGTAATCTCTTCACAATCATGTAATGTTTCATCCTGGGACTGAATAAAATGGAACTTTTTATTCCTGTTTGCCTCTAGGGTTCTGTTGCTAACAAGTTTTATGTCCATAATGACATCTTCCGCTATCAAGATGAGGTTTTTGGTGATTCGGACACTGAGCCTCCAGAGGGTAAGTATGTACCAGGTGTGACCACTTTAGGATGCTACCTGATACACTAGGGCTTAGGGAGGTGAATGGTTAACTGGAAAGCATCAGCCTTACCGGGTGATGCTTACCAGCTATGATTAACTAGCAGCGCCCCCCCACCTCTGTGCAAGTGGTTAACTAGTTAAACAAAGTTTAACTAGTGGAACTCCTTGCCAGAGGAGGCTATGAAGGCTAGGACTATAATAGAGTTTAAAGAGAAGCTAGATAATTTCATGGAGGTTAGGTCCATAAAAGGCTATTAGCCAGGGGATAAAATGGTGTCCTTGGCCTCTGTTTGTCAGAGGCTGGAGAGGGATGGCAGGAGACAAATCGCTTGATCATTGTCTTCGGTCCACCCCTTCTGGGGCACCTGGTGCTGGCCACTGTCGGCAGACAGGATACTGGGCTAGATGGACCTTTGGTCTGACCCCGTACGGCCGTTCTTATGTACTGATTAAGTAGGATTTTACATCCCTACTGGGCACACCCATTCCACCAGCCTGGGCTCCCTCGCATTCTCCTGCTCAGGCAGGCCCTCAAGCTTCCTCTAACACGCACGCAGGTTGGGACACGTCCAGCTGCAGAATGACACAGACATTGAGATCAGCACTGCATGGGAAGGCTTTCAGCTAAGGAATTGCTCAGCACTTGAATGCGCTCTCCCTTGGGAGCGCAAATCCAAAATTGTATTGTCTTGAGCTACCCAAGCTCATTGAAATTCGCCTCCTTGCACCCTCAATGTGGAGGAAGATGTGAACAGCTGCTTGCCTCCCCTCCACTCCATTATGAATTCCATAGACTGGGTTTAAAGAAAACAATTTTATAACTGCAAAAGATGGATTTTAAGTGATTATAAGGTATAGTAAACACATAGCAAAGCAGGTCACGGAGCAAAAAACAAACATACAACTAAGCTTAAAGAATCTGGTAATTTCTCATCCTAAATGTTGTATTGAGCATTGCTTTCGCAGGCCAGACACCTTTTCCAGCCTGGGTTCAGTCCTTTCCTCCCCAGTTCACTATTAGTTATTTACAGCCAGAAGCGTCCAGTCTGTTGAATGGTTTAGGGCAGCTGCTCCAGGCCCCATGCTTTGGGATCCCCACAGGGCCCAGACACAGGCAGCAGGGATCGGGATTGCCCCAATGCTCACAGGCAGCAGTGGGAAGTGGAGTGACCCATTACCAGCATGCTCTGCTGGCGCTCAGCTGTGTTGTTTGTGGGAAGAGGTGGACAGCAAAGGGTAGGAATAAATGCTCAGTTTTCAGAATGGAGAGAGGTAACTAGTGTTGTCCCCCAGGGTCTGTACTGGGACCAATCTGGAGAAAGGTGAAAACGGTGAGGTGGCAAAATTCGCAGATGATACCAAACTGCTCAAGGTAGTCAAGACCAAAGCAGACTGTGAAGAGCTTCAAAAAGATCTCTCAAAACCAAGTGATTGGGCAACACAATGGCAAATTAAATTTAATGTTGATCAGTGTAAAGTAATGTACATTGGGGGAAAAAAAATTCCAACTATATATACAATATAATGCGGACTAATTTAGCTATAACTACTCAAGAGAGAGATCTTG
>JANRFK010006688.1:32564575-32583557 GCA_030068395.1 Apalone spinifera
AATTAATAGGTATCAGGTTTAAAACAACCAAAGGAAGTCTTTCTTCACACAGTACACAACCTGTGGAACTCCTTGCCAAAGGATATTGTGAAGGCCAGGACTTTAACAGGGTTCAAAAAAGAGCTAGATAAATTCATAGAGGTTAGGTCCATCACTAGCTATTAGCCAAGATGGGTAGGAATGGCGTCCCGGGCCTCTGTTTGTCTGGAAATGAGCAACAGGAGAGGGATCACTTGATACCCTGTTATGTTCCTTCCTTCTGGGGCATCTGGCATTGGCCACTGTTGGCAAACAGGATACTGGGCTAGATGGACCTTTGGTCTGACCCAGTATGACTGCTCTTATGTTCTTATGACCCCCTCACCCCTCACTCACCTGTGCTAGGAAGAAGAACGAAGTGGCTGGGGCTGGTTCACTCTGCTTCCCTCTGGCACTACTAGTGAGGGCAGGCCCAACCCTGCTGCCAGTGCCAGACTCCACACCCTGCTTGTCCCCTGGGCTGCATTGCGTGGAGGGGGTTTAGGGGAAGGAGTGGAGCATAGCAGGGAAGAGGTGAGGAGGACTGAGAGTGCAGCCTGAGCAGGGTGTGTGCCCCCCCTTTCCCCCAGGCCCTGCACCCCTCTAGGGATGGCCCTGCATATTGCAGTCATCTTGGCTGGAGGTTTAACGTGAAGACAAGAACCGTCTCTGATTATCTCACTCTACAGCTTTAAATGGGTTTTACACATGGCAGGAATGGTTTGTTTCCCACTTGATCCTCCAACACCTGCGAAACCATGGAAAATGACTTGCAGTCCAAGATAGTCCAGTAGCTTGTGACATGATCTCATGATCCTGTGTGTCAGCTAGCAGCATCCCAGGAAACTTTTTGAAGCAGGTGGAAGATTAGCATCTTAAGTGCTGCTGTTCCCCAATGGCTCATTGACTAACCAGCCAGGCTGACAGCATTTCCTTCAGTGGGTTTTCCTGGTGTGTAAATGCTTTTGTAATTGGTATGTAGTCGGTATTCCTGACTTCAGGCACAGAAATGATACATGCATACACATAGGATAACCACAGTCAGTAAACCATAATATTTCCAGCGATGGCTGATGTGACTTATCTTGCATAAAATACATCTTAGCTGTGCCATATTCATACCAAAACCGTATCTTTCTGAAGAATATGGGTTGTAATGCCATACCAGGAGCCTGGATAATTCTGTTCCTGACAGCTTTTGTGGCGTTAGAGGGCACAATTAACAATTCTTAATTCTCAGAGCGAGGAGATTGTTAGGAGAAGGTGCATTTTCAGTAAGTTCAAATGGTGTCTCCTTGTAATTTTTTTTTCCTGTCTCTTCTCTGCTGCTGGCACTTCAGCATGGGCTGGTGGAATACAAACTCTTGTAGCTGCTGGCATGGTCCTCCTTCCTGCAGTGATACTAAAATAAATAAAACTTCAAAAATGTGTATTTTGTGAAAGAATCCCTCTGCTGAGCTTGGACAGCATGCGAGGTGTAACGGGAGTTCTCTTCTTTCCCTAATCCATTCTAGAATCTGAGGAGGAGGTGGAGGAACCTGAGGAAAGACAGCAGACCCCTGAGACGGTTGCTGATGACCCTGGCACTTACTATGAGCAGTCTGTCAGGTAAAAAGACTGTACTCTTACTACAGGGAAATCAAACCTTGCATCATAGGATCTGGAATCAGTTGCAAAGAGAGATCCGGAATGAAATGTATTCTCTCTAGAAGCTGGGCTTCTACTGCGGGATCTGTGGCATAAAAATGGCTAAATGATGCCCTATTAGCTGTGAGGTGGAGAAATTTTTCAGCCGATGTTCCACAGAATAACCTATAACTCTCGCCCCCAGGAATTTGGTGCCTACTGGAGTAAATTTTGTAGTGCTGCTCATCTGGCTTGCATTGCACTTTGCATAGCCGGGTTAAAAGCAGGCCTTCAGTATGCCCTTCATCAGAACATTTGTGATGTTCTCTAACAGCAATGACTTGGAAGAACAGCTGGAGGAACCGGTAGCAGAACCTGAGCCAGAACCAGAACCAGAACCTGAGCAGGAGCCAGAACCAGAAGTGCAGGAGGAAAAATCTGAGCCAGTATTAGAGGAAACTGTTCCCGAGGAGACAGTGGAAAAGAGTCCTTCTCCAGTCCCTGCAGACCCTGCTCCAGCAGTGCAAGAGGACTCCAGGGTAACGAATTGAGTGATTTTCACCTTTTCTTCTTCTCTTGATGGATGGTGTATCACAGTATCCATCATGAGCTTTGCTCTGTCAAGATAAGGGTAGCTGGATGAGAGGTATCCAGATTGTTTTGCATAAGACTTCTCTCCTGCTCCCGAATTGTCCTTTTTGCCTCAAAATTGATCTTATCCACAGAAAAGTGATTGGCCAGTTTCAATATGACAACAAATAATTGGGACCCCTCTGTATTTTGTACCTGTTCAGTTTGCTCCAGAAACTGGCTTAAATTTGTCCTTGAGTTTTTACGATAAATTGAATGCTTATGGTGAGGTTTGGAGGGATTAAATTTCTTTGGTTAATAATCAAAATGTAGGCTAAGTAAGAAAAATATTGCTTGAGAATTCGAGTTTTTGTTTGAGTTTTAAGCATAATTTTCTATTTTGGCAGGTGATGTTGACCATTGTGTGTTAATAGTTAAGTTTTAACTCTTTGTGTCTGTGTCGTCTGTCACTGTCTGCCCCAACTAATTTACCACAACTGAAAATTTAAATGGATTCAAAGAGGACTTTGCGCAGATCCAAAGAGAAAAGTTGAGAATTTAATCAATAAGCATCAATATCCATTGAAATGTGTTTAAAAAAAAACAACAAACCCACACTTAAACTCTGTCAAGCCCACAGCTTATGGTTGTGAAGTTATTTTTCCAGATGTGGGTAGTGTAACCATTGTCATGATCCATCACTCTGCTACATCCTTATCTGTCTATGCATTAAGGGGTTAAAAGCAGCCTGGCTTCCCCCATTGCAGTGGGGGGTTAGATGTAGTATAATGGCCCAACACTACTGCTATGCCATATTTCTCTCCTGCTGCATAGAGGAGTGCTAGGAATGAGGCACTGTATGGCTGGATGCTCTACATCCGGGCTTTTCTGCATTGGGACGCTTCAGAGGCAGCTGTGGGGAAGCTGCTGAGGGCTGGATTCAGACTATAGACGGCTTAAATGTGGCTTTAAACAGGATCTGGGTCTGTTGCTCAGAAGTCAAGCTGCTGACCTTGAATTACTGAGGGAACATTGTTCATTCCTTCAGACATTTTCATGGGCATCTGTAACCAGCAAGAATCTCCCGCCCAGTGGAGCTGTTCCAGTATCAGGAATACCCCCTCATGTTGTGAAAGTACCAGCTTCGCAGGTAGGAATTCTGCACTAATCACACATTTATTTGGTGACTTGGGGAGAAAAATATGGAGTAGAAATTTCCAGCTTCATGCCTGGATTTTTAGGGCTCTTCTTGGGGTGGTGGAATTGCCAGGGGCTTTGTAAATAACTGTTTAAACAAAAATCACATTTGTAACCCTTGTAGCTGTGAAGAAAACCTTCATCAATGTAGGGCCAGATGGGCTCTCAGTGTGTGTTGAGCAGTGTCTGGCAAAGCGGGTATTTGCACGTGAAAGCTTATGTTCAAATAATTTGTTTAATTTTTAAGTTATCACAGAACTCCTCATTTTAATGTGTGTTGTAGAGTGTATTTGCCTGGATAAACCTGTGCACCAATCTAGTGAGGGCAGATCGTTGGGTAGATCTTGGACATGCTTGCCAAGTTAGAGGAAGTAAAATCTTTCAGCCATTGTTAATCAATATCCTCTAACTCAAGGTATGTTTTATTGCATGAGGGATAGCTGTTGAAAATCTAGCACTACACAGTGCAAACAGAATAGCCTAGCATTTTGAATTTAGAAGTATAACTTGAGTTGAAATGCATCCTGTAGGAGCCAGAAATCTTTTGCAAATTCTCGGGATAATCTTTAATTTGATAGGAAGGTCTGAAAAATGAACGTTGCTACTAGACTTGCCTGTTTTTACACATCACTTTACTGCTTGTTTGTTTCTGCAGCCCCGTCCCGAGTCTAAGCCTGAATCCCAGACTCCACCACAGAGGCCTCAGAGGGATCAGAGGGTGAGGGAGCAGCGAACAAGCATCCCGCCACAGAGGGGGCCTAGACCAAGTAAGAAGAGCTCGGAGAGTGGAGCAGGAGCGAAGCATGTGTATGCGCGCGCGCGCACACCCACACACCCTCCCCTTTTAATTGCCAAAGGAGCCACAAAGCACTCAAAATGCAATGATAATTACTCTTGCTACTGTTGCTATTTCAGCTGATCTATACATGAACCTCTGTGCCAGTGTTCCCTCAATTTATTCCATCTATGTGCAGAACAAATTTGATTTGCACTGAGGCATGTGCGGCTGTGCACCACTAGTAGAAACACACACTGCTGGCTGTGGGCACTCTGCTAATCAGCTGAGCAGCATTTTAATCTCTCCTGTGTGTCTGTGCAAGCACTCAGTTTACAGGGAAACGAACATATGCTGAGAAATGAACATATGCTGAGCAAGCTTTTTGTATTTGAGAGACTTTCTAATGCATGTCTGTTGTGGATTTTCAGTAACTTTCACTAAAACTGGAGAGACTGAATCTTATTGCATACTAGTTAACCCTGCAGGTTGGAACTGTTCAGGTATTATGCAGGAGGTTTGACCTTAAGCAAGTATGTTTTTTGTTTTAAGTCCGTGAAGGTGAGCAGGGTGACGTGGAAACGAGACGGATTGTTAGGTATCCAGACAGTCACCAGCTGTTTGTTGGGAACCTTCCCCACGACGTGGATAAAACTGAACTGAAGGATTTCTTCCAAAGTAAGTTAGTGACTGACTTCGCTGTGTTCACCACAGGGTTTGGGGGTTGCATCCTTAAGCCCGTGTCTGTTTCTGCAGAGCATTCTAATGTGTGACCAAAGAACTTGGCTCCTCTCTTGCAGATTATGGGAATGTTGTGGAACTCCGCATCAACAGCGGTGGGAAGCTCCCGAACTTTGGGTTTGTGGTGTTCGATGATCCTGAACCCGTTCAGAAGATCCTTAGCAACAGGGTAAGGTGGTGGGGTTTGGCCCCGCAGGGGTTTGTATCTGTTCCTCACTGTTAATGGTGGGTGAGATCTGTCTGACCCATAAGGAAAAAGGATGTTTTTCTAGCCAATTGATTTTTCCAACCCTCTGCCTGCAGTCTATATCCATATATGAACCGCTCTGAGTAAATGTGATTTTTACATATTCATGCTGTTAGGAAATTAACACCTACCATTGGCCAAATTTAGTGCTGAAGCAAACCCAAAGAGGGACGGCTGCCATGGAAAATGGAACTAGCCAATTGCAAGAGGTAACAGATTGTAGCATCAAAGCGCCAACAACACTCCCATAGGCAAACGCCCTTTGCCAGCAGCTGCCATGTGGGAAACTCACAGCTCTTTGAAACAAATTAATCTAATCTTGTCATCGTAGGCCAGTGGTCTCCAACCATTTTTTTTAAAGCATGAGATCTCCTTTTTGAATGTAAGTGTAGTCCAGGATCTACCACAAACCCAGACACCTTTACCCCGCCTCCTCCCACCCCTGCTCTATTCTCCCTCCTTCCCCCATCCTCACTCTTATCAGGCTGGGGGCAGAGGATTGGTGTCCAGGGGAAGGGGGATGCAGGCTCTGATCTTGGACTTGAAGGATTTGGAGTGTGGGAGGGGCTCTGAGCTGAGCCTGGGGCAGAGAGTTGAGGTGCAGGAGGGGGTTCAGGGTGCAGGCTCTGGAAGGGAGTTTGGGGGCAGGGGGACTCAGGGTTAGGGCTGGGGTTCAGGTCTGGGGCCAGGGTTCAGAATGTGGGCTCCAGCTGGGCATTGCTTACCATGGGGGAGGGGGGAAGCTTCTGGGTGGTGGTGCAAGTGGCTAAGGCAGGCTCACCTCTGTCCTGGGCCCACACCACTCCCAAGAGCAGCCAGCAACTTCTCCAGCCCCTCTCCTTTCACTCTGTGGAGATGGGGTACAGGGTGAGGGGAGGGGCACCCTGAACTCAGCACCCCCCTCCTATTCCTGTGCCCTGCACAGCAAGTAGGAGGCTCCCAGGGATGGGGGGGGCAGCTCTAAGGCAGAGGGCAGGGGCAGCATGGTAGTGCTGAGAGTAGCTGAAGTACCAGCGCTTGATAGTCTCCAAGCCAAACCAGTCAGGATCCCCTGTCAGAGGCTCCAAGATCTGCCAGTAGATCCTGAATGACTGGTTTGGTGACCACTGTCGTGTGTGTGGGGGGCGATATACAACTTGGGGGGTGGGCTCTGGATTCCAAATCGGAGAACAGCCTTTCTTCCCGGCCCAGATCCCAGGTGAAAAGCATTGACTTAAGTGTTCGCGTGTGGAGGGGAATCATGTTAGTATTTGACGTGAAGGAATTTGCACTCTAAGCAGGCCGAGTGCTGTCACCAGCTCTCAACCTGGCCACCGCCACTATGAATGTGAAAGGCTCTAGCACACCTGTATCTGCACAGCCAGCCATTCAGAGAGTTGTTGTGTGCAGCCGTCGGGGCGTCTCTTCCTCTTTCACTCTCTGTGCTCTTGGAGAGCAGTGGCCAGTCCTTGCCCCTTCCTGTATGTATTCGGTTTATATCCTTTTGTGCCCTCTTCCTGCTAGTCTCACATCTGCAGGCTCGAGGGAATGTTTGTGTCAGACTTAAAGTATAATTAACCGTGATGTGCTCCCTCTTGCTAATATAAGACACTAATGGGATTTTGTGTAGATTTAACTCAGGGCTGATCAGTTCAAAATATCCTCTAATAGTTCAGAACACTTTATTTCAGGCTGTAATTAACTTTAGTTATCTGTCGATCTTCAGGGATCATGCCCAATATGCTGGACACAGTTCTAGACCAGTTCTTGCAAGAATAACATCTCTGCTACATGCAAATACTGCCTATCAGGGCTTAAAGATTACTAGTGAACTATCAACCAGCGAGCTAAACCTGCTCGCCGGTAGTTTGGGTCAAGGGAGGCCATGCCAGTAGGCTAGGGGCAACATGACAGTGAGATCCTTAAACCCTATTCCAGTACTTGATTGCTGGGAGGCGTGTTCAGGTATTGCTGGGGCAGCACAGAGGGAACTGGGAGCCAAGATTCCCAAAAGCTTTCTGTCTGACATTGAGAAGGGGATTTCCAAGCCCTTGTTTAGATGTTACAGCATCTCGAATACCCCATAGTCTCTAATGAGATATGAAGGAACCTTCACGCTTGGATTTCTTAGCTTTTTGTAGACTCAGTTCCACAGCCTTATGTGGCAGTAGGTTAATTTTGGCTTTTAATGCTAAAGGAGCATGTATGCTGACTGCTGAGTCTTGCCATTGGCCTCTTCTCTGCTTCAGTGCAATTTACCAACTAGCTGTGTGGACAAATCATGAACTGCTACATGGCAAGCCAGAGAGTGAATCTGCAGTGCATTATGCGCTAACTAGTCACGTGGACCCTGCTGTGGTCATCGGAAGTCTCACAGGGTGGCTCTGGGTACCGTGATAATTGCTGTAGTCGTCAGGGATTATTGGTGTGGTGTCCTGACAGGTCTCCTGCTCTGCCAGTGATGACCAGTCGGCTCTGTGTGTGTGTGTGTGTGTGTGTGTGTGTGTGTGTGCGCGCGCGCGCTCAAGTCACGTGTGCCGTATTGACTTGCGCCAGGAAAGAGCACAGCAGCCACCGCGAGAGCCCCCAAAGACCACAAATCAGATAAGGATCAAAGGTGCCCAGCCAGGTTTATTGTTAAGCAAAGAACAGTAATAGTTGTTAGTAGACTGTACTGAACCACGACACATGTGTACCCTGGAACAATGGACTGACTCAGTCAGCGGGAGGTCCTGCTGCCCTGTAGGCCAGACAAAGACCGCCCCTCCAAGACCCCCCTTTACATACAGGTACAAACAAGTTACTCATCGCTCCTGGCACATCAGGTTGCCACCTTCTGATGCTACTTAGATACCACCCATCGCCCTGCACCTCGTGGTTTGATTGAAACGACAGCATAATGGATAGAGGTGTTTTAGACCCTTTCCTGAACCTGGGTCGGTATCTGTGGGGCATGTGGCCTTTTTTTAACTGGGTGTTATCGTCCTCTTGGAATGTGCTTTCAACTTGTGTCTAGTACCAACGACTGTTTTACAGCTGGTACCTAGTACCAGTTACTGTTCTACACCTGGCCCTGTTACCAATTAGTGTTTGTGCACTCAGCGCTGTTCATGCCAAGTTCTGTGAGAGGGCCTGCCTCTTGCACACGGCTTAGCTTTGCTTTACATTAGCCAAGTTGTGTCCATTCTTAGGCCTCAGATCAGGTCTGTGCTACCTAGACTTTTGTTTCAGGCCCTCATCTTGACTACAATAGCTGCTGTCTAGACACGCCCTCAGGAACTCATCACAGCAGTACAAAATGCCCCTTTCATGAAAGCAGTGGATTCCACTAGAGCGCATGGAGCCTGTGGTACAGGCCTCTGAGCTGCTGCAGATCCGAAGAAAGACCAACGCTTGTCTTGCTTATACTTAGCTCTGCCATGAGTGCAGGGGCTGGACTAGATGATCTCTCAAGGATCCTTCCAGTCCTGTGATTCTGTGAAAAGTCAACTGAGCCTCCGTAGCCATTATCAAATGCCTTGGCCATTGGAGTAAGATGAGTTTGTCTGGCTAGCTGTTATCTAACCCCTTGCTAGGAAAGGTGGAGCATGTGGAGTGTTCAGTTGCCTAAAGTCATGGTTCAAACAATTGGAAGGATGGGTTTTTTTTTTTTTAATAGCCTCCTGCCACCCCCAACAAACTGTCTGGCTGAGTACACAACTGAGAGGTTAACCCTCCCACCCCCGTGAATAGGTGGCTGTCATGAGCTTTATTTCCTCCTTCCTTGTTTTATTTCCATTCCTAATAGTAATCTCATTGACGGGAGCTGCATAACCTTCCCCTCCCCCCAGTGAAAGGCTTTGCTGGGAGAGTGACAGCTGCATGGTTAATGCTGGTAAATCTTTTTTCTTTCTCTTGCCAGCCCATCATGTTCAGGGGCGAGGTGCGTTTGAACGTGGAGGAGAAGAAAACACGAGCCGCCAGGGAGGGCGACCGCAGAGACAACCGACCCCGTGGACCTGGAGGCACTCGGGGAGGGTTGGGAGGTGGGATTCGAGGGCCTCCACGTGGAGGGATGTCTCAGAAACCAGGATTTGGCGCTGGAAGGGGCATCGGGCAACGCCAGTGAATGCATCGAGGATGTTGGCAGGGTGGCACAAACCCTTGTTCCTGCAGATTTGTGAATTTCAGCCTTGGGTATCTTGGAATGTGGCCCTAGCCAGTTATAGACTGCTACGTTTGATACTATTTTGGCCCCTTTTTTGTTTTGTTATGGTTTTGTGATTTTTTTTTTTTTTCTCCTAGTCCTTGTCCCATATTCCAGCTTTGTGGAACAATATTTTAGGAAAAGTGGATTTTAAAAAGAAATGAACTGAAGTTCCTTGCTCACTGCAAGCTTATGGACTGGATAATTTTTTTTTTAATTTTTTTTTTTTTTTTTTTTTTTGTACGAGTGGTCTGTCCTAAAGGAATGTGGGTTTTTGCTCTATTCAGTCAGTGGAATAATCTTTCACCTGCATGTGTTCAAGAGCCTGTAGGAAAACCTAGCACTTGGCAAGCATTTCAAAGCAGGAGAAACTATTGTCTATCCCTTGCGGGTCATGTGAACATCCTCTGGTCTGGCCATGTTGCCACTTGAAAAATTGACATTCGCTCTTCTCTCTGTGGCGCTGTAAAAGTGGAATAAAAGCTATCCATAGAATCTTTTTTCTTTTGATACATGATCACGAAAAGGAATTCTAACTACTGTTTTACCACTTGCAAATTTTGGATTGTGGGGTAGGTTTTAAATGTCTAGAACTTGACTCTTAAAACACTTTTCCTGAACTTGTGAAATTTTTTATTGAAATAGGGAGTTTTTTTCATGTTTTAGTTTGTATTTGTATAAAAAAAGCAAAATTGTTGTGCCTTCTATTTATCTCTCATTCCAGTCTTGGCAAATTGTTAAAAAAATAAAAAAAAGTCTAGATTTGCTTTATCAAGTGGAGTATGTTGTAATTCTTGAGAAGAGGTGTTTCCCCTCCATTCTTCCCATCACTGCCTTAGTCTATGATCATGACAAAAACTACTTCGGAAACTGAACCAAACTTTGCTGTGAGTAGTAGGTAGAGCTGTCTAGTAGTATAAAACACGAGGATTGTTGTAGACTGAATGCTTGCTTTATTCCGTGGACTAAAAAGTAGTGTGCACTTTTTTTTTTTTTTTTGGTAACGATTCCCATTGTGACTAGGAAACTTTGGTTGTAAATGTTTTTATTATTTAAAAAATAGTTGAAATGTAAAAGTGCTTGGTAGGATCCTGTGTGCTTACTCTGTTCTTGATTATGGGGGCATTTTTGCAAGTTATGCATCAGTTTAGAAACTGTCCTCTGCCAGAGGTAAAACTGCTTACGTTAGCTGCAGTGTTTGACGTCACGCTAGAGGAGTACGGATTGTGTCTCGATTGCTGGTACATACACCTGGTATTGAATACATTCCTTATTCTCAGATGCCACTGAAATTGAAAATGAAGATATAAAACACTGTTAGCAGCCTTAAAGGATGACAGTGCACAGCACACTGTGTTTATTTGGGTAACTTCTAGGGTGTTCTAATTCCATTGTATGGAAAAACATCTGGAAGAAAATCACGGTCTTCCTTCTAAATTGACCCCAAAGGCTTCTGATCTTAGATTTGAGTGGTGGCTACATGCACCACCTTCTCTCGCTAATAAGAAGTGACTGGATGATTCATTTAAGTTCAAATGCCCCTGGCAGTATCTGCATCACACGGAGACCCCAGAGAGCTTATTAGCAATTCTCATTCCTGTGAGCCAGGATTCAGTGCATCGAAGTGCTGAGTTTTCTCATGCAGGATCTGTGCAGATGGAATTGGCATAGACGCATCTTGTGGCCTCTGCATTCAGCTCTACAAACTGGAACAGAACTGCCTGTGACCGGGGGAGGTAACTATAAACCATTCCAGAAAAGTTTCCTGTGAGTTGGTGTAGCTAGTTTGTGCTTCATGCAGGTCAGTGGAAGCTTTTGTCAGAGACATCAATGTTTGTTTTAAAACCTGCTGTTCAACTCACCTCTCCAACATTTTACAGACTGACTTGATTACTTTGGGGTGAAGGTTAAAAAATACAATGCCGGTGGCTGTCCTCACAGTGTACCACCTTAGGGCATGGGTGTCTGGGAAATGTACACCCTTTGCCCTTGCAATAACTGGTAATATCTGTTCTAAATGCTTTACCTAAGCGCTGATCAGGAAAACCTAGTGCGTACCACAGCCAAGGGTCTAAGTGCAAGTGTTTCTCTGTGGTTTCCCAGCTGGCATTCTTCCGTTGCTTTTCACGCTTACCTCTCCATAATGATATATGTGTCAGATAAGCTCCCATTTGGACTGGGGAGAAATCAGACTGGCAATAGATACTTCACTTCAAAGCATTCTGTGGAGAAGCTGGAATAAATAGCACCTATGCCTGGCACATACCAGAGCTGGCAACGCTTCTCAACTTGTTAAAGGAGCATTTGCTTAGAGGGATTTTGTTGTTTTTGGCTGAAAATCTAATTTTGGGAGGGCAGCGGAGAAGAGACAAAACCTAAATGGGTTTTGTGGCTGAACTCTCCTGTTTAGACAACTAGACTTCTCTGGTGTGAATGTAGCATCGTCGTTCTATTGCCAGAAGGCCAAACTGATCAGACTCCCTTCATAGGTGAATGAAATGCAAAAATTAAAAAGATGAGAGACTTCTAATGTGTGTTTTGTTACAGGAGAAACGAGATGTTGGTGCTGACGGCATCTCAAACTAAACAAATTTGTGGTCAAGGCTACGGTTTTGGCACAGAGGTCACAGTGTTCACAGGATTTGAATCAAGTCTGTGATGAGTCTACCTCAATGCACCTCACAGTGGTAGCTTCTGTCCCGTGGGGTGGGCCTGGCTCCTCCCTGGAGGTGTTGCGATGTGGTTGCAGTGCTGCCCAGTTTTGGCATGTCTACTCCTCTGTGGAGGGATGGGTGTGCCAAACCTGAGTGTACACTGCCTGCTGACAATGCCAGGAGCAGTGAGCTGGGCCCGGTCCCGCAGGACAGGAGCCACCACTGAGAGGTGAGTCCGGGGTATACCTGCTGTGAAACACACTAAAAACCACTCTGCTGAAATCCCAGCCTATGCGTTATTGATGGGAGACAATGTCTTGTCTCCATGCTGGATGCTTAGAGAAGCTTCAAGTAGGCTAATTTATGATCAAGCCCTTCAGGACAAGAAGAGCATTCTTCAGCTGACATGTTGGCTCGGTCAGTCTGTCAGACTTGAGCCGAAGCCTTACTGAGTTGGCGGAGCTGCTCCAGCTAGATGCATTGAAATGGGCAAGCCAGTCATGCTTCTGCACTGACAACAGTGGTGGACCATGGAGAGCTCTGAAGGGCCTGGCGGTACCGTTTGTAACCTCACTGAAGACTAAGTGTGGCAGCACAAAAGCTTCACTTTAGTAACCTCGAGCTCTGTTCAGCCATCCAAGAGCTCAGTTTTGGAAAGAACATTCCTTTCTGGAAGAGCGGAAGTACGTCCTAAGTGAAGAGGCCCTGTTGGTTCTCAAGGCAGCAACAGGCCTTCAGAAGTCCTGCTCTGAACGGTTCACATGTCTACAAAAAAGCAGTGGGGTGTTAAAACGTGAGCCTTCCTTTCTCCAGGCCAGCCGGAACAAGTGCATAGTCGCTTCCCCAAGGAGCAGGCATGTGTGCGGCATTACTAGAATTAATAGGGATACCAAGAACATACCTATTTTGCCTTCTACCTGCTGGTCTAGTTCATGAGCACTGCAGGTATCAAGTCTACTTTGTAAGGAATGCAGAGCATGATCCTCAGTTCTCAGCTGTGTTTGTCGACTTACCTGAATCAGCTTTCAATAAGTATAGGGAGTGGGACAGTAAATCCTATGGAGAAGACAGGTTTTCAGTCCACTCTAAACACTCATTACAATTATCAGAGGGGTAGCCGTGTTAGTCTGAATCTGGAGAAGCGGCGAGGGGTCCTGTGGCACCTTATAGACTAACCGAAGTGTTTGGAGCATAAGCTTTCGTGGGCAAAGACCCACTTCGTCAGATGCATGCATCTGACGAAGTGGGTCTTTGCCCACGAAAGCTTATGCTCCAAACACTTCGGTTAGTCTATAAGGTGCCACAGGACCCCTCGCCGCTACTCATTACAATGTTGGTCTTGGTCTTTGCCATTTTTAACCACCTCTTGTATGGCACCAATTTTTGGTGGTCCCTTGAGTGATAAGCTGGATTTCCGTGCATGAAATGCTGTCCCTGAGATCCCTAATGAGGCTGGCTGTTCTGCCTCTGCTTGTAGAAGGTGCAGGGCCTTGAATGAAGAGTGGTTGTCCTGAACGGAGGCAGCTGTGTCTGCCTGATAAAGTTGCTACCTATGTCTGTGCCTTGTGCAAGTACCAGAGTAAACAGCCAGCAGTCCCTGTTACGCTTCGGGTGGGGCGGGAGGGGCCACAACTTCAGTATTGAACTGGAAAGAAATAGCTGGCCCTCGATATTCCTCTTCCTGGACTGGTCAGTGGAAACGTTACAATATCCAGGCATTCGTTTCCTCCCCACCTTTCAAAGAGAGCCAGAAATGTTCAAGGTAAAGACTGATATTTTTGTTGCTTCTCCCTCCCTGCCTGCTGCTGCCCATGGCTGAGAATATGAGCAATTTGCCTAATCACTTCTCGCTGAAGCATTTACAGCTTATGCCTGTGTCTCTTTCTCAGCTTGGCTGGTAACTGAGGAATTACCATTGCAGGCCCTCTGGGAAACTTATTTGCATGTTCTCTTGTTAAGGCTGGCTACATAATAATGGATTTAATAATGGACTTTTTGTTATGCTTAATCAAAAATGTTTGACAAAATGGCATGCTCTGGTGTTTCTTTAATGTAAATAGGCTTTGGCAGGCGGCTTTAAATGGCCTGCATTGGGGAAGCAACAATGCATCATTGCAGTGTAAATAGTGGCTGAAACCCTCTTTTTCCACCATTCTTTCCAGTCTTGGCTTAAGCACGGTAGGTATTGTGTGATGAATAGAAATTCAATACTTAGTTGCCTTGGCCGGTAGTAAAGGTAAAATATTTTGTCCCTCCTCCAGTCTCCCAGTCTTCAGTTTTGAGGAAATTGCTTGAATAAAGTCACTTAAAAAAAAGCCTTAAACCCGGGATCACTTCATCCAAGACCGAAAGGCAGTGCTATGTACAAGCAATGTAACAGCTGCCCATCTGAGAACCAACTGGTGAGTTTTCTACTAGGACAGTTGTGTCCCTGCATAAACATAGTTCCCTAGAACAAGCAAAAAAAAAAAGCAAACATAATTCTGGGGTGCATTAACAGGAGTGTTGGGAGCAAGACCCGAGAAGTCATTCTTCCGCTCTACTCTGCGCTAATTAGGCCTCCGTTGGAGTATTGTGTCCAGTTCTAGGCACCACATTTCAAGAAAGATGAGAAATTGGAGAAGGTCCAGAGAAGAGCAACAAAAATGATGGAAGGTCTAGACAACATGACCCGTGAGGGAAGACTGAAAGAACTGGGCTTGTTCGGTTTGGAAAAAAGACTGAGGGGGGACATGATAGCAGTTTTCAAGTACCTAAAAGGGTGTTACAAGGAGGAGGGAGAAAAATTGTTCTCCTTGGCCTCTGAGGATAGGACAAGAAGCAATGGGCTTAAACTACAACAAGGGAGGGTTAGGTTGGGCATCAGGAAACACTTTGTCAGGGTGGCTACACACTGGAGCAAATTGCCGGGGGGGTTGTGGAATCTCCATCACTGGAGATATTCAAGAGCAGGTTAGACAGGCATCTGTCAGGGATGATCTAGACCATGGGTTCCCAACCTGGGGTACACGTACCCCCAGAGGGTATGAGAAGCTTGTCAAGGTGGTTCCGGGAATATTTGGTAAATAACTCGATTATCCTAATTGAAATATTCCAAAAGTAGTAGTGTTAGTGGAAAAAAGTTGTGGATTCTAGAGTCTAGAATTTATTTCCTTTCATATTGAATAGGGGGTACGGGAAGGTTTACTAAAAGCCAAGGGGGTACGGGGACCGAAAAAGGTTGGGAACCCGTGATCTAGACCATGCTTGGTCCTGC
Source organism: Apalone spinifera (assembly GCA_030068395.1). Lineage (NCBI taxonomy): Eukaryota > Metazoa > Chordata > Testudines > Trionychidae > Apalone > Apalone spinifera. Next base: position 32,579,825 of record JANRFK010006688.1, read on the forward strand.
CGTGAGGGCAGGGGACTGGACTTGATGACCTCTTGAGGTCCCTTCCAGTTCTAGTGTTCTGTGAAGTAAGTAGCATGCCTCAATGCAAGGAACCATATCTCCACCCGCTCACTTGAGTAGAGCAGCACAAAAGAAATACCATAGTTGCTAGTAAATCACTTCTAAAATGCTGTTTTTAGGGTCCAACCTATTGGCAAGAAAAAGGTGACCAAAATGCCAGTTGGACGCAAGTTGGTGCTATTTGAAAAAGCAATGTCATTTTGATATAGTCATGGACAGGGCTCGCCAGCCGCGCTCTCCGGCGATCTGCGCATGCGCAGATCGCCCGAACCTGGCTCTTCCGGGTTGCAATCTACTCGCCACGGGTGAATAGATTGTATTATTTGTTGAGCCCTGGTCATGGATATAGGGCACTCCCACCTATCTTCAGTAGAGTAAAAAGCTGCTCCTTCAGTAAGGGACCTAACAACACACCTTGTCCTAACTCCTGCTAGGCTCAGTCTGTGTAGTGTAAAAGATGAAACTATATTCCCAAAGTGCATACCAGCAAAAAAAGGTGTGGGGATCTGGCTCATTTGCTCCTCTTATACAGATAGAACCAACCATTGGGGATTGTAGTGTGGACGGGAGCTCAGAGGGAGATGGAGAGAGTATCTTTTTCTCTCACCCCCCTCAAAACTAGTGTGACAATACAATGATCCTACCTCTCAATATCTGTAGGATAGCACTTCCCAGCTGTTAGCATTGGCTGTAAAATGACATTTTGTGTACTAAAAATCCACAGAAAGCAAATTTCAGAAAATGTTTATTTTGTCTGTTTTTAATTGGAATTGGCATGAATGTATGGTTCAATAAATATATATATTTTATATACACTTACAACGGAAGTCTTACATTCCATCTTCAAACTGCTGAAATAGAACTTTTTCTTAAATTTTGTTTTTACAAGCCAAAAAAATAAACTGCCATTGCTTCTGTGTTCATGCAAATTGTACTTGTATAAGTTACAGATTTGTTTCCATGATGTAAAAATGTTACTCTTAAGGAAGCAGTTGCTTTGCTGTCTGTGCCCCATATAGCAAAACATGTCCTTAAATAGAGCATTAAGGCCATACCAATTGTATAGATATATACAAATAAATAAATTCACATAGAAAAGACAGGGAAGGTGGATAGGGGAGAACAGAAACTTACGAAAGTGTGTGTTTGGGAGGTGGGTTCTGTCTAAACTACTTTGCACTTCTTGGAAAATGCACTCCCTTTGATTGTGTCAATAGTTTTTTCCAGTCCATATTTTCTGTGTTTCTCTGGTCCTGGTTTTGCGGTAGGGGAGAGTAGTGTGAAAATTAGTTTCTGCTCTTGCTGCGTGTTTCCTACCTGACTACCCACTGTTGGACAGTTGCTGCGTGTTTCCTACCTGACTACCCACTGTTGGACAGTTGGGTTGTGACCATATTGCTGCTACAGCTGAGAGGATGGCTTCTTCCAAGGACGGAGTGGCATGAGCATGTGGTGCTGCTAACTTCTATTGCAGCAGGCTGTTCAAGAACAAACCTGAACTTCCTTTCTAGCGCTGGGAGTAATTGGAGAACAGTTGGTGGCTGCCCAGTTTTCTTTTCCTGCTTATCAGATGTCTTTACTCCAGGGAAGATCATCGCTGCCATGATCAATCTTCCTGAGTTTGATTTAGCGGGTCTAGTAAAGACTCGCTAAATCGAACTTGGAGGGCATCCCTGTCGGCAGCCAGTGCTCCTGCAAGGAGTAAGGGAAGCCGATGGGAGTGTTTGCTCCTGTTGGCCTCCCGCTGTCGGCAAACTGGAAACAAGGTACATCAACTCCAGCTATGCTACTTATCTTAATTCAACCTTCCCTTCAGTGTAAACCTGTAGTTGGGAAGAGAGAAAATTCTTCCTCTAAACTCCATCCCCCAAATGCCTTGCAAGAGGCCGACTGTATTTTCTCACCCATGTTGCATCAGCACAGATAGTGGCCCAAATCTTGCCAGGTTGAATGCGAACAACTTTTGTATTTTTCTTTTTTTTTAAAAAAAAAGGTTGTTTGAATTAAATTGAGACTTATCTGATTAAAATCCCTATACTTAAAATCAGTCATTTTTCTGTCTTACAGTAAAACCTGAGTCCATTAGAAGGGAAAAGGTTTTAAAAATCTTAGGTACTTTGTCTCTGCTATTGCTTGTTTCAATGCTCCACTCATTAAGAATGAAAGCAAATGACTTGACTTCCTCATAGGTTCTAGTTTCTTTTCCCTTTTCTGGTGGCAATGTGTTGGCCCAAGCTGAAGAAGTTTGCAAAAGGGGTAGGTGAAAGTTTACAAGCTGGGTAGAATAATCTGCCACAAAGCTTAAAATACGAGAATGTAAAGATGATGGAGGAAGACCAAACGAGGAAGTAGCACCTCTGCTGCTGTGTATAAAACAGTAGTAACAAGATCTACTACTGAGCATTGATAGGCCAAATAAGCTTTTAAAACAAAGATTGTCTTTTCATGCGACTTACAGAAGAGAGAGACAGAAAATACGAGTGAATAGCATTATTTCTAACTTTTCAGGGAGGCATTTTTCACAGGCACAAAATCTTTAAATACCAGTACATCAAACATTCACATACAGTTGATGTTTTTGGGGAACTCTGAGCTGTCCTATTCCAAAGATATTCTGAGAAACCAGTACTCTGCATTGAGCAATTAACTTCTCTACTGTATTTGTTCCTACTGGGTGTGGCTTCTCCCCTCCAGAATAAAACCACACGTACCTTATTTGTGCTAAATAGAAATCCTAAGTAATTTGAAGAGTTTTTGTGCCTAAAGATAGGCCTATTCTTTGAGTTCGTGTGTGTTTAGTTAGAGGGGAGAAGTCTCTGCTAGTTTGGTTTGTTTGGCCACTTGTGTAATATGCTTTGCAATACTCCCGCTTGAACACGTTAAATGTGATACCTTGTGTTAGAAAGTGAGGAGACAAGCACTGCCCAGGAGATGTCACCCTCTGCAACAATACTGTTCCTCTGGCAGGAGGTTGTTTGGTCTAAGGTGGAGGACTACAAGCAGCTGCTTAAAGAGGTACCACCCGTTTCTCCGGTGGCAGGAGTCAGTCTACTTCCAGCATGGTACTGGCTGACAGTAGGTAGATGATGCACTGCGGCGGGACAGAACCTGTGCCCTTTGTGCATGTTCGTCCTTCCAGACCCGGGGCCCGTTGCTTCGTCCTTTCAAGCTCTCACTTCACCTCGGTGTTGCTGCATTTCAAACCTACTTGTCAACTGCATTTCACGAGTGCCTGCAAATTCAGTTCCACTGTGAGGCTCGCTTATGTTTTGCCCGGCGGCCCAATGAGTTCATGAAAGAGGTGGAGAGTTCTGGCCCCGGTGGGAGCGGTCAGGAATATCACAACCAGGCCCAGTACCTGCCCAAGGTTGGGCTGTGTTTTGGTGTGTGTTTTCGTAGCTGTATTCAGTTTCACAGAATGGGAGGCGCCTGGCTTGGAAGTGGTGCACTGACGAGTCGGGAATGCATGTGAATCGAGCCATTTAGCCTTCCCCTTTGTGCCCTCTGCCAACATTTCCGGCCTGCTCCAAGTTCCCACAATTGGCCTACGGTTCATGTCTTACCATTTGCGCATCAATTCCTGCAATACTGGCCTGCACTGAGGCTGGGAGAGGCTTCAGCAAGCAGAAGGACGGTGCTGCTGCTAGATACGCCTCGCCTGCTCGTTCATCCC
>JANRFK010006688.1:32614079-32625236 GCA_030068395.1 Apalone spinifera
AACTTTTCCGTTAAAAGCATTTCTGGAAAATCATGCCAGTCTAGACGCAGCCTGTGACAATACTTCTTGAGTGGGGTAGGACACAAGAATCCAACACCAAACTGTCCTGCTGCTTCTCTCTTTGTCGTGCCCCAGGCTTGTAACCATCTGGACCAGGCTGATTCAAGGGATCCACCCAGCAGGAAAACAGTATCAGCAAAACAAAGGCTATTTCTAAAGGCTAGCGCCGGTTGAGACGCTTCAAACAAAACATTTTCCTGTTGGAAAGTGCAGCTTTGTCCATATTGTAATTTTCTGGAGGGAAACGGATAGGTCTCAGCCACGTTTTCTATTGGGGAAATTTGAAACAAAAGATTTTGCGTTGGTAAGGGCAGTGTCAATCTTTGGGTATGTCTAGACTGCATCCCTCTGTCAGCAGAGGGATGCCGATTAGGCAGGTCGACATTGCAAATGAAGCGGGGATTTAAATATCCCACACTTAATTTGCATAAAAAATGGCCACTGTTTTTGCCAACTCAGCACTTTGTCGGCAAAAAGCGGCAGTCTAGAGGGGGATCTGTGGAGAAAGAAAGCCTTTTTTGACAGATCCCTTATGCCTCCTGCAAGGAGGTTTACAGGATCTGTCGAAAAAGGTTTTCTTTCTCAACAGATTCCCCCTCTAAATTGCTGCTTTTTGCCGACAAAGTGCTGAGTCGGCAAAAATAGCAGCCCTTTTTTATGCAAATTAAGCACGGGATATTTAAATCCCCACTTCATTTGCAACGTCAACCTGCTTGATCTGCATCCCTCTGCCAACAGAGGGATGCAGTCTAGACATACCCTTTGTGTCTACCTGAGCCTCTGCCGTGCCTCATGGGAGTTGTAGTTCCAGATCCCCCGTGTCTCATTCTTTCCAGACTCCTGTGATGCTATGCTGTGTTTCTCGGCATTATGCTCCATGCTCATAAGAATGGACCCAGTATGAGTCCAAAGGTCCATCTAGTCCAGTCTCCTGTCTTCTGACAGTGGCCAATGGCAGGTGCCCCAGAAGGACTGAACAGAGCAGGAAAGCATCAAATGATCCATCTTCTGTCACTCATTGTGAGGTTGAGTCATCCGGCGTTGGCGGTGGAATACGAATCCACAATATGAAGGAGGCAAAATGGGATGTCTTTTTGGCTCCTTTCCCCACTAGCCTTTTTAATAAAACTGCTTGTTCTTCTTAAATGTATTGCTTTTTTATAAAAAGGGAGAGTGGGGGAATGGAGGTTTTCTAAAGACCAATTAGTGCAAGTCGTACAGTTCTACAACCGTGTCCTGGACTCCTACAGCAAATGAGGGAGTTTGAGGAGGAATTCTGGGGGAGACTCTATTGTAGGAAAATAGCCTCTGACTTGTCCTCCCAGCTCTCCTGCGTGAAAACCGCACAAGAGAATGAAACAAAGAGGTTAGGAAACAAAGTGATACCCAAAGCAATGTGAGTTGAAGGATTTCAGTATAAACTCTTAACTCGCACTGGGTTTCTTACTGTAGTGCCCCAAAGTTGTGTGGATGATTTGCGCCTGGGTCGGAGCAATATCTGGGCAGCTGAATGGTTTTGGGCTTCCACACCCTGCAAATTTGCACGTTCGCTTGGTTTCAGGGCAACGGCAGAGGGAAATGGTCCCCACAGGTTTATCTGTATCAGGAGTTGGCCTTTATTCAGCAGTCAGTGGTCATCCACAAAGGTAGCAAACCCCTAGTGGAGACAAGGAGATGAGGGCTGGATATTGTAGGGCTTGGTCATGTAACATTCCCATTGATATCAGGAAGAGTAGCTTATATTTGAAAATTGCAGGATCTGGTTCTTATTTAATTTAGGATAAGTGGAGTGCTTGAATCGGGAAAGAAAGGGGTTATCTAGACATGTCCTTGTAAAGGGCTCACCCTCTCGTAAGCACCCCTTTCTGGCTAAGGGCATATGTCTACTGGCTTTGGGAGTAGAGGGTATCCCAGATGCCCTTTCTTCCAGGTTGCCCAGAACCAGGCTTCTTTCCTGCCCCCTTGAGTAGCTACTGGAGGTTGTGGGGGACCCAGGCCCACCTACTCCTCTGGGTCCCGGCCCAGAGATTCTATAAATAGCAGTTGTCTATAGCACTGTTACTCACTCCCTGGGCCACTTTCTCATGGATCTACTACATCCTTGCCCTCTCCCAGGGCTTTATCTTAAAGTCCCCACAGCACCCTGTCCAGGACTCTGAAATTCTCCCTTCCCACCATGTCCAGTCTTCAGCCACCTGACCTGGGCTTCAGCTGGGTCCACAATCCACCTTACGCTCTGACCTGTCCAAGGTACTGCTGCCTTCCCAGTCAGGCAGTCCCTGGGTCTGCCTGGCTTGAGCTCCAAAGAGGAACTGCCAGGCACTGGTCCAGCAGCTTCTTTATACAGGCTTGCTGGGCCCTGATTGGCTACAGCAGCAGCAGCAGCCACTCTAGCATGCCTGGAGGATTTCTCTTCTGCTCTTTTCCCCGTGGTGGGGTGTGGCAAGGTCACAAGCCTCCAGCAGGGGGTTTCAGGCCTAGTCCACTCTGCTTCAGCCTTATTCCTGGCTTTCTCTTCCCAGCCCTCTCCACACCCTCCTCTGTCCCAAAGTGCAGCTTTAACAATAGGTAGGGATCACGTAGCAGAAACCCGTCCAATCCTCTGCTTACTTCAGTTCAAATACTGAGTGAATGGCTTTCCTCCACCTCCCTTGTGTTAATGGGATTTCCCTCTTTGCCCCAAACACAACCTTGTTTCAGAAAGCACAAGTGCGGACTCCATGAGCAACAGTTTCAGTCTCGAATCCCGCTCCCTCTTAGTTCGGGGCTTGAAAGACTTGCAAATCTTGTAAGGATCAGTAAGCTGACCCTCACCTAAACACTTTAAGCAGTCCTTGTGAGGGTCATCATGGGGCATCTGTTTAGAGCAGTGTCTGAAGGGTTTGACACTAACACCTAACTATGAATAAGAAAGAGAACACTTAACCAAAGATAACAACTATTTACAGAAGATAAGCTAACGCTAAGGGCAGTCTGCCAGAGCAAGACCAACATTCCAGTTCACCCACACGGGCGGTAAGAAGGAACTGAGTGAGGTAGGGGCTGGCAAGGGTATATATGTGCGGCTATGTCGGCGCCACTCTAGGGGGCTCCCCAGCTGGCCCAAAAGGAGCTGCTAAGGGTAAAAAAGTTCCGACAACGGTGCAGGGAATGCAGAGGAGAACAGTTTTATTCGCTGCATCTGTCCAAATTCTTGGCAAATTCCTTCACTGTGGCCTTTTCATTTCTTCTTTTCTTCACACCCGCATAGCTGGGGTTTCTGAGGTTTCATTGACATTCAAAACCATTTTCCGTTTATAGTGAAATACAGTGAGAAATCTGTGGCTTTTTTAGGAGCATCACCACGGTAGATCATGTCTGCTTGGTTTACAGCAGCAGCAGTGAGGACTGAACCATCTCCCTACTCCAAAAAACACATTTCTTGGCCTAATGGAGAATCTCCTTTTTCTGTTAGGGATGGAAGGCCTATGGCACACAGTTGAGCACGTTTTATGTTTTCCAGTAGAAGGTCCAGCCTAGCAATTTGGCTAGTGCCATGTGATTGTAAACTGAATCTTGACTATACTATCTGTGGTAAAAAGTGAAACACCCGTGTTTGCTGCTGCTCCCGTGCCATTGCAGGGCCGCCATCTTGGATTTTACCTCAGAATTGTGAGCATGGAATCAACTCAGTAGGCTGGAGTTAAAACCCACAATGCCCAGTGGTTTCAAGCCCACTGCCTAATGCTCTGTTTATTTGCCAGCTTCTCAGCTCAGCCTCCTGCATGCTCAGGCTCTTAATCCCACGTAATCCCTCTCCCCCCGACCATTCTCTTTAGCCGTCTCACCTGATACTGTAGAGGACGTTGCCATTTCTGGAAATACGCAAAAGTTTGTTGTCTGTGGTGATCTCGTGAAAATGGGCCCCCTTCTCATTGGCAAAGAACAAGTCAGGCTTCCAGATGGAGTCCAGCATAGAGGGGTCCAAATCCAGAGAGTCATCGGGGTACTCGTTGTATGCCAGCCGAGGGTCATTCCACTGTTGCCGCAAGAAGATGTTCACCCGATAATCCTGCAGGGAGGGCACAAGAGTTAGTGGTGGGCATGAAGTTAACAGTGCCCAAAAGACACTAGAAGTGCTCAGTGCAGAAGAAAGAGACGCTGAAGCCAGCTGGGTTGAAACAAGCAAACAATGTGTTTGGCATGACTGCGCTCACGCTCTTAATCTATGACATTCTCTACCGGCATGACTCCTGGAGGAACAACAGCCTTTTATTTTTAGCTCTGTAGCCAAGAGATACATTGATGGGCAAACAGCTGCTGTCCATGACACCTGCTCTGTGTCAGCAATCCCCAAATCCAGAGCATGTCAGACTTCCCAGTGCTATAGTTTTCAACCCTTTTTTTCCTTTGCAGACCCCTAACATTTTTCAAATAGAGGTGCAGAGCCCTTTGGAAATCTTAGACCTAGTCCGTGCAACCCCAGGTGTCTGTGGACCACAGGTTGAAAAGTTCTGCTTCTGCTATTGTGCATTTAGCTTGAAAAGAAAAAAAATCCATTCAAATATTTGCTACTGAGCCTACACTCACACCAAGTCCCTAGGTCTGATAAAACAGTGTTTATTAACCGAGGGTAGGTTTACACTAAAAGGGAAGGTCGAATCAAGATACGCAACTCCAGCTACATGAATTACATAGCTGGAGTCGACATACCTAGTTTCAAGTTTCTCTGCCATCCCCGCAGTTGGAGGCCAACGGGAGTAAACACTCTTATTGGCTTCCCTTACTCCTCACAGAAACAGGAGTATCAGCTGCCGCTAGGGGTGCCTTCTGAGTTTGAGTTAGTGAGTCTTAACTAGACTCGCTAAATCAAACTCCAGAACATTGATCATGGCAGCGTCAATCTTCTGTTTAGTGAAGACATGGCCTTAGCGTGTGAAAGGCTGAAATTAAGGGGCAGGCACAGAAAGCAATTGTATTCAATCTTCCGCCTCCTGGTAATCTGTAGGCATGCTACCTCAAATTCATCCCACATTTTCCCCCTTTTTACTTCATCATCACCATCCTTGTAGCTCCTGCTCCATGGCATCCCTTCTTTTGACCAGAGTTTACCACCACTCCGCATTGCTTGTAAATGGAGGAAAGGATCAGGAAAGAACACTGGGTGTCCACTCCATCTGTACAGCTGAGAGTCCATTTACCGTCCCATTTTTACCTAGGTTCTTTGTCGATATTACTCATTATATAGAATCATAGAACCATAGAGGCTGGAAGAGACCTCAGAAGGTCATCAAGTCCAGCCCCCTGCTCTAGGCAGGACCAATCCCAACTAAATCAACCCAGCCAGGGCTTGGTCAAGCCGAGACTTAAACACCTCTAGGGATGGAGACTCCACTACTTCCCTAGGTAACCCATTCCTGTGCTTCACTACCCTCCTAGTGAAATAGTTTTTCCTAATATCCAACCTGGACCTCTCCCATGTAATGAACTAACATGGCTATATAGGCTTGCTGATGGGTGAGGGGGCAAAGGGAGCATTTGCCCTGAGGTCCAGTGATTTAAAAGGACCTGGGATGTTGGGACACCGTTACCATGGCAACCGGAGCACCAGGTCCTTTAACTTGCTGCCGGAGCCCTGCGTGGTGGTGTCTGGGTGGTGCTGAGGCTGAATGGGGGAGGTCTGGGAGGCATTGAGAACTGTCTGCCCCTAGCTCTTCAACCCAAGGGTCCACCCCTTCCCAGTGCCAAAACCCCCCAACATTGTCCAGGGCCTGGAGAAGTTCAGCTCTGTGGCTGTATCAAGTGATCTCTGCTGAGGCAGCACTAATTGTGACTGGAACACCCCTTGTGCCAGGTACCACACGCATAGTAAGACATCGCTCTTCAGGGCAGGGGCGTTCAATTGAAATAGGCAGGCTGGCTGAAGGAAGCCCTATTGAGGCTGAGTGAGACGAGTCACTTGCTCAAGATCCCCCAGGAAAGATTTCCCCCAGGAAATCAAGGGCTAGGACTTGAACGCTCATCTCCTGAGTCTCGGTCTAGTTCCTTAACCATCCTTCCTCTGGATGCTAGCTAGAGCTCTGTAAGTGTGGACGGCTTATAGGAGGATGGTGGTGGTAAGGAGGGGCTGTCTGTTGCAGTTGGACATGGGACAACTGAGGCAGCAAATTCCATCTCCCAAAGGACAATTAAAAGATGAAAAAAATGAATCAAGATGCTAGCGAGAGCGAGCGAGGACGAAAGGGGCTGGTCCATATTTACATATTCGTAAATATTAATACCTCTGGCACCAGCCAGTCTCAGCTGATCTCCTTCCAAACCTTTTGCTCTGAAACTTTCTCCAGTTGGGTGGGTGGAGGGGCAGTATGGGGTGATGTCATTAGCGACCCGTCTCTCCCTCCTGTTTGGGTCTCTTTTCCAATCATCCCGCATGACAAAGAGTGTCGATTTTATAGGCTTGGTCTGCAATTTCATTGTGCTGCATCCCACCAGCACTATAGAAAATGTCATTTGTGTCATTAGCCTCATGTCTTACAGCTCTCCCCAGACCAAACTGGGTGTTGATTTCCAGTTCACATTCATCATGACCCGTTCTCCTGGACAATAATGGGGAACTTTTGTTCTCCCAATGGCTTCTCGGTGCCCATCTGTCCCTTTCCCTGACTTTCACACAGGAAAGGAAGCAGACAGATTAAAAGGAGAAAGAGAAAACAGACTCTCAGGTGGGCCATAAATGCTTCAAGTATCTTGGCAGTCGGAGCTGGAGGAGTGGCATGACACAGACCAATTTCACTGCTCCTAGCCAAACTAATTGTTAGTATCCAGGTTATGGTTTTATTTAATGACTTTCTTACTTGAAGTAGCCGGAGGCATTTTACAAAGCTGGGAGTCAGCTAGCAATGAAGTGACTGTGTGTGCAGTAAACCAGTATGGGCAGATGAGCGTTTAATGCGCATCTTGAATATTTGAAGCAATTTTTTTATTGTAAGGCAGTGTTTGCCAGGGCTACTGTGAAGAACTCAGGGATCTTCAGTTAAAGATCGCATCTGGAGGAGCCGATCCCTGACAATGCCTCAGACCAACTGGAAGTGTTATGCTCAGGGCAGAGAACGGATCAGAAATTTGAACCTATATAATATAATCTCTTCCCCCAGGAATAAAATGTTACCAAAGGAGCTGACTCAGCATAATGAATCCGCTCCAATACTCCCTATAAGCCATGTGCTTGTGTGAAGATTCCAATGCCACCCAGCTGATTAGGAGAACACCACAGCTAGGTTTGTGTTTCTATTGGTGGTCCACATTTGCACATGCCTCAGCGCACATAACAAAATTTATTCTGCATATGGCTGGGGAAAAAATCTGCACGTGGATGGAAAAGATTAGAGGGAACATTGATCAGCTCCTATTATTGTATAAACATGACTTGCAGTCTGGTTACAGTGGGGCAAGATTAGAAGATGACGTAGTGGGTGCGTCTTACAGGTTTGATTAGGATAGTCAATTATGAAAGCTCTTCTAAAAATCAGTTTTAAGACCTTGCTCGATACACATCCATGGGGCACAATGACCTTATGATTTTACCAACAGCACCTACGTCAATGTCTTGATTAAGTTACAGGAAATACATTTCTGAACATGAATACAATTCAATTCTTTGCCCTTTTGCTGAGAGCCAGGATGTCAGCGTTACAAAGTCTGGTGGGTCTTTCTCACTTAATTATCCAGTTCCTTCTCCCCAAGATAATGTCTCTCTAGAAAAATGGTGAATAGCTGTGGTCAGCTAATAGTGAAGTGCCTTGTATAGAACTAACAATCATGTAAATCCAAAGAAAGGAAAGAGAGAGGAAAAGGAGAAACGGATAGAAAAGAGCTCTGAATTCATTGCACACAGCAGCTACCTGAACAAGTTGCATACATTGATTTCCCCCTTTCTGTTTGTAAAGATCAGCGGTGGTTGCAGTCAGGGGAAAATCAATGTAATTGGTCTAATAGGCGGAAAGCAAAAGGCTGTTTTGCTTATTCAGCTGCAAACCAGCGGAATGCTAGCAGGTCATCTCCATTTCGGCATCTATTTCATGTACAACATGAATCAAATCCATGTTTGGAAGGAATGTCGGCAGCAGCTGCCCGGAGTGTGCTCAGCCATGTGGAAAATGACCCAAACCCCACCACAAGGTCTTGTGTTACTCAGCGTTAGTGCTGTTGGGCTAAATTCATAGCTGCCGCTGCAAAAGTCGCCAGGAAGAAAAGAAGCTAAACAAAGAACGGCTTCACATGGACTGTCCAATGGATGCTACAGGATGGGAGAAGGATGGAAGCGGATGGATTTAATTCATCTGCAAATTTGATACTGTTTCTCTGGGCATGAACAAAGACATTAACTGGATGTTGCATTATAAAGCCCGCCTTTCCTGGATTTAACACCTCATTTTTACATCAAAAGCCAAATACTTCCAGCTGACTTCGTTAGCCTCATTAGCACCTCAATTCACAGGTACTTTTTTTTCTGTTATAAATTCTGGGTTCCTCTTATCTGAGGAAGTGGGTTTTGCCCACGAAAGCTCATGATACTATATATGGGCATGTCTAAACTTTTAAAAGAGGGATGTAAATTAGGCAGATCGAAAGTGCAAATGAAGCGGAGATTTAAATTTTTTTGAGGAGTACAGGATCTTTCAAAAAAGGGTTCCGCCCCCCCGAAAGAACCACGTTTAGACAGCGGTTTCAATTTCGAAATACCCTTTTTCGAAAAAACGCTGTGACTTGATTATGCAAATGAAGCGCAGGATATTTAAATCCCTGCTTCATTTGCATTTTCGATCTGCCTAATTTACATCCCTCTTTTGAAAGAGGGATGTAGTTTAGACATAGCCTTAACGTTTTTGTTAGTCTCTAAGGTACCACAGGACTACTCGTTATTCTCCAGGTGACAGGAAAGCATGTTGTAGGCAAACTCGTCCGTGAGCCAAATGAAAATGCATTTCCTTTCATGGAGCATAGTCTGGATATGACAGGACTTGGCAGTGGAATGGAGAAGTCTCAGCAGAGAACGAAACATTCCTTCATGTCCTAGTTCTCTTCTGGATGGGTTCTTATGCCAGACTCATCACCGTACGTTGTGTAGTGCATTAAGTGACCTGGCCGACATCTGTTTCCTGTCACTTCTCATTGGCAGCACCCATCCAGGAAAGACACAGCTTTCTGTCATAGTTCTGCGCCACCTCTCTCATTTCAGCAGTGTGGAACGCTGCAGAGATGTCCAGGGGGATGACAAGGGATATTTGCCCCCTATCTTTGACAGCAGGAGATCACATATCAGTGCCACAAAAGCTGTAACCTTCCCGTGTCCTGGCCTTAAACCAGATTATGATGAGTCGAGGGACTGGCTTAAATTAAATTTGTAGTGGGCCTTTGGCTTGCTTCTCTCTGAGTATGCTCAGGAACGGGAGGTTTGACACTGGGTGCTAGTTGGCTGGAACTGATGCATCTAGGGTGGAAAATAACCAATAGCAACCATCTGGCTAATGCTTCCAACCAATGACTGTGGCTCTACAGATGCAGGCAGCCTTATTTAAATACATCGGTCTGCCCTCAGTGAGACCTGTGCCGTGTGACTGGCTCTGTGGTCACTGCCGGATTCCAGGGACCTGCCGGGGTTTGGAACCAGACAGGAAAGTGGTCCAGAACTGACATGAAGGCTCAATGGGTGCTCGTTCAACTATTTAGCCCTGCTGACATGGATCAATGGAGGGAAAAGAAAGGAGTAGCCAGCATGGAAGGCTGGATTCAACTCAGGGAGACATGTTGCTGTCCTGCTTGGACTGCAGAGGAGGGAGGGTAATTTATTTTGGGCCATGCTTATTTCCCCTTCCCCCAAGGGAAGGTGCCAGAGCTGCTTCTGGTTTGGGAATGGGCTCTTTGCACCACCAGACAGGGGTTGCAGTGCTTAGATTGCTCCAAAGGCCGTGCATTACCCACATCTCTTACTAGGTATTGTGACTGGGGAGGGTTTCTTTTTAATTTTGCACATTCATGCGAGGCTGCAAAATTCAGTCCAAGGAAGTGATGGAAGCCAGTGGCTAAGGAATGGTCAATAGGTAGGGTTGCCAGATACTTTCACCAAAAATACCGTATATGGCGGGGGAAAAATTGGTTGAGCAAAAAAAAAAAAAAAACCCAACAACCGGACCAAAAAAAAAAAAAAAGGGTCACTACGCCTTTAAATTCCCCGCTTCCCCTGCCAGCCGCGGCAGGGGAAGAATGTACCGAGCGGCCTTCCGTCCGAGAAAAACAGAAAATACTGGATGTGACGGGGCGGCGCAACCCCGCACTACCCAGGCTCCCCCCGGGGGGCGTAGAGCCCCGGAGTGGCTTTTCTCTGCCGCAGGGGAAGCGGCGGCGGAGGCAGCAGGCGCGCGCCGCCCGATCGGTGGCTTGGCCAATGATCCCCCGGACATGCCAGGGGAGGCGTTCCCTGGCCCAGGAGAGGCTGCGGCGGCAGCGGATGTGCGCCGCCCAGGTAATGGCGGAGCCAGCGGCCCCGCTGACATCCCGGGGGAAGCCCCAACGCCCGCTGACGTCAGTGCAGGGGAGGACGCTGAGGGCGGGACCAGCAGGGAAGGGGGGGCGGCAGCCCTGAAGAACGCAGGTGTGAGTGTCCTGGAGGGGAGGGGCTGCACCCTCCACAGGATAAAGCCGGCCGAGACCTGGACAAAAGGGGGGTCGACTAGAGCGCTGGATGAAAGGGGCTCAGGGCCTTGAGGAAGCCGCACCCAAAGCATCCCGGTAAGCGGGGGTGAAGAAGTAGCCCAGGGTGGGTGCAGAATAGTAGCCCGCGGCCTGATGAGTTGTGGCACGTAGCCCCATCAGCCAGGTGAGGAGAGAGAGGATATTCTCCTCCATCTTAGGGCCCTGGGCTGGGGTCTGGAGAGAGGGAGGGCCTGGACCCCCCCTCACATCCCCGCTTGGGAGAGTGCCTGGACAACCAGGGAGTGATGGAATCACCCTGTCCGACCGGACGGGAGGAACACAGAAGTGGAGGCAGGGGCTAAGGGACATGACCAGGGAGGCCCCGTGACACCGGACATGTAAAATATTTTCTGTTTTTTTTTTTTT
>JANRFK010006688.1:32661160-32673588 GCA_030068395.1 Apalone spinifera
TTCTCAGGAAATCAGTAGTGTCACGGAGGTAACTGGGAGTGCTGGTGGCCTAGGATCTGAGTAGAGAGTCCACGTAGCCAGACAGTCCTTCAGTGAGAGAGCCAATGCCCGAGATGATGGGGTGTCCGGGATTTCCAGGTTTGTGGATCTTGGGTAACAGATAGAACAACCCTGGTCGGGGCTCTAAGGGTGTGTCGATTTGTTCCTGCGCCTGTGTAGGGAGTGTCCTGAGCAGATGGTGCAGTTTCTTAGTGTATTCCTTAGTGGGATCTGAAGAAAGAGGCCTGTAGAATTTGGTATTAGAGAGTTGTCTGGCAGCCTCCTTTAGGATCACTTCCTAGCAAAGCTTTCAGAGTACACGCTAAAAATCAACAGAACTATTCACATGCTTAAAGTTAGGCATTTGCTTAAACATCTTACCCAATCAAGGCTACAGTGAATATACTTAAGAATATGCATAAGACTTTGCAAGACAGGGCCTCAGACTCTAGATCAGTATATTCTTATCATTTGTGTGCTTTCTGTGCTTGAAATTTATGAATCCATAGAATCCATTTATCTCACACATAGGGAATGTGGGGCCTTTCTTTTGACTTTAATGGACTTTGGATCAGACCCTTGATTTCCAACAATCCTCATTTGCTATCCTGTTTGTATTTCTACAGTTCTAGTCTCGTTTGCACGTCCACCGGAACAGCATACGTGGAGAGTTCACTACAGATACTATTACAAAATTAAAAAACGCTTTCTGTTTAAAGATGGTTTAACATTTATTAAGACTGGATGAGGCTATTACAAGCGCTGTGTGTGATCAATCACAGATTAAATAAATAGTGCTCCTTTTACAGAGATGCAGCACCCGACACAAAAAAAATCTGGTGTTGTATTTTATTCTGGGAAATGGCATCAGGAGTATTTTGAAAAGACAGATCGTGGCCTGATACCAGCCACAATCTGTGAAATTATGCAATCAATGCTGTAATGCTGGCTCACCCGCTGAAAATGACATCGGACATGGGGCGAAATGAGTTGACCAAGAAATACATTCAATTCTCTCAAAAATAGCCCTAGTCATTTAGAGCCCCAGGTGAACAAGCGTGGGTTTGGAAAGCTAGATGAGAGCAAATACCTGCTCTAAAAAGGGCAACTGAAGCTAAATGTTTCCTCGGCTGTTTCTGACTCCTGGTGTAATTAGCCAGGTCAGTCATGCTTTCCAGCGCAATGTGACTTTCAAATGAACGGTGCGGCTTTGGGGCGCCTCCGGGAGAGCTCTCCTGCTCCCCACACCGGTTCCCTTCGTACACGTCAACTGAGATCTATGCACTTTCCTGCCCCCAAATCGTGTTTTCATGCCTGCCAGCACTGCAGGGCCAATGCTGCTGTGCACGGACAAGCTGTATTGGACTCAGCTTCATGTCTAGACAGGGCAATTGCTGGCTAATTTCTAATCCCACAGTCGTAATGGGCAGGGGTGATGGGCTGAACAGAAAGCATAGGAGTGGCTTTGAGTTTTGGAAGGCAGGCTGAGCTGGTGGGGCCGATGACTCAGGGGAAAGAGGCCTTGTTTTGATGTATTGATTGAGACGATGGGCTTGCTTTAGTGGAGTCAATCAAGAGTGATTGCGCTACTGTTGGCAGGTCCCCTTGCGTAGAAGTGGTGGAATTGAATTGAAGTGTGTGCACGGTGTCATTTGCAGAGTCACGATCCTGGCCACGGCCCTGCCATGTAGACTGTATATTACAGGAAAGGAACCTTGTACCAGGCATCTGACGTTTGTGTCCCACTCCCTTTGCAGGATTAACAGACATAAATCAGATATTCAAAGTGGGAACACACAGAAACCTGTTGGGGAACATTTTTACCTGCCTGGGCCCTCATTAATGGATTTAAAGGTGGCGATTCTCTTGCAAAGTAATCTCAGGAATCAACTAGAGAGAGAGCGTCTGCGGATTTCATCTCCAAATCTGACACTATATCTCACTGCTTGAACAAAGACATGAACTGGATTGGCCATTATATTCAACACTCAAAGGACATCAAAAGTGAAGTCTAGGGTATGTCTAGACTGCATCCCAAATGAGGCAGGGATTTAAATATCCCATGCCTACTTTGCATAAAAATGGCCGCCGCGTTTTCCCGACTCAGCACTTTGTCGAGGAAGAAAGCCTTTGTCGAGGAAGAAAGCCTTTTTCAACAGCTCCCTTATGCCTCCTGCAAGGAGGTTTACAGGATCTGTCGAAAAAGGCTTTCTTTCTTGACAGAGCCCCCTCTAGACTGCTGCTTTTTGCTGACAAAGTGCTGAGTCCGCAAAACGTGACGGCCATTTTTATGCAAATTAGGCACGGCATATTTAAATCCCTGCCTCATTTGCAGTGTCGACCTGTCTAATCTGCATCCCTCTGCCGACAGAGGGATGCAGTCTAGACATACCCTTATAGCCCACTCTATTAGTCTCCCGGACACTTTAATTGGCAGTTCCCTCCCTCTTTCCCCGCTTTATATTTGAACCTCTGTGCCTCTTGCTCCATGTTTGTCATCTGAAGAAGTGGGTTGTGCCCACGAAAGCTCATGACACTCTTTCTATATTTACAGGACCATTGTTGTTTTATAAGTCCCTCTGCCTCGGTCATACGTTTCTTTTGTGGGTGCTACTTTGGCATGGGCTTTTATACATCTCACACTTTTTCTTTTGTACTTACAAGGCCTGATCCCGTGAGGAACAGAGCACCCTCCTAGCACTGCAGCAGGCTGCCAGTGCCTGTCCCTTTTTATAGTCTACAAGGGTCTAGTTTTTTCCCCCTACCGTGATGGAATCTGTAGAATGGGCATATTTCAGGGGTTTACCCAGTACCTTCTTACTTAAGGCGGCAGCCAGAAAAATAAAAAAGAGGGGGAGACAACGGAAGGCATTTTCTCTCTGGTGTAGATTTCTCGCTGTGCTGTGCTTCTTTGCTGAAATGGGCCAATGTCCTAGGCACCCAGACGGCCATTGATTTTTGCTCCAGCCGGGCTTGGTATTTTCGGATCTGCATTGTTAATGAGAACAAGTCCTGGAGGCCATTGTCTAGGGAGAAAAAAGATCTTTCATGCTGGTGTCTCTCGGGCGGCTGCTGCCAGCTTCCGTCTGAAGGCAACATGCACAGTGATTGATTGCCCTGCAAGAACCACTGTTCCACCCATGTCATTCTTCGTCTTGGCAACCCCTGGGTTATTTTTCCCCCCTGCCCACAATGAGGCACTGATAAATACAAGAGAGCCCATTGCAAGCTGTCCGATGAGGCGTTTTATTGATGGGCTCTCCTTTCCTAGCAAGCAATGAGCCAGGGAAGGAATTGGTTGGGCTTGGGGGGGGGGGGCTGGGCGGAGAGGAAAAAGGGTGCACAAATATAGGAGGGTCGCCAGGTTGTTCTCTTTGGCTTTTAAATCAAAATTCCTTGTTGGTAAATTAAGGTTTCTCAGGCATTTTGCAACTGGAGGTGGCTCTGATAGAGACATTTATATGATGCCGGCTATGTCTACAGACCAATCAGATGTGGTGCAGCCGTGAAATCGATCGCTACCCATGGCGCAATGTATGGAATGAATAATTGTCTGTATTATGGGGGGGGGAGGGCGCGTTTGCTCGGTACGTATAACTGAAGCGTGTGTCTAGCGAGAGCTGCCTCTGTTCTCTGCAGGGTATTTTTGTGTGCGCTTTGGCTTCCCCGATTCCTCAGGAGCTGTGCGTCGGGCCATTGGGGCACTGGGAGAGGTGGAGGAGCTGTTTGTATGTGTGTGTAATCTGGAGAGGGTGGATCTACGGGAGCAGCACATCAGCTTGTGTCAACCAGCAGAGCTCCACAGAGCTAAGCCGCTGTGCATTACCTGAGGAGCTGGTCCACGAGGTCTCAGAATAAAATACTGGTGTAAATCTTTGCAAGCCTTTCTCCATCCTGAAAATGACCATTTTGCCCTAAAGGGACATAGATGCCAGAGTGTTTTTTAAGGTTTATTTGCTAGGGGGGAAGGAACCATTGAGCTTGGCAACGCAATATTTTTCCACACAAGTTTTGATGAAAGAGTTGCTTTTCTGTCTCTGAAGGCAAGTATAGCAGGCACGGGAGGCTGGGTCTTAGCAAATATGGCGACGGGGTCTCTGCAAACACGCTAGGTAGCAGTTTCTGTCGCGTCTAGCAGGGCGCAGCTGGCCATTTGTCTCTGGCAGAATTGCCTCTTCCGATACCTCGCGCTTTTTGCTACGCTGCCACGGAATGATGGGGTGAGCAGCTTTTCATAAAGCTGATTTCTCCTCATCGCTTGAGGTGAGTTAGTACAGTCACGGCTGGTGAGGGACGTCATTGTGAGGATGGGAGAGTGGCTTAGAAACATTAAAAACGAGAAGAGAAAAGCTGTGCTTTCATGGATTGGATGAGAGCCCATGGAACCTGAATATCTAGGTGCAGAATAGACATGTTATGCCCACAGCCAAAGGTTCTCCCTCAGTAGAGGGTCTGAAAGTCAAACTGGCTACAGTACCAACAGCAAATTAAAAGGGTAACTACTGCAAATAATGACGAAGGTAAATTAGTCTGCCACGCCGCAATCTATGAGAGCTGGCGCAAACACATAGCTAAAGATCAAACTCCTTAGCGACCTATCTGTCCTTTTCCTATTAGTTACATGGGGTCTTTAAAGTACGTTTAAAAATGTTCATGAATGAATAACTGAGACCTGGTGTGCGGACATGTTCTGACATGGTCAGATGATTTTTGTATGCATTTAAATAAGAGGTGTCTTAATTAGAAGGTTTGGGACAGGCTGAACCGCTCTGGTCTGGCAACATATGCGGTCTGGCCTGATGTTACTTAACCAGATGTCCAAGTTTCCGACGGCCCCATGAAGTTTGTTTGCAGCCACTAGTTCTATTTTACCTCTCAGTGTCTCCTAACAGCCCAGCAAGCAGTGGAAATGTTGGTGATGCTGCTAGACAATATTGACCTCCCTTGGTTTGGTAAATTCTCTGGTTTGGCACCAATTAGGCCCTGAAAATGCTGGACTAGAGAGATTCAACCTGTACTATGTGACTGTTAACAATGGAGTTTGCAGAGCCCTGTTAACCAGCACCCCGGGTAGAAATGAGGTCCGACTTCTCAGCTGGTTTTATGTCTCAGATTAACGACCCTCAGTCAGCGTTAGGATGATAAAGTAATTTCAGTCTGGACATTGACTAACATCTAGTTCAGTTGCTGAGGATGCTCGTTTTATTCAACCAAAGGAACCCTGTGAGTCTGGCAATATGAATTTCCTAAGACAACGCAGGGGTACAGGAACTGCAGCATGCTGCTTCTTACAAACACTTCCATGAAGGAATTGAGTTGCTTTGTGGATAAAGTAACAACCCCTCTTAGTCTCCGGAGGGGCTGTTCAAATCCTGTGCACTTTTGAAAATGAACCGGAGGGCTGTTCTCTTCTTACGTCTTAGCTGCAACATTAACTCAAATGCAAGACCTTCTCTGGTATAGACACCTTTCAGGAGTGGAATTGGGAACATCTGGGACACGCGGACTGTGGGGCCACAAAAGATCGCACATGCTCATCACACATAAGGGCCGGATTCTGCCACCGGGACTTACGATGAGCACTGCTTTATTTTGCATGTAGCCCCGTTGAGGCATCTGAACTTAGTGGTGCATTGATGCCAGCTGGCCTACTTGCTGAATGGAGAAGAATGGTGGCAAAATCTGCCCCTTCGTGGACCTTGCTATACAAACACAGCTTTTTGGGGGTGCAGGGAGGGTAAGTGGCTTTTCTGCAGCATTTGTCTCAACTAGCTCAGTTCCATCTTCTCCCTCTCCCATTTAGACTGTTAAGAAACCCTGTTTTTTGTTTGGATCTGTTGATTGTTGTCTGCTTTATCATGTGTCTTCCTTGGGATGTCCCAGCTAATCAAGGAGACAACCAATCACCCAAACTGTTGCCACCCTCTGGAAGTGATGCTGGCGATTAGCTGAAAGGCATCGCGACACGGCCTGGTCTATATTGTAAGGTGTTCTGTGTGGGTTTTTTTAAATGACATTTCCTTTCCCCCATCAATATGAATATTATACATTCAATTACAAAAAATCTCAATGGGACCACCGGCAAAAGTGTCTCATGGCTTCTAACCGGGACAACTTCAACTCGGTCTGTTCTAGTGGAATGATTTGTAAAGGTTTTTGTGCAGGAAATGTGCACCCAAGCACATTTTTAAGCTCTGAAGATGTAAGCCGTTTAATGGTCCTTAACAGGGCTATTATAGGTCCTAGACTAAGTCTGTTAAAGAGCCTCTTTACAACCAGTTATTTTACAGCTTTGCTAAATATTCTTCATCAGTGATAAAATAGATAATCTCAGAAAAGGGGCACAACAGGTCTTGATGCAAAATTCTCGGTATATTGGGGTGTTGTTTGTTTGTTTGTTTGTTTGTTTGTTTGTTTGTTTTTAGTGTGTGGAAATTGCTTCTTAACTAAAGGAAGCAGCAGCTACTCTGGTCCGGCTATGCTTCTAGAAACCTTGCTGCATGCCCCGATCGCAGCTTTCACTGCAATGCTACCCGGCATTGCGGAGGTGCGGTGGAAGTTTGGACGTAAACCCACCCCAGCTGTTTTCATGAAACAGAAGGGAGCGGCTCAAAAGGCATATTGCTCATTGAAGCTCATAGAGACAGAGCTGAGAGGAAATGTTGGGTGCTGTGGTCTCTGTGAGGTGAACGGGGATTTCAGATTCAATACGACGACGTCTCACTGTTTAAAAAGACATTGTTTAAAGCAGGGGCGGGGAACCTTTTTGGGGCCAGGGGCCGCTTATTCACAGAAAAATCAGGCGGGGGCTGCACACAAGTGAAAAGAAAAACATCCCACACTGATATGGCCCCTTACTGAGAAAGATGCTCCCCACATTCCCTTTGCACACCAGATCCAGACTAGTAGATTTTGTGTGTTCCAGCCCCATGGGGAGATGGCAGGAGGGTGGAATGCCAGCACAGGCTCCCCAATTCTGGGGGGGGAGCCCTGAGCCTCAGGGGTCAGATCCAGGCAAGCTGGGGGACCACATCCAGCCCCCAGACCTTAGGTTCCCCATCCCTGGATTAAAGGAATTTTGATACTTTCAGATGAGTAGGATGTGCAGATAGGGAAATATTGGATAAGGCTGTCCAGCAATTTTTTCACATGGGCAGCAATTTTCAGCATGTATCTCACTCAGAACAGTAATCTCATATCATTCCTGTTAGAGCAAAGGACTCTTTGTTCAGGCTATCTAACACAACTATCCTCTTAAGGATAATGGTCAGGAATATTTATTTACAAATATATTATCCCTAAAACTACAGTACCCTTTCAGTCTGAGTGACAGTCACAATCAGGTACATAGTGCACAGCATTATATATTAATGTATATTAACACTTGGAGCCTGGTTTTCAGAGGTACTGCACACCCAGAAGTCCTGTTATAATCAACAGGGCCTAAATAAGATCTTGTATACACTAGAGTAATTCTGTGGACTTTGCTGGAGTTAATCCTGATGTACAGCAGTATAAGGCCATGTCTATACTACGTGGAAGATTGACACGGCTGTGGTCAATCTCCCGGGGTTTGATTTAGCGGGTCTACTGAAGACCCGCTAAATCAAACTCAGAGGGTGCCCCTGTCAGAGGGCGCCGCATGAGAAGTAAAGGAAGCCGACAGAAGCATTTGCTCCTGTCAGCCTCTTGCTGTGTGGACAGCATGGAAACTTGATTTAAGATACTTCAATTCCGGCTACATAAGTAATGTAGTTGTGTCTCTTAATTCGGCCTCCTGCTGTAGTGTAGACCAGGCCTCAGTGAGATAAGAATCGGGGGCTCATGTTACTTTAGTGGATCATTTCAGAGCAGTGTCCATCTCTGTAAAAATATATCCCAAATTACCCTTATTTTCTCTCCCATCTTAATGTAGACGAGGTGCATGCACACTCTTTATTAACATCTAGAGTGATGTTTCTGCATCACTAGGTTCAGTGCAGTGGTACATTAGGCAGGAAATTCAGGCATGACCATGATGGATCAAATCTGAAACTATAGCCTCTACATTTGTACACTGGAATTTGCAGGATGTGTGCATGCAGATTAGACAGTTTGCTGCCTAAACATATTATTTTAATATGGCCGCATAAAGGAATGCACAGATGTAGAGGGTGTGTTTGATAATGTGGCCCTATCTATTATCAGCTCAAGAAATATTATTTCCCTGACGGAATTCAGTTTAGAGAAGTGTTAGAAAAGAATCCCAACAATTTGTCAAATACAAACACTACTCTGTTCTCTTTTCCCTAGAGACGCGGTAATTGTCTTGGTCACAGTAAAGTGACTGAAGGCTGTAAAGGCAGGTAGAAAAATAAAACATCCTCTTCCATAAAAAGCTACTTCGGATTAAGCTTCTGATGGTAAATCTTACTAAAACAACCCAACTGTAACCGAAACAAATATTATATTGGCAATATCTTAATGTTTGCAATCAGACACCAGATGTTACTTTTCCTCGCAGAATTTTTTTTTGTAAGACTGGCAGCGGCCTTATGGCTAAACAACCGATTAAATTTTATTTTCTGTATTTGCAGTGTTGATTCCCCGCATCTGCCGTTATTGGTTTTTTCGTTATTGTTATTTTGCGGTGGCTGTGCTGACGCATCAAAGATATTTTTGACAGGCTGGTACTGACGGTGGGCACACCATATACATTTTTTGTAATGCATACTTCTATTCGGAATGATTGGATTACCAAATTGCTTTTTGTTGGATTATACTATGCATGACTTCTGGGTGGGAAGTTGGCATATTAACTTTGTAAACGGCGGTTAATGGAAGTTGTCTTATGAAACCTATTCATCTTAAGTTCTCTCATTAAAGCGGAAATAGCAAAGCTATTCTTGCCTTCAAGAGGTAGTGGATTTTAGCCTGTAATAAAGTGTGTGTGTGTGTGGGGGGGGAAATGAAAAATAAATGCAGCACTTAGTCTGTACAGGGACTGTTGTTTTGCTTCTTTGCAAAATAATTGCAGGTGATAGTTTAGTTCAATTCAAATACTTTCTGTGTTAAGGATAATTGTCAGGAATATTTTAAAATATTTTATATTATCCTTAAAAACTAAAGTACCCTTTCTGTATGAGTGACGCAGGCACAATTAGGTACATACTGCACAGCATTATATATTCATATATATTAACACCAGGAGCCTGGTTTTAAGAAGTACTGCATACCCAGAAGTCCAGCTGTGGTCAACAAGATATGCAGATATTCAGTACGTCTGACTAGATCCCCCCGACACATTGTGTGACCCATGCACAGAATTTGTTTTAGAATAAGATAGGCAAGAGGATACAAATATGTCTCTTCTGAACCTCAGGTGGCTCAGAGAAGAAGGACCATATCAAACTTCGGTTTAGGTGTTTTCTCCTGTTCTTGCTGCCTACTCTCCCTCCCCCAACCCCAAGACAAGAGGACCCAGCATTCCAGAAAGTTGAAGGCAAAGTAAGAAGATGGGTTGATGTTTACGTAATCTCCTCTTTCATCTTTCTGCTCCAATGTTGCCTCCTGCTTCCACAATGAGGGATTTAATTGGCCCACAAACACTACCTAGTTGCTCATGCTTTGCAGTTCTGCCACATGCTAGCTGCAGAGCCGCATCTTAAAGTACGGAAGGGTGGGCTGCTTTGGAGTCCCTGAGAAGTTGTTTCCCACCTCCTTTCCCCTTGATCTGTGTACTAAGTACCCCCTTGTTAAGCACTCTGCCCATAGGCTGCAAAACTGCTGTCCATTTTCTGCATCATATCAGCAGGTGAGCTGTGGTTCCTTCTCTTTCATTCTGATTGTGGAGGCATTGAGAAAGGGTGCAAGTTTTAGGTTTGGAAACCCATTCGTAAGGATTCACAGCTAGCTAGCAAAATCTGGTAGCTAATAATTATCCCACTGCTACTGTCAGTAACATAATTAACAATGCCTCTGGCAATACACATTATACCTGTAGAGAAATCCTAGTCACTGTTCCTTATGACAATACAAGACTGGGCCAGAGTATGCATAAAACACAGAGAGGTTGCCACATGAGAGTCATGCAATTCAAATGAAGTGTTAAGACGGATGACTCCTGCAGGTTATAAAAGAAGAATGATTTTCCAGATGCATGTATGTGACATCTAGCCTTCCCTGCACAACCCGTTGCCTTATCCAGGAGGGCTGTTCTGTGCCAATATTTCCCTTGATGTGTTCAATAACAAATCTGTAATAGAGAGGGTCAGTCTTTTCAGATAGCTAAGGAGTTGATTCTCCTACCTTATTCTTTAAACAAGAAATACATTCAAAACATAACTGGTCAAAATCAAGATTTCAAGTGCATCCTATTGCAAAATGATCTCAGCCAGCGCTTGGTGGTGGTGGTTTTTTTCTGTCTGTTAGGATTTTTAAACAAAGTGCTTAGTAGAAAGTTGAAAATAAATGATGGTACTCCTGTGTGTTGATGAGGTGAATGAATTCGGGGGGGGTGGGGTGGGAGGAAGAATTAATTCCATAACTCGACCACTGCTAAAGCTAACATGACAATTGAACATTGCAACAGATCTCAGGCAAACGTGCAATTTGAGGAAGAAAATGAACTATTGGGTCCAACTGCAAGTCGCCCCGCCGCCACTAGTTGTCGCTTTCCTACCAGTCTGGGGACTGGGGGTTTTCAGCACTGCGGTTGGAGAGCGAGCGAATGCAGTGCTCATAAAACGGAGTCACTCACACAGCTCCCTAAAGTGAGCAGCTGTGGGAATGTTAAATAGTTAGACCCAGGGAATAATCAGAAAGGAAAAGGGAGGGGAGGGGGCAACTGCCGGCTGGCGAATTACCCCCCCAAGGAAACATAAGCCCCCCCCATCCATGCCAACTCCGAAGCACCCATCCGAGCTAAGTGGGAGTAGAAAACAACCTACCTGAAGAATACTAGAGTTTCCCAGACGTAGACTCCAAATGCATTGACGTTACACATGGTTCCAGATCGGGTGATTTGTAGTCCACGAGGTTTGGTTTTAAATCCAGCCAATGAGTAAATCCCCACTTACAAATACCACCAGCAGCAGCGATCCAACCCAAATGCCAGAGCAGCCGGAGTAAAGTGCTGGAACTTCCTGCTTTGTAAATTTCACCCACGCCTGCCAGCAGCTGGTTGCGGGGGGGAAGCGGGTTAGGAAGGCGGGGAATTCAGGACCCTGGACGGAGACCCCGGTGGCAGCACCTTGGAGAGAGACTCGCTGTTCAAACTCCACCGCGGTTTCTCACCCCCTCCACACTGCGGTGCGGCTGGGGGTTTGGACGGGCAGCTTGGAGCCAGAAATCGCCTGTCCGTTCAGTGGGAGCCCGGCTTGCTGGAGCAGGCAAGATGCGAGGAGAGTATATTTGCCATGGGGGCGGGAGGAAAAGGGGGGAACCCCCCAAAATAACCCCAACCCCCAAAAAACACCCCACCAGCCCCCCCCCGCTCTAATTTCCTCCGCTCGCTGCCGAGTCTTCGCTAGTTACATCCACCGGGAGGGATCAGTGCTGGGCATTGGCCGTACTGCCCGGGCGATCTGCCTCGCCTGCCCCACGTGTGGCTGCCGTAGACGCCTGCTTGCCGGGACAGTGGCCCCCGCGCGAGTTGTGGTTGCTGCGGGGAAGGTGTCCCATTGCGTGCGGCTCCCGCGGCGAGGAAGCGGGGGGCAAGTTTCAGGGCTCCGGGACCCCCCCGGGGCTCAGGGCGAAAGAGAAGTCCTTCCCTGGCCGCCTAAGCCATCGCATGGTCCTGCCGGCCCGATCGCCGCCGGGCAGAGCTCGCCAGGTCTCGGGACTTTCTTGCTGCATTAATTTACTAAACAAAACAAACAAACCGCGGGGAGGGGAAGAAACGGGGGGACACCCAGCCTCCCCAGCCCCGCCCACTGGCTGCGCCCATTGGCCGGCCTTGGCTCCGACGTCTGTGGTTCAGCCCAGGGGTTAACCCGTGGGGCGCCGGACGGGTTGGACCGCTCGGGAAAGGCGCCTCGGAGATGCTCCCGGGTCGGGACGCAGGCAGGTCAGTGTCAAGCCTCAGCCCGGTTGCGCGCAGCTAGCGCGCAAGGCCGGCGGCGGAGAGCTGGGGGGTTGCGCGGCTCGCTGCCCGGCCCCTCGGCTCGGCTCTCTGGGGAGGGAAACCTCCCACCCGGCGGAGTGAACGGGAAGCGGTGCATGGCCCGGGAACTCTGCGCCAGGGCTGGGGTCTCGAACTCTCTGGCCTGCGGCCCTCCCCGCTCAACGCAGACCTTTCCCCAGACCGCCAGCCGCCCACAATAGGGGCAGGAGCGGGCTGGGGGTGGGAGTCTGGCTAGGAGGTAGCGGGCAGGAGCGGGTTGGGGGTGGGAGTCTGTCCGGGAGGTAGC
>JANRFK010006688.1:32726707-32737721 GCA_030068395.1 Apalone spinifera
ATGACTACATTAGCCACCCTAGTTCGAACTAGGGTGGCAGTGTAGACATACACTTAGAGTGGGCTAAAAAAAGGGATGTTGATTTCATGAAACATTTCAGATCTATTTCTGTTTTGCAGGGTTCAAACCAGAGCTATTTTCCATATTTCTGGTTTGTGTGTGAAATTTTATGTGATATTTTCTGCAAAAGACTTATCAAAGTGGTTCTGGAAGGGTTTTTGCTTCCCTGGAATGCTGATCTGTAATAAAATAATATGTGTAAATGAAAACAATTCAGTACCAACTTTGAATATGATTTTTCTGAAAATTTGAGTAAAACAATGCAAAAAATTTGATAGAAAACAAATTTTCCCTAAAACACAGTTCCTTGCAACATCTTTTTAAAATCTATTTTGATATAATTTTTTGCACAAAAAATTCTATTTACTGAAGATTAGCAATCACATAATTAATATAGAAGCTCTTATAATATGTATCTGTTACACTATTTTGAATAATCACTTATTTAATTCACTTGTAGTTAGTCATACATTTAACACAGTGTATGAAATTCTAACTAGCAGACCAAATTCATCGCTACTATAACTCTAATGGCTTTTCATCTGTTCCCTCAAGGGTTGAATGGGACCCACTGTAGCTTAAAGAAAAACCTGTAGTTATTAGTTTTAATATCTGAAATAATGAAGCACAGATCTGCTAAATATTTTAAATGGAGTTTAGAAATTCCTGCCATTTTTTCGATTGTTCTGTGTTGATGGATGACTTTGCAGCTGCTCAACAAGAACTAGAGTTTAGCCGAGCTAGGAAAAATAACGAGGAGTCATATGGCACCTTAGCCGTGGTCTATACTAGGGAGTTATTTCAAAATAATAAGCGGAGTGTCCACACTATCACGCCCGTTATTTTGAAATAACGGGCTGGTTATTTCAAAATAATAACTCCTGCTTTCCATGAAGAATCACGCCAATTTTGAAATAGTTATTCTGAAATAGCGATAGTGTGGATGG
The DNA here is from genome assembly GCA_030068395.1 of Apalone spinifera. Taxonomy (NCBI): domain Eukaryota; kingdom Metazoa; phylum Chordata; order Testudines; family Trionychidae; genus Apalone; species Apalone spinifera. The sequence continues at coordinate 32,727,715 of JANRFK010006688.1, forward strand.
TCTAGTGCTGCTATTCGGAAATAACTACTTCCCATAGTCATTCGAACTAGTTACTCTCCATTGCTTCCTGGGACTCTACGTGGACTAATTTTGGGGCTCGGACTAATTTTGAGGCTTCCTCATAATGTGGATGCACAATTTCGAAAATATTATTTCAGGAATTATTATTTTGAAATAAGTTATTTTGAAATAAAGCCCTAGTGCAGTCATGCCCTTAGAGACTAACAGATTTATTAGGGCATGAACTTTCATGAAAAAAACCCCATTTTTTTCCCCACCAAAGCTCATGCCCAAATAAATCTGTTAGTCTCTAAGCCCTGGTCTGTATTAGGACTTCATTTCGAAATAACCCACCGTAGGTCAAATTAATAAGCGGAGCGTCCACGCTACCAAGCCCGTTTTTTGAAATAACGGGTCACTTATTTCTAAATCTGTACTCCTGCTTTCCTTGAGGAATAACGTTCATTCTGAAATAGTTATTCTGAAATAGCAGTAGCGTGGATGCTCCGGTGCTGCTATTTCGAAATAACTACTCCCCCGATTAATTCAAACTGATTACTCTCCAGTGCTTGCTGGCCCTGTAAGTGGAGGTAGCGCTTCCACATGAATGGAGCCTGCCTCAGACTAATTTCAAGGATTCCCCGTAGTGAGAACCTGCCCGATTTTGTTATTTTGGGAGTTAAGTTGATTTTAGTTATTTCGAAAGTTTCCTAGTGTGACATGTCTGAAGGTGCCCCAGGACTCCTTTTTGTTTTTGCAGATACAGATGAACCTGGCTCCCCCTCCGTGACTGAGCTAGGAAGTTCAATATGATGGTTCGATGAAGAGCCAAGGAATCAGTTTTCAACCGAAGAAGCATTTAGAGCCAATTCTGCTTCAGAGTTCCCCCGGCTAATCTACAGCTAGGGAATCGATCATTTGCATGAAAAAGAAAAGAATCTTTGTTATTCTTCTGATGGATTCCCATCTTAATTCATAGGGCCTAGTTCTTGGAGTCACTCCTAGATCACACCAGTAAGCGCGAGAGGAGAAAATGGCGCTCAGTCCTCTGGCTTATTTTTAATTTTCAAATCCTCTCTCCTCAATCCTTATGGGGCCTGTGCTGTTGCAACCCTCATGGATTAAGGAGAGCAGGCTGAGATGCAATTTGGATCTCTTTAGTCAATATTGTGCTTTGTGGACCATTGTGGCGTTACACAGAATATGACACAAGGCGTTTCTTCAGCTCAGGGGCTTAGCATGCTGCTTCCAGAGTGCTCTGTGGCAAAGGGTGTGTTTGGATCAGCCACTAGACCAGGGGTTCCCAACCTTTTTCGGTCCCCGTTCCCTCTTGGCTTTTAGTAAACCTTCCCGTACCCCCTATTCAATATGAAAGGAAATAAATTCTAGACTCTAGAATCCGCAACTTTTTTCACTAACACTACTACTTTTGGAATATTTCAATTAGGATAATCTAGTTATTTACCAAATATTTCCCGTATCCCCTTGACAAGCGTCTCGTACCCCCTGGGGGTACGCGTACCCCAGGTTGGGACCCCCTGCACTAGACACTACAGTCTATTACGGCTATCTATTAACAGAGCTATTCCAATAGCTCAAGTGCTAAGAGGTTGGTGGTCTGGGACTGTGGCTGCAAGATTCAAAGCCAGCTGATGACAGTTGTGAGGGTCAGTAGGGGTCATTTTAGATGGCCCCATGCATCAGGCGCTTCAACCCAGGTGTCTTGCTCAACAAAGTGTGAATGGGATTCTCTTGTAATTCTCGGATTGGCAAATAGCTAATGGATGGCTTGGACCCCACTGAGGAATAAAGAGCAGGGCTCTTCTCATGCAAATGTCCCCAGCTATAAAGAACAAAGGGGGATGCTTTTGCCCCGCTTGAGAATCTGGGCGCTGTAGCGAATTGTTTCTGAAGGGAATTGTTTTTTCAAACAGGCCTCCTGTGCTCTTTGAGAGGCAAAGAGGAGACGGTGACCTCTCCTTGGAATTCAGCTGGGAAGAAGGAAAATCAAAGAGAGGGGGCAAAGTTGGGGGCAGGGAGGGGGCTGGAACTGCTCAGTTTCCCCACCTCACCCTTTCTCCTGCCCTCCCCCCCGCACTGTTCCTGTTTTGTGTGAGTGGCGGTTTATTTATTTACTTTCTGCTAGGGAAGCAGGCCTCGTTTCCAGAGTTTAATCAGAAGATTGTGTAACTGCCGGGAGAAGCTGCCAAAATCCCTAGCAATAATGAAAGCCTAGCCGACAGGAGAATTGGATTTAAAGGCAGCTTTCGCTGCAAGTCCATGATATTTCAGCCCGTCCACCCGCAATAATAAGAACCGTGGCATTCAGGGACTGCAAACCGCGAAGACCCTCGGCGCACAGGAGTAAAAATTGCATCGACCTGGCAGCCTTTGACGAGTACTTTCATGGAAGTGTGTGATTGGCTTGTATTTAGGGAGCCCTTGGTGTTAATTACGCGTGAGGTGGCATCTAGGGCATGTCACATCTTGAGTGGGAGGGTCTGTGAGAGAAGAGAAAGGAAAGCTTTCTGAGCACAAATCAGGGCGTAAGCCAAAGGCCCGGTGCCATTCTGCCTGCAATGGCTTTGCCTTCCTCTTTCCTTGTCGGCTGGGTGTAACTGAGTTTCTGCGCATTGGCCAACCCCAGGCCTCCGACCTAGAGTATCCCTAGGCGTAAAAGGGAGATTGGAGCTCTCCACCCGCCTCCAGACTCTCCCCCTGGATTCCCCAGCTCCCGACCCCTCCTGCTGTGACGCAGAGGCTCAGGCAGGCAGATGTATTCTCCTCTGCAGGTTTCTCTACAAGCATGACCCGCGAAGCCGCCTCTGGAGTCCAGGCCTCACCAGTAAGGCTTCCCAATACGGCCAAACATCGACCGCCGTCAGCACCGCTGCCTCCCTCGTGCTACGTGCTCCCCTGGAAAAAAAAAATCCGCGTCTGTAGCAACCTTTACCTGACTTGGCAACTGCCGATACGTGTACTGGCTACCAAATAAACCTCCGTAATTCTATTGACTGGGAAGGCGGTGGGGGTTGTTCAGGCAGCAGCAGGGCAAGGCTCTAGAAAGGGGTTTTCAGGGCAGTCGGAGTGCGTCTCTTCGTCATTTCGAACTGGGGAGGCCGTTTCCCTGGTTGAGCCTGTGAAAAAAGAACATTTAAGGTCAGAAGTAGGGTTGGCCTGCCTACAAAGTTGCTTCAGCAGAGTCTTTTTTTCATGCTCTGGGTAAAAACGCTGCCTAGGCAGGGGATGCAGTGGAAACGGAAACAGGCTTTGGGGTAGGAACTCTAGTCTGTACTATACTAGAACAGGGGGTTTCCAACGACAGGGTGCAACCCAGGGCTGGGTGGTAGAATGTGGGGCCCTGGGTCTTGTGGCTGCAGGGGAGTCAGGTGAGCAGCGGGAGGCTAAGGCAGCTCCCTGCCTGGCCTGGGGCCACAGACTGCGCTGTGCCCCAGAAGTGGCTGGCAGCAGGCCTGGCTCCTAGGTGTGTGTGTGGGGTCACACAGGGCTCCATGCACTGTCCCTGCCCAGAGCACTAGCTCCTCACTCCCATTGGCTGGGAACCTGCTGCCGTCTGCTTCCGGGTGCAGCCTGGTCTGTGGTGCCAGGAAGCTGCCTTAGCCCCCTCGCTGCACTGCTGACCGGGAGCCACTCAAGGTAAGCTCTTCCTTCCCCAGCCCTGACCCCCCCCCAAAGTTGGAGCCCCCTGCTGCACCCCAAAACTCCTCCTCAGCCCCACCCCCAGCCCACACTCTTGTCAAATGATGTTGGGTCACGGCATCAACAATTTTCTTCGACCTGGTCCTGAGGAAAAAAGCTTGAAAACCCCTGAACTAGAAGACTTGCCTGGTGTTGCCTGAGTCCTTCAGGGCAGGGAGCTGGTGCTGTGGGGGATGCAGGAGTCAGGGCAGAGCCTTGGGGATGTGGGGGGCAGTGCAAGAGGCTGGGGGTGGGGAGGTGCGAGAGTGAGGGTTTTCTCTTCCCCCCCCCCCAGCGTCCAGGGGCCTTCCCCCCCCCAGGTTTTCCCCAGCCACCAGGGTCCTTTTCTCTCCCCCTCCCCCAGCACCACCTATCTACCTGCCTTTTGATTAATGCTCAGCATATTAACAGCACCCTGCTTCTAACTAATATCAACCAGAGGCCGGATTCTGCTCCCATTGGATTCAGGTCGCTACTGTGCCAAGAGCCAGGACCAGAGTTCTGCACCATTGGAGTCCCACGAAAGCCTATGAAAGGTTTTATTGAAATGTCCATTTTTTTTAAAAGAAAACAAAAGCCCAAGATGTTTTCATGGAAATGGTTGCAAAAATTCTCTCTTCGTTTCTGACCCACTGGGGGGTAAGGGTTGCATATGCTGAGGGGTGAATCTCACCCACTGATTTCAGTGGTGTATGGGGGGCATACACCCTATAATTAAATGCCCAAATTAATTTCATGGCAGCAAGCTGCACACAACTGATGGGTAAAGTGGAAACCAAGGAATTGAGGTTCTCCCCCTTCAGAGCCCTCAAATCCCTGGGGTGTTCCAGTGTGATGATCTGAGCATGCTGATTGGCCTGTGGGATTTTTTCGCTCCCTTTCCTGTCAGCTGTGGCGGCCTCTTCTTCAAGAGAAATCCTCTATGATCCCGAGGGATGCTCAGTTTGCTTAGTGCATAATGTCCGCCTCAGTGATTCCTCGTGGATGTAGGGGCGCAGCCAGTGGGGGAGATTTTTTTTTGCAGCATCCTCTATAAACCCTAATGCAGCGTTTCCCAAACTTTTTTGGCTGTAGAGTCCCTTACAGGGTCCTGAACATTTGACAAAGCCCTTAAAATATCGTGATTTTTAATTCAATTGGTACCCAAATAAACAGACAAAATTTTGGAATTCTATTTTGATTTCTTATGTATTCCTTATAAATGGTGTTTTTTTTTAAAAAAAGAAAATGATCAGCAAATTAGTAACAAAATCTACAGAGTCCTACAACTGTCGTTAATATTTTCTCATGAACCCTTCGCACGGAGCCCCAGGGCTCCACGGAGCACACTTTGGGAAACCCTGCTCTAGTGGAAAGGAAAGGAAAGAAAGGTGAGATCACAGTTCATGCATGGACAGCTGGAGAGGAGACCTGTATTTTATTCCACAGACTTCTTACGTGACCTTTGGCAAGTCACTTAACTGGGCCTCTGTAAAATGGGAATAACAGTACTTACCTCCTTCGAAGGGCTTCTGGGAGACTAAATTAATTAATGTTTGCAATAGAGGTGGGAATTATTCATATTCACTTGATTTTATCACCTTCCCTGAATTACTCTCCACCCCCAGCCTGTCTTGTGCCATCAGGCACATAGGGATGCTGCAGAAGCCGTTTATTTAACAGAGCTTTGGTGAGGAAGGTGGAAGGTTTGCTGCTGGAGGGTTGTTCTGCTCCTTGCATTTATTGGCGGTCTGTGTGAATCACCTGCAGATGGTTGCCGGATGATGGTCTCTTTTGATCACAAGTCTTGTAATTCTGAAGGCACCTACAGATTTTTTTATGGTTGTTTTTTATTGCTTTGTAAGTCTAAATAAATAAAACGGAGAGACAGACTCTCCTATCTCAGCTCTGCAGAGCCAGCCCGAGGTCTTCTTTGGAACGCTAGCCGTTACCAAGGCGTCCCCTCGCTGTGCGATGACAAATAATTTGCTTCTGAGCACATAGCCATAAAAAAAAGAAGGTGCGCTCTAGCTGACACAGAGCCATCTTACCATCATGTACCTGCCTTCTGGTAGCTGCTGTTCTGTCAAGTGTTGGTGTGACTCAGTTTGTACCATCCTTGCCTCTGGGGCTGACAAACACGCACGCCAGTCCCGCTAGGTGTACAGCCGCATTGAAACAGCTGCGCTGTTGGAGGTGCCTGTTCTTTGCTACAATGAGGTCTCTGAGGCTTCCTCTGAGGGATGTTAAAACCACCTGGGCAGTGTTCCCTCTCATTTTTTTCCATCCGTGTGTGGAATACATTTTGTTATGCGCACCAAGGCATGTGTGGATGTGCACCACCAATAGCAATGCACGCTTCCAGCAGTGGGCGCTCTGCTATTCAGCTGGGTAGCACCTGTGTCTCTCCTGGGTGGCTGTCCAAGTGCTCACCTTATAGGGAACGCCGCACATGGGGTTCTTTGAAAGAAAGAGTGGTAATGGGATAAACTCACTGTCCTGGCCTGATTCTGAGTCATGCCCAATGCCCTCAATTTCCACTGGGTTCAGTGGAAATTGAGGGCCTGCTGAACAACACCTCTTAGGAACATCCCCTAACATCAGTTCGAATCCCTATGGATGTATTTAGTTGGTGAGAGTATGTCTACACAGCAAAGTTATTTCGAAATAACAGCCGTTACTTCGAAATAACTTTCCTTGCATCTACACAAGCCAACTGCTGTTTCGAAATTAATTCAAAATAGCTTCAAGGTACTCAAGTACCTCATTATATTCTCATTCATTATATTCACTAGCTTTTTAGATAATTTTCTCTATATCCCTATTCAATTTCTACTGGTTTCAGGGCTATGACTTTCTGTAAGTTTTTTTCCCATACAGGAAAGGTGCTGACCACTGACTAGCCAAACAAGCCATGTGCCAGATTTTTTAAAGCTACAGATGAATGTAAAATGTGAATTTAAAGATTAATGTTAGTTAATTTCAAGTTGTGCATTTTGAGGAGTGATATGCTTTCTTTGGTGGGGGGGGGGGAAGTGTACTTTGATATCTGTGCTTCACCTCTTCTATGTCGTCTTTATTGGGTTGTGCAGTCCTAAATTCTAAGGTGGAACAATTATCACTCGCTTCATTCTCCTGTTCAAACTGGCACAGAATCATCGATGATTTTAGGTTGTGACACTTTCTCTGGGGAAACGTTAAAGGTCACTTCCAGTGTTTGCAAGACTCTGCTATCCTGACTTTAGCCTTGTCTCCACTTACCAGAGGATCGATGCTCCAGCAATTGATTTTCCAGGGTTCGATTTAGAGGGTCTAGTAAAGACCTGCTAAATCAAACACTGAGGGTGCCCCCATCAACTGCGGTACTTTCATGAGGAGTAAGGGAAGTCAACAGGGTGCTTCTCCTGTTGACCTCTTGCTGTGGGGCTGCCCTTGAAAACTGATGCAAGATACATCAACTCCAGCTATGCAATTCTCATAGCTGGAGTTGCGTATCTTGCATCGATTTTCTCTGCTAGTGTAGACCTGGCCTTTGTCCTGGTATGTAGCCTGGATTTTCCTTTCCTTTGCTTGCAGTGTAATTTGTGCCTCTGATCACAAAAAAGTCAATAACGTTAGCGTTTCTCAGAGGTGCTGTTTCAGTTATACTCCTAGAATCTCCATGTGGCTATCAAGTGTGGAAAATGTGATCAACAAAAATGCAAAGTTTGCTAGATCAAAGAATATTGTTTCCCTACATTTGAGGCTTACAACCCCCTTTTAGTAATGCCCCAAGCTCACCAACCAATTCCAAACTTTCTCAGATATCTACTTCAAGCTATGTAATGGGAAAATAATCCCATATCCTTTACTCATCTGTTTTTCCTTCATTCTTCTGCCCCTGATCTGCAGCCCTCTTGAGGAGAAGCAGCTACCAAATTTGAGATGAGTTAGGAAAAAAATAACCATGTTAAACAAGAACTTAAATGAATTGCATAAACTAGAATATGGGCTTCCATAGAAATCTGCTCCCAAACTTTCCAGCAAGATCCATGTAATGACAACACTTTTAACCAATGAGACACCAGATTAGAGACATCTAGTTCATCTGAATCAAACTTGTCTTGGATTGGCCATATCCTGAGAGCAGAACAGTGTTCCAGGTCTTGTTTTAACTAGGTGCTTGAGCATATGCCTAACTTTAAGCCTGTAGGTATTGACCTTACTGAATCAGGGTATCCAAAACCTGCCTTTTCTCCATTTAAACTATTCTCAGGCATCACACACAGCACAGCAAATGCCCATTGCTGGGGACACCAGGACAAACACCCTGTTGTATATTGGTTATGATTTACAAATCTTTGCAGTAGTACCAAACAATGGAGAACAGGACTGTGATTAGGCACTTCTTGCAGAGTTGACATTTATTCTCCATTAAATCTCCAGAACATTGTATAGCATGGGTGTTGTTATTACTATTGTTTAGCAGTAATATTACCCACAGTGCCTAGAAAGACTTGTCATGGACCAGCACCCCAGAGTGGTAGGCACTGTACAAACACAGCATCAAGATGGCCCCTGAACCAAAGAGCTCACTATCTCAGTATAAGATGAGACAACAGATAGATACAGACAGATGGATGGATGAGTACAAGGAAACATTAAGGCCTAGTCTACACTAGATCCAGCAGCTCGGCTTAATGTATGCAACTCCAGCTATGTAGAATATGTAGCTGGAGTCGGCTAACCTTAAGCCGAGCTTGGCGGTTTCCCCACAGTGGGAGGCCAACGGGAGCAAATGCTCCCTTTGGCTTTCCTTACTTCTGGCAAGAGCAGGTGTACCAGATGCCAGTGGGGGCACCCTCTGAGTTGATTTAGCAAGTCTTAACTAGACTCACTAAATCAAACAATTAATCTTCTGGCAGTGTAACAGGGAACAGTCTTCACACCTAACTGTTGAAAAGGACATTCACTGTCTAAAATCTTGAGCCGCGCTCTTGAAGTACAGGAGGGGTTATTTCTGCTCTATATTTCTCTTCTGAGAGTCTTTACTGGTGACAACATTCAACTAAAAATAGGGAGCGAAATCCTGGCCCAATTAAAGTCAATGACAAAACTTCATTGATTTCAGTGGGGTGAGGGTTCCATTCAGGGTCTTTGCTTCTCTGAATGTTCTTTTGCTCCTGCTGCTACTTTTTCACCTGAATCCATAAGACTTTGCTTGGATTATCATCACACTTCATTTGTGACATGGCCAGCAGGTGGCTGTGGAAATGTGTCTGATGTCGGAGAGAGAGACGTTTATGATTTCACCTGGGAAATAAAAAACACGGCTCTGATTTTTATGCACATGTCCTTGCTAATATAGAGCAAGGGAAATGGCAAACCTGTGACAATATCTGCAGAATTGACTCTCATCAGAACGTTTTGAAAAGGTTTCCATGAGATGCCAGATGCTTGAGGAGGAAAAAAAAAAGAAAAAGAAAAAGAAAAAGCCGGCCATTTTCAAATAAACCTTGAGAAATAATCTGCAATAAAACTGACTTCATTCTAACCATGTGACACTCTTCTGGTTCTCTGGGTAGACTTTACCAGCAGACCCCTGTATCTCCCATCATGTGACTCTTTGGAACACTACTGTGGTAAATTACCGTTCTACAAGTTTCTCTTACAAATGAGGTAGGCTAGTTAGTAATGCTTTTTGTCCACTCAGAGTCTACTGGCTTTTTTTCTTGTTATCTTCTCCATTCCCCTTCATTCCCTAAACCTGGGATAATCCCCTGAAACAACCCCAGTTCATTTCTGGAAGCCTTGAGAGTGGTATTGACCATTTACATAACCAGAGAAAGGATGAGTCAGGAAGAAGACACTCAACTCCCCATTGTTGGTCTTTCTTCAAATATTTTCACCAAAATGTTCTATTTTTTAATTTGCTCTGAAAAAAAAGTTCCGATTTGATTGGAATTGAAATGTACAATTGGTTTTCATTTTTAAATCCCCCTACCCTTTCTTCTGTCCCTAGTGTTTTTCTGTGAAAAATAAGGAGGGGGGGTGGGAAAGGGGGAGAAGAGGAGGAGGAGATAAAAATAGCAACCATCCTCCCAAAATAGAAAAATGGAATAATTTTGTATTCCAGTAAACAAAGCAGAAAATGGTGACTGGGCAGAACCTTTTCCCCCCACAAATATATTTGTATCTTTCAAATGTATACTTTTTTATTATTAATAATAATAGCGAAACCCCTGCCCCTCCAAATGTGTCGTGCCTTTATGAGTGATCGTGTGATGTTCTTATTCCTTGTCTTTACCTTCCTCTTTCCTCTCCACTTCATATTTATCACCCTCCCTGGT
>JANRFK010006688.1:32754514-32773933 GCA_030068395.1 Apalone spinifera
GCCTCAGCTGGCCTAGGTTGCCTAGGGACAATCCAGGGCTGGTGACGCTGCCCCAGGCACTGGGAAATAGGGACGGGGTGAGGGTGGTCCTTAGGTGAAAGGGCGGGGCTAGGAGCAGCCAGCCCTCAGCTCCACCAAGATTGTGCTGCACGGGGCTCCGGCAGCGATTTAAAGGACCAGGGCTCCAGCCACACTGTGGCTGTTGCAGTTGTGGCAGGAGTCGCCCCATAGCTCCGGGGCAACTGGCCCTTTTGCCCTCCCACTCCCAGCTGCAGCCCTGGAACAATCTTACCTCTCTCTGTTTTCACACGGTTTGCTTCTGTGGCTGCCTCTGAGGAACCTATTTTAACTCCACTTCATTTCCTCCTCAGTGTCTTTATGGCTCAGTGGTTCCGAAGGTTTAAGTTCACGCCCCCAGGTTCTTGTATTTGACGCAGCCTTAAGGACCTTTGCAGCATCTTTTTTCCCTCTCGAGGCTCTCCAGCTCTGTGCATTCCTCCGTCAGGTCACCTCTGAATCTTTCTGTTTTCAAAGGAGGCCAGCTCCCTTTCTCGAGTCTATGTGATAATGGTGGTGACTCTGTGAACCAGCCTCCTTACTTCTCTGCTGCATCGCATGCATCTAGGCCTTTTTAGTCTGCTGACTGGAGTTGAATCTCTTTCCAGAAGTGGCTTTGCAGGATGTTTTAGCCATTGCTCAGAGCCTGTGAGCTGCAGGCTGGTGATGGGCATTTCCCCTCCCTGTTTCCCTGCTTTGGATGCACCCAAGCTCCTGCCCCAGATCACAACACAACCCCCTTCTTCACCCAAACTCCCTCTCAGATCCCACACTCCCTCGTGCACCCCAGTCCCTTACCCCAAGCTCCCTTCTGCACTCAACCTCCATCCAGACCCCACGTCTCCATAGAAAAGTGTGGCCCTTGACCACTTACCAAAATCTTGGCGTGCCCTCCCCATCAAAAATTATTGGCCACCTCTGATCTAGCATGATGCACTGCAATTCCTGGACTCCCACGATGCTTTATGGTGGTTCAGGCAAAGGAGACTGTGGTGCATCCTGGAAGATGTAGTCCTGTCGTGGGGCTCAGACCACTGAGGTGAATGGGAGCGCAGTCACCCGGACTACAGGTTCCATGAAGCTCCATGCGGCACACGTGACATCCAGATTAACACAAAATTGGTGTGAAACCAAAAGCAAAAGCATCGATGCAGTTCGACAAACCAGAAAGTTTGGCCTCAGGATGACTCCGTCTGGCAAAATATTTGGTTCCACGGCAAATTGAAACATTTCAACACATCTCTGCTTTACTTTGGGAAAGATCAGTTGTGCAGAAACCACCTTCTCCCCTGTGGCACAAAACATTTCGGTGGGAAAACGTCTACCCAGATCTAATAGTGAAACCTAAAGAAACCAAAGGCTTAAATTGGTTTTAAGCTCAGCATTTGTTCCTCTCACAAGAATGTTTTTTTTTCCCTCTTCAAGTTTTGTGTGGCTCAGTCATAATTATTCTTTGTGTTCTTAGTATTTCATTGGCTGCTAAACACCCAGCACTGATCAAAGATGAAGGACATTTTGAGTGGCTTTGTAGCTCTGCTAGCCTGCCCACATTTGGGGGTGAAAGAATTCAAATGTTCTGAGGTGTCACCCCTTATTACAGCGGGATATGCGAGAGGTTATGTAGAACCTCGTTAAGGCACCTTCACCATCTCCCAGAATAATATTGTCATTGATGCTCCCAGAGCATGTGTAACCCTTGTTCTTTTTGTTCGTGGACCATTTCCAGTATCTATTTATAGCAAGGAGACCTATGCTGTGACAGCAGGCTGGAGTCCAATATGTACGGTGGATGAATTTCAACTGAATTGCCCTTCCATGTAGGGCCATTGCTCCTTCACATACGCTTTGGAGGCTGACAAGCCAGCCTAGAAGAGTCTTTTAGTCGACAAAAGAGAAGAGTGAGAGAGGATTTGATAGCAGCCTTCAACTACCTGAAAGAGGGTTCCAAAGAGGATAGAGAGAGGCTGTTCTCAGGCTAGGTCTAGGCTACAAGTTTTTGTCGGAAAAAGCTACGCAAAATGCGCTCCACATTTTCTGTAGCCTTTTCCGATTCTTTTGTTGGAAGAGGCTTATGTGACATTTGGGCCATCTACACTGAGCCAAATGTCAGAAAAAAACCCTCTTTTGGAAGCCCCCTTCTTCCTCGTGGAAGGAGAAATACAGGGGCTTCCGAAAGAGCGTGTTTGCACTTCCACAAAAAAAAAAAAAGTGGAAGTGCAAATGCATTCTCTGGACGCCGTGGAGTTTTTTTGGGATACCAGAAACCCCCCGCAATGTAGACATAGCCTCAGTGGTGACAGATGACAGAACGAGGAGCAATGGTCTCAAGTTGCAGTGGGGGAGGTCCAGGTTGGATATTAGGAAACACTACTTCCCTAGGAGGGTGGGGAAGCACTGGGATGGGTTCCCTAGGCAGGGGGTGGAATCTCCATCCCTAGAAGGTTTTAAGTCCTGGCTTGACCAAGCCCTGGCTGGGATGATTTAGTTGGGATTGGTCCTGCTTTGGGCAGGGGGCTGGACTCGATAGCCTCCGGAGGGCTCTTCCAACCCTAGGATTCTATGATTCTTCTCACCTACACCAACTTACTAAAACATACATGTGTAGCCTAGAGGTTCCAGGTTACAAATGGGATGGAATGTGAAAGATTCGCCGGTAACTAGTGAGGGCTGGAGCAGCTCCCCATGTGCCCTGGGCAGGGGACTGCTCCAGCTCTGCAGGGGCCCGCTGTGGACAGAGGATGCTTCTCCCCCCGCTTTCTACTCAACATGGTGATACTGAGTTGCTGCTCCCTTGCTTTGTTAGACTGAGATCTAGTTAAAATTTACCAGAAAAACCTCATTGGTTTGAAACAGAAATGCGTTCATAACCTAAGGACTGGCCTGTGTGGATTGCAGTGCTTACAGGGAGTCCCCACTGTAGACCGGGGTTGCATTCTTGAAAAGGGTGATGGATACTGAAATGACCGATACCGTGGAATTTCCCCCCATAAGAAATAATGGCCCACCTTGCCTCTTCCTATCCCCCTCCTCCAAGCCCACCCCATTCCCGCTTCTCCCCCTCCTTCCCAGTACCCTCCACAGTGCTGAACAGATGTTGGGATGTTTCATCCATCAGGCATTTCATCCTGTCCCTCCCGTCTGTCAGTGGCCCGCACTCCTCTTCCTGACGGATGGGAGGCACAGGGGCGGGGGTGCGTTGGCTGCCAGGGGGGACTAAGCACCAGCAGAAAAGCAACACAAAAGGTGAAGAGAGTAAGTGGCAAGTGGCAGCGCTGTGGATTGTGACCTATGTGAATCGGAACACGTTCCCTTATTGGTGGGCGATAAGGGATGGATAAGGGAAGGCAGATATAGGGCACCTTGTGCACTCACTTGTGGGTTTTGGAAGGTGGTACGTTCCTGCTAGGTCTCAATGTAAGACGTTCCTCCCCCCGTGTAGTCCTATCCTGTGAGCTGAAATCAGTAGATGCCCCATTACCTTTTGGGTAATCAATAGACATTCAGCATCTGAGGGGGAAATGGTGCTTTTGATTGGAAAGGAAATGAAAGAGGATCAGGGGCTCTGGAACAGGAGGGGCCAGTGGCCCATGTCCCCTCAATTTAGAAGTGGAAGGGTTATGCTGTCCAACTCGTTACTGACTGTCAGGTTGAGTGATGGGTGGGAGGGGCAGAGAGGAGCAAGTGGGGGTGGGGTCTTGGGGAGAAGGGGCAGTGCGAGAGCGGGGTTTTAGGGAGAAGGGGCAGAGTAGGAGTGGGGCTTTGGGAGAGAAGGGGAAGCACCGAAACAGGGCCTTGGTGAAAAGGGGCAGTGCGAGGGCGGGGCTTTGGGGAAAAGGGGTGGTATGAGGGCGGAGCTTTGGGGAGAAGGGGCAGTGCGAGGGCGTGGCTTTGGGGAGCAGAGGCGGTGTGAGGGTGGGGTTTCAGGGAGAAGGAGCAGTGTAGGGGTGGGGCTTTGGGGGAAGGAGCGGCACAGGGGTGGGGCCTTGGGGAGAAGGGGAAGCACAGGGGCGGAGCCTTGGGGAGAAAGGAGAAGGCCTTGTGTTGGCGTGGCACAGGTGGGGCCACAGTTTGGGCACCTGTCAGCTCCCCTCCTTTTAGGGCGCTTCTGTTTATTGTTATTACATTTGCAATGATTCCTGTTAAACAGAGCCTCGTGGAGAGCAACACGCCCAGCCTGACCTCTGGGTCAGTTTTGCTCTTTGTAGGCCTGTCCAAACTCCCTCAGCCTTTGCTTTCTCTGTGCATGAAAACCAACCAGTGACAAGAGGTGTGAGTCATTTACACCCTAATCTGAAGCCCATGGGAGCCAGGGGGAGCCTTTTCATAGCTCCTTTGGGCTTTGAATTAGGCCATTGGTGCAGCCGGGAAGTTACTGGCTTGAATATGTCAGTGGACGGCTGGCAGTGGGAACTGAAGATGATTAACGACTGGCGGTGGCCACTTCGCCCTCACGACTGGCTCCCTCGTTAGGAGCTTGAGCAGATAGGCCAAGAATCGAAAGGGCTAGTTCTCTCCTCCCTCGCAATGGCTCCTCTGGGGCACTCTTGTGGGAAAGAAGCCAGCCCGGCTTGGGCTGCATTCGCTCTGCTAGTGCTACGGAATAACAGCTCGCAGCAGCCCGCGGAGCCTGCCTGACTCACGCCTTCAGACCACTGCCCTGTGACCAGCCCTTGAAATGTTATCGCAAGTCCTGCCATGGGGGGTGGTGTATTTCTTCACCCCCGGATGGCGCATGGATCCCAGCTTCCCATGCAAAAGAAGTGAGTTTCTAACCCCAGTGGGGGCAGGGAGGAGCTTAAAAAGACGAGGCCCATGTGATCGAAAGGCTCAGAACCCAGAGGGCAAATAGAAAGGACCCCAACATTCATCATTTAGAAAGAAAAAAGAGACGGCTCCCTCGTTGGGAGCTTGAGCAGAGAGGCCAAGAATTGAAAGGGCCAGTTCTGCCCTTGTGCTCAGAAAATCACAGGCCAGGCTCCCAAAAAGTGTGAGCTAAGTCCTGAGGGTGAAGTGGCCACCGCCAGTAATAATAGGCTGTTGTTAGCATCCCATTCACCATTCAGTAAGGCTGGACATTTCTCCCTTGCTTACAGCTGAGACAGGAAGCAGGTGATCTCCTGAGTTAGAGCGACCCTTCGGGAACAAACTTGTTTGGCACAGAAATAAGCCTCCTTCCGCCTCTCTCCCCACGTGCCCGTAACTCATATTTCATCTAATGAAGCAGGTGCTTTCGCTTCTTCCGAGAAGACATTTATCATTTCTCCATCTTTGCTGGTAGAGTCCCTCCCACCCCTCTTGCGCTCTCATTTTAGCTTGCCTGAGGGGACCCCACTACCCTTTATTAGCTGACACTTCAATTCGGCGGCTGGAAATGACACAAATGGAATGTGGCTGTAACTATATTACAGAAATACTGTTCGCCCTGTGCAGCCATAGCTTCAAATGATCCAGCCAGAGGAATGAAAACCTCATAGGCAGGCGCCAGAGGAGCAGGTGAAAAAACAGGGAGCAGCAGGGATAGGAAGAAGGAAGGGAAAGAGAGAGCGAGAGGGAGGGAGGAATGGAAAGACAAAGGAAGGAAGTGGAGTCGTGGGAGGAGGAGGGGAAGGGGAAGAGAATATGTAATATTCCTCCTGTGTCTCAAAGGAAATCTAGTATCATAAAACTGTAACAAGTGCCTGCTGTGTCCATTTAAGTGCTGTGGTCTCGGTGTGTGATTTGCATCTCACTCGCCTCAGTGTTATTCCAGGGGCTTGCCCTTGACATCAGTGGAGTTACACAGGGTGTGTTTCCTAGGAAGCTCAGGTCTTCTTTCCCTGTGTCCAGTTTCTCAGGTTTAATGAACTCCCAGACCTTCATGCTACTCACCAGCCATGGGCCTGGGTTGGGCCCTCAATGGGCAGAAAACCCCTGCCCCAAAGAGTCCACACGCTTGCCCAAAGAGTCTCCTGCCCCAAAGAGTCCACATGAGGCTCAAGGGGGGTGTAACCAGTCTCGTTCGGGGGCCTTTGGAGAGTTCTCCCCCGGTTGCTCTGTCTGTCTGTGTGGCCTCCAACCAAAACTGCTTGTGGGGCCTGCCCCTCAACCTAGCAGACCAAGCCACTCCCCATCTCTGGTCCCTGGCAATATGGCTCAAACCTGGGGTTGAGCATAGGACCCAAGCCAGGCCCAGCAGCAGTGGCCGGAGCCTCGGGCTCTTTAAAACACTGCCGGAGTGCCAGGCGTGCTCCAGGCCACAGTCAGGGCTGACGGGGAGGCGCAGCACTCTCCAGACAGCACTGAGGACTGCTTAGTGCCCGCCTCACCCATCCCCTCTAGCAGTATAGAGCAGCCCCCCGCTTTTGCAGGGGCCCAGCGAGGCTGTTAGCTCCAGGGAAGAACTCTGCAAAGGACCCCGAAAGAGATGTCTTACACCCGCCTCGAGCCCTGTGCTGTGGAGAGTGAATTCCTTGGGGGCAGGAGTATTATCTGTTCTGTGTAAGCTTCATGGGGCGGGAGGAGGGATGATATGTGGAGTCTCGTCCTGCCTGTCATTGCCCCATCTCCCTCCTCAGAACTTGGGCCTGTAAAGTACCCTTTGGAGGAGGCTGGGATGGTACTTTCTGGGGCAACTGACCCCAGCTTGTCCATGAGGGAGATCATACATGGAGGGCCCCTTCTCCATGCATAGCTATGGGCAGGGCTCGCCCAACCGTGGTGAGCCCCGCTCGCCAGCTGCACTGTCCGGCGCATGCGCAGATCGCCCGAACCCGGCTCTTCCGAGTTCCACAGGCGAGTAGATTGTATAATTTGTCGAGCCCTGGCTATGGGGGTGACCAGGCCACAAATTGCTCACTTTCGAACCCCTCCTCCTGCTGTAGCAGTCAGGAAAGATTCCATGAGAACAGCCCTATGCAACAGCCGCACTCCATGCTCTGATTCGTGTCTCTGCACAACCCTAGGGACTACAGTATGAGCTACCTGAGGATCCAGGTAGGGCCCAGTCCTGTTCCAAATTTCCCCCGGGCAGTTCTTTCTAGTTGAAATTCTTTGTTGTATTCCAGTGTATGCACTGAGGCCTCGAGCTCCAAGGGTGACTGGTCTGGGAACAAGGAGTCTGATTTTGATCGTACAGAGAGGCCCTGGCAAAGCTGTTGAGGAAGGACCTTGCACAGAACGTGCCTGTAGCATCCCTTGAGGTAACTGATGCTGTGAGCCCTCCCTGGCTCTCAAGAACACTAAAACACACCCATGAAATACTAAGAAAAAGGTCAAATAACCTATTGATCTGTGACCTCATCACAGACTGCCCAAGCTCTGAGCCTGTATCAGCTCCGCCCCCCTACCAAGGACAAAGTACCTTGCTGGCACACTGCAGAGGTGAGACGTTAGCATTTGGGAAATTCTTTCCAGGAGCCTCTTCAGTGTGGAATGTTTCTCTCTGCTTCCCTCCTCCAGCAGCCTCTAAGGCGAGGTCTGCACTGGGAAGGTTTGGCAACGAATGTGCTGTCAACGTGCAAAGTCGGCAAAAGTGAAAACCGGTGAAACCGTTTTTTTCTGCCTCCCATTGTCGACATTTCATGGCCACATTGCTAGCTCCCCTGTTGACAGACAGAGCAAAGTATTGTGGGTAAGCATCCCACAGTGCAGTGTGGTGGGAAGGCAGAGCTGATCCCTGCACTTCTTGGGATTCTTTCATAGCTCTGGGAGCTCTCCGTGCTGAGGAATGTCAAAGCAGCACAGCCGTCTCTCCAGCCCTCCCCCTGCCGCAGCAGCCTGCCTGCCACTATGTTCCTAGCAGGGCAGAATAGGAGCACTCCAGTGATTTGTTCTTTGTTTGTTCCCCAAACGGAGCAGCTCACTCAGCTGTCAGATACCTCCCAGAGCTTTGAATGGGGAAGGGCTGCATCCCTGCAGGGCAGCAGAGATCACAAAACCCTGAGCAAAGGTAGGTAGGCATTATGGGATACTGGTGGAAGCCAGTTCTCTCAACAAAACAAACAGCAGAGTCCACACTGGTTCTTTGTCGACAATCAAAAGAGGGGAAAAGACAAAAGTCTCTCACAGGGCTGGAAGTTTTTTGTCAACAAGACTGGGTGCTTTTCCCAATAGAAGTCGCACTGCAGTGTAAACACTCTCACTAATTTGTCACCAAAAAACAGTTTTTGGTGACAAAATGTGGCAAGGCCTATGCCTGAGACAATGGTGAGAACAGAACAATAATATGCAAGAAGGGAATTAGAGAATAAACCCCCATGGGGTAAGGCTGTAGGACAGAAGCCCACCAGGGTGTCAAACAACTTAACATTTGTTAAACTGCTGCCCCTGTGGTTGTGTCTGTGTTATCGATGCTTGCTTTCCCCAGCCCGTGTTTATTTACATGGCCCGTCTGCTGCACGTAGGAGTCATTAGGCAACAAGATGCTAATACCGTCTGCAGAGCTCCAGGAAAAAACCTCCTCAGCCCACCCCTCTTTTCCTTTTTGCGGCTCTTCCCTCTAACTGTGTTTACTTTGTTTTCTCTATCTCATCTCCTTTTGCCCCTGGCTTCTTTACTTCCCAGCATGGTTCAAAGGAGAAACAGTTCAGAAGATGGCAACTTTCTTTGCTTTCTCTCCCTTGCTTTAGGGATTTCTCCCGTCTATTAAACCAATTAATTCCATTAAAAAAAACCCATACCTAAGCTCACTGTATGGGCATAAAAATAACACCCGGTGGAGCAGGCCTAGGGACCTATTCTAATAGGAGTCTTCCATGGTTTCACTAGTTTGAAGGGGATGGTTTAAGATTTTTGGGCAGAGACTAGTTAACCTGATATAACATAAACCTTGTGTGTTGCTTCGCTGGCAAGTTGGCTGTGTAGCTATAAGACCCATGACATTTTGGGAATAGAAACTTCCTAGATCAGTCTACAGGTGAAATGGGAAAATGGAGGAAATGTTGCTACCTGTTTCCAGGTTTGATTTGCAGATTGAATTCCCCCACTTCCCCCCATAAATTAAAAGGTGGAAATGAGAGTTCCTACCTGCTGCCAGATTTAATTTGCATATGCTTGAGTTAAACTACTTACTGTTGTATTATCTGGAGTTTCTTTGTTCTTTTCTTAGAACTGGTGTTAAATGTGTTATGTAACTGGGTATTATGAGGATAGGCATATGAGTGTATCTATTTAGGAAGGTTATACTCTGGGGAAAGAGGGTCATTGTGATCTGATAGTCAGTGGGCTCAGACTTGGTAGCAAAGCCCATGGTGGACAGAGTTAGAGCAGAGATCCATCCTCAGGCCAGGTCTGCTCTAGACCTAAAAGCTTGTCTTAAGGCATATAACTCCAGCTATGTAGAATATGTAGCTGGAGTTGGGTTACCTGAAGATGACCTTGGTTTCCCTTACTTCTCGCAAGAGCAGGAGTACCAGCTGCTGGCAGGGGTGCCCTCTGCATTTAATTTAGCAAGTCTTAACTAGACTTCTTAAATTAAACTCTGGGGCTATGTCTACACTGCAGGCTTCTTACGCAAGAATGGCCATTCTTGCGCAAAAACTTGAGGAGCATCTACACTGCACATGCGTTCTTGCGCAAGTAAATTTACAGTAAAGCACCAGAAGAGAGGGCTTCTTGCGCAAGAGTTATTCCTCTCCCCACAAGGAATAAGCCCTCTTGCGCAAGAGCACTTGTGGAAGAGGGCAGTGTGGATGGGCAATAGGGGTTTCTTCCACAAGAAACCCCTATGGCTAAAATGGCCATCAGAGCTTTCTTGCACAAGAGAGCATCCACACTTCCATGGACGTTCTTGTGCAAAAGCACATCTCTCGCACAATGGCAGTGTGGACACGCTCTTGTGCAAGAACTTTTGTGCAAGAACTCTTGCGCAAGAACCTGCAGTGTAGACGTAGCCTGGAAGATCGATCGCAAGAGCGGTAATCTTCCATAGAGTGAAGACAAGGCCTCGGAGTCTTGGTTTGCTCTGGTGGGAAAGGTTTCAGGCCCGAGTCCTGGACTGAGAAGTTGCCTTGCAGGACTAAACTCATGTCAATTTTCTGAGGTGGAGAGGAACCAAGCTGGTAAGTCTGGGCTAAAGCTAATCTAGTTGAGTGGTAGCAATGGAGTTGGCTAGCCCCTCCCCCTCACCAATTCTAGCTTGAACCTGAATATGAATCACGGCAGCCCAAACCTATAAGCACAGCTGTGGCTGTGTTCTGAGCAAGTTGCAATTGCTGGAGAAGCCCTGATAAGCGGGCGGGGGAGCAGCAGTGATCTGCTGTCTCTTGGTCACAAGGGCATGCAGCCGAGTGGCAGACATCCGACAGCTGAGGGATTTTTTTATTTTCCTTTTAGTTTTCATTTCCTCTGTCGAGGATGACACGGGGCTCCAAAGTTGTTCCCAGCACGGACACAGCAACACGCGCTTCTCCCACGCGGCCCAAGCTGATGTGTTGAGGAAAACTGTCTGTAGAGCTGAGAGGCACATTGGTCTCCATGGAGATTCAGACTTCTGCATCGGCTGCCAAGGCCAAAAACGAGGAGTTATAATAATAACATTTATGATGTGGACCCCAATGTCTGTGCTAGCAATAGGTCCTATTATCTTTTCTTAGTTAGGTCCAAATTCAGGCCCCTATTTATACCCTTCCTGCTATGCCCCAACGTGTCCCGAATTGATTAAAATCCTGCCCCCTAGCCCTAAGAGCCTGTCACTGAAAAGATCTGAAAAGATCACCCAAAACCTCATAGTACGGCGTGCATGGGCAGGTGAGTCAGGCTGTCTCCCTGTGGTGCTAGTCTGTGCTAGTTCATTGTGCAGTCGTGAGGCTATGTAGGGGAATATGCTGACCTGGTTGTATTTAACCGATAGCGGGATAATGGTTCTCTGTGACTCATTAGATACAGAACAGAGATCCGGTGCCTCCCCATTTCGTTGAATTGAAATTCTGAGATTCATTTCTTCAGGCACACTTCAGTAACTTAGGTTTTTAAGCCTTAAATTAATGACTTCAGCCATTTTCAGGAAGGAAACAAGAGGATGGGGAAGAGAGAAGATGAAGAAACTCCAAGAGCATGGGATATGCTGTCCTGTTTCTCAAAGAGAGGGGTTCCAGGTGAAATATCGGACCCACCACACTTTTTGAAGCCATTACAATCAGGTGGCAAAAGGGTTTCCTGGATGTAAACACCTGGTTGTGGCAACTTATGAGAGGGCGACGGATTTAACAATTAATTAACGACAGAACAACAACTGCTTCTATAGAATCAAAGTCCTGAAGTCATGGTTCAGACAACACTGAAATTGTCTGTTTGTCTGACAATAGGAGCTCAGCAATAATCCCAGTATCAGACTCAAGTTAGCTCTGTCTGGCTATGTCTACACAGCAGCGCTGTTTCGGAAGAACCTCAGTTATTCCAAAATAAGGTAGTGCACGTCTACACAGCAAGCTCATTATTTTGAAATGAATTCGAAATAGCGGGCTTCTTACTCCGACTCCTGTAACCCTCATTGTAGGAGGAGTAAGGGAAGTTGGGGAAGAGTGCTCTATTTCGAAATAACTGCCGTGTAGACAGCGCCAAATGTCGAAATAAGCTATTTCGGCTTAAGCAATGCAATTAGCGTAGTTCAAGTTGCGTCGCTTATTTCGAGTTTAGCCCTGCTGTGTAGATGTGCCCTCTGAGAGGTAATGTCATCTAGTGGCTACAGTACTGAATGGACACTTCAAGGACTAGGATTTTTTTTCCTAAAGAGTCACTTTCCCTCCTTAATTTCCCAGTCTTATAATATCCCTCTTTGGGGCAGGGTTTTTCCTCTTCCTCTGGTAAGTTAGCTGTCTAGCCCGATGGGGCTCTGGTCTCAGCTGGAGCCTGAAGGCGCTTCTGCAATACAAATAATAATCTAAGATCTGTTGCTAGTGTCTCCTGTTGTGCTGTATCTAAATGCAGGGGCTAACGCTAACACGTACTTTTCCCAAGCAAACCCACAGACGTCAGGTGAGAAAAGACAGCACGCATTAGATGGTTAGCATGTAAGTACCTGTCAGTCACAATGATATCTATTATTTATCAATCCATTAGCACAATTAGGGGGATTAATAAATAATAATAACCAGCCAGGGAGAAGAAACTGGGCTAATAAAACCTATTCCCCAAGCTATGTCGATTTATTGATGATTTTCACTGTGCTACGGCCACAAAAACAAGGAGCCATGTTAATTTCATCTCAGTCATAAAAAACAACAAAATGGGATGGGGGGGGGAGAATCCGTATATGTCAAATAAACAAAGGAAAATGAGTTGCGAAAAAAACTGCGTGTTTTATGTTTCTCAGGAAATATTAAGAGAAGAATGTCAGTACAAAATTCTGAAAACTTACTTGAGGGAGTTTCTTTGAAAATTCATTCATTGCTCTAGGCTCCACAAGTCTTTGCAATTCAATTTGCTGAGTGGCCACAGCCAGTAAAGGATTTTTATTTGCTAAGATGCAGAGATTGTTATATATTTCCATTTCCTACTGTCACCATTTACTTTCAGTGTGAATAATTTTTTCCCCTGATGGAAAAATTCCATAGATTGTTCATAGAGAATGATCTCTTTTCTGTAGGATTTTTAAACCCATCTCTAGCTTGCTCTAACAAAGGATATAATTCCCTAAAATTCTGCCAGCTGGTGTAGACATGCTATCGAAAAGAGAGAATTCTGTAGAGAGAGAGAACATGGGTGAGGTATTATCTTTTATTGGACCAACTTCTGTTGGGGGAAGAAACAAACTTTCGAGCTACACAGAGATTGCCTTCATCTGAGAGAGACAAGCTTCCGAGCTACCGTCACAAACAGAAGTCCTGGTCCAATTGGACAAATTCCCTCCCCAACCGTGTGTCTCTAATATCCTGCAGTCAACATGGCTACAAAACCCCTGCAAACAGAATTCTATAAAGGCTTTTAGAATAATTTTTATGGAACTCTGACAAAAGCCTGATCCTGCAATTGTATTCAACTGCATGGACCTTTTGGGGGACTCGGAGCAAACTGCCCACGTCTACACAACTGGAGTTTAGATGTCCACAAAATTCCACTGGTGTCATCCATATGGAATGTCACAGGCCTTTCCTATAAGGCCATTACACCCTGTTCTTTTTGTGCTATATCCTGACAGGTAACTGTAATGGCGCTAGGCCCTAAAGGCCATAGAGAAGTCCTCCCAGAGGCTAGAGTGGCTATGGAGAAACCAGCCAATCAGGAGCCAGGAGGGACTACAAAAGGAGCTCCAGGACTAGAGGCAGCACAGTTATAGCCCAGGCCTGGAAAGGAGAAGGTCGAGGGGGCTGGCTGGCAGAACCAGGGACAGCTCAGAATGGAGCGCTGTTAAGGACACTGTCTCCAGGAGAAGCTCTGGAGGCACCGCTGTGCTAGTGAGTGGGGGAAACAGACGGAGAGATGGCACTCAGAGAAGCACTCTACACCAGGCACCGGGATGGACCACTGTCAGAGGTTACCCCGGAAGGGGTGGAGACTGCATACGAGGCTGTGTGACTCGGCTGGAGGGCTGAGTATTTTACAAGACTGAGGCCATGCAGGATCCTGCACTCGGCCACAAGGGGGCGCTCGCGTGAGGTGAGTGCCAACCCTGCCACAGTTACCGACTGATGAATTGCTTGATAACACATAACATGGAGGATCTTTGCCTATCGGAGACTGATGGTCAGCATCCCCTCCCAGTCTCCCATCTCTCTTGGGAGCCAATCCAAAGCCCGTTAAATCAACAGGAGCCCTGACATTAACTTTAACTGCTGTTGGATCAGGCTGTTAGTACGTAAATGGTTGAATAGTAGACTACCTTCCATCCACCCTGCAGCACATTGGTTAACCATATGCTCATTGGCAATTGGCTCTTGGTGCGAATATTCACCACATCTCTGACGGAGAAGGCAAATTGTCAGCTGCTGGACAGGTGGTGAGGAAATGAAAATAAGTGTTGAGCTCTTCCCCATTAATATTTAATGTTCCGCAGCGTTTCGAATCCCCCAAATGGTGGATCGGTGCGACGTGTTGAATTCCCCTCCTTCAAGGCTGCCTGGTGGATTTCGGTTACGCTCAGAACGCATGCAGCGACCAATCACCGCACAGCCGATTAAATATCTCAGCCCTGGACAGAGCCAAGCAACAAGAGTGAAGGAGGGAAGGAAAACGGGGAGAGAAGCAACAGAAACCCAACGTATGGGTTTGGACACCATGGAAAGTTGAAGGAGCTACAGGGTCTCTTCCAATGCCTCTGGGCTGAAGCTCTGCACGGATACAGAATTTGTATCCGCAGCCGTAAAGCTGATCCGTGGAGATCCGCATTCACATCCGCAGATATGGATACTGGCAGATGTACGGCAGATATCTGCAGATTTGCAGGGTTCTGCATACAAAATTTGTATCTTCATCCACATCCATAGCTGCAAAAATGAGCCGTGGATATCTGCGTTTCCATGCGCAGATGTGGATACGCGGGACTATAAAGTGGATATCCAGGGATTTGCAGGGCTCTACTCGGAGCACCTTCCCCAGCCCCATTCACAGAAATAATTTACTAAGCTTCACAACAAGAATTGGACCCAAGGATCTGAAGAAGGGCGGCATCTGCCATTAACAAGGGCTCGCACTTGTACCTAGGAGGACAAACCGGTTAGGTCGAGAACAAATGTTGCCCCACGATAGAACACTGAATAGGCTGGACCTCCCCAGTCTGGCACCCTCAGAACCTGAGTGGTCCTGAACCAGGAATTTTGCTGGAACAGGGGAGGTTAATGCTCCCTTGCTGGCTGCCCTGCTCCCTGGTTCCTCTCCCTGAGGCTCCCTGCCCTGCCGCTGGCCCTGTTAACGCTTGCCCGGCCAGGGCTCTCTGCCCTGCTGCCTGCCCACTGCTGCCAGGGTTCCCCAGGGTTCTTGACCAGGACCGTCTGGCTGCTGCCAGCCCCACTACCTCTGTGGGTTCCCCAGAGTTCCCTGGCCTGGGCACACCCGGCTGCCACTGGCCCCGCTGCTGCCGGGATTTGCTGGCTAAGCTTCTTGGCCACCATCTGGCCCCTCTGCTGCTGAAAGTTTCCCGGATGGTGCACTGATGCCAGGGGTTTCCCAAAACCCTCCTGGCCCTGTTGACACTGGGGGTTCCCTGGCCCGGGCTCCCCAGTCACTGCCTGCCCCAGCCAGTACTGGTCCATCCAGAGCTCCTATCCCTGCATTCTCCTGGCTCGCTCCTACTCCTGGCCTCCGGAGCTATTTGGTCCAGTAACATCCTTGTTCCTGACAGACCATGGATGTTGCCAGGCTAGAGAGCCCCAGATTTGTGAGGTTCTACCTGTACAATGAAATAATTATGTGAGATTTTATAACTTCATATGAAAACTTCTTCTCTGGCTGGTGTCAGGGGTACGATACCAGACTAGATTGATCAGAGGTCTGCTCTTGTAGCTAATTAATCTATGCAAGGTATGCATAAGGCACACATCAGCACAGTATCAAGAATGATACTAGTTATGGTTTGAAAAGCAAACATTAAATTGGGCTGGCGCTGTCCCCAGCGGAACTCTGATAAATGTTTTCAAACTCACGAGGCTGAAGCCCCGAACCACAGTGCTTCTTCTGGGGTTTAACCACCGAACCCCAGGGCTCCAGGAAATTTTGGCAAAGGTCTTTCCTCCTCAAATAAATAACTAAACAAAATAAAAACATCTGGTCATAAAATGCCGAACAGTGGAGAACAAATCCCAGACTTGCTTGGTTTATTTTAACACAATCTGCTTCATGAGCTAAGTTAACAGAACAAAACAAAACTTACCAGAACCTGGCTCCATCCTTGCTGTAATCCCTAGGGAGAATATGCGTTGTCAGGAGCGTACTCAAAGCCCTGCATTTGGTTCAAGTTACTTCTTGAAGAAAATGTCCCCCACGTTAGACACTAAGAAAAGGTTGATCTGAAGTCAGCTCCTCAAACCCTAAGTAATGTAAATGAAAGCAGATGGCACGTATGTAATTCTCTTAACAGGGATGCGGAATTTGCCACACTAGATCAACTCGGAGGTCCATCACGCCCACATCGCTCCAGAGATCACAGATAATCATGACAATTCAGCTTTGATTTTCACCCATGGAACTGAGCAGCTAAGTAGAAAATAAGTGTGGACATGCCATAGAACTGTTCAATTTTGACTTCCGACATGGTCTGTGCACACAGATTGTCACTCAAAAGACAAATGCGACATTTCTCTGGGCAAATTATTTTGCCCATGAAGAGAAATGTGACTGCTTCCCCCTCTTGAGCTCACAGGCGAAGAAAAAGATACATAAAACAATAAAAAATGTGGGGATCAAATGAGTTCTCAGAATGCACATTGTGTACAAACACTAGCAAAGGGGACATTGCTTATCTGGCTGAATAGCTCTGCAGGCTTATCATCTGCAGGTTGGAGATGGACAGGTAATGGGAGTGTCTGATTCAGTAGAAGAGATAGAGGCATGGCTAGAATGCACGGCTCTTCAGCTATTTTCAGTGTTCCATGACCCACAAGGGTCTTGGGAAGCAAAGCATGAGACAGAGCGGCACCAGGGCTGCTCTAACTTGCTCCACAGGCTGGAAAGGCCCCTGCACAAAGAATGCATTGAGTATAATAGACCTTTTCCCCACCCACTCTGGTCCCATGCTGAGTGCAGGAACGGTGGCCATCATTTTTTCAGAGGTTCTCTCTTGTGGGCCTGCTGTGTGCCCTTAAATACCACAAAATCCACAAAGACAGAGGAATTAGTGGTGCCTACAGATGCCTGACTCAGGAATGTTCTTTGGAGGGGAGGAGTAAGACTTTTAGACCTCTTTGAAGAAGTGTGCCTTAGGAGAGACTTCTTGAGGAGGAACATGTGGGGTCACATCATATCTGGTGAAGGGAGGGTGTTCTAGACACAGAGACAGGACTGGCATGGAAGAAGAACCAAAGATGGAACAAAGACAGGACTAGAACCTAGATTTTCCAATTGCTAGACCTGTTCCTTACCTCATATGGCTGGAGCACCACATGTCCTTACTTGACTGGTCAAGCAGGGCAAAGTCTTGCTCAAAGACTTTGACATGATGGGACAAGAACAGCAGGCTACACGCTGCATTTCCTTGCCTCTTGGTTCATACTCTCCTTATGAATAGTAGAGCCAGAAGGGACCTTGAGGGTCATCAAGTCCAGTCCCCTGCCCTCACAGCAGGAGCAAGCATTGTCTAGATCACTGTTTCTTAAACTGGGTTCTGTGGCACACTGGTGTGCCGCGAGGCAGTCGGAGGTGTGCTGTGACGAACAGAATTCAAAATGGCCACCTTTTTTCCCTCAATAACTTCCCTTCCCCCGACCTTTTTTTTTTTTGCTCATCAAAAAATCCTTCATGTTCCTCCTAAAAAAAAAATTAGTGTTTGGTGTTCCTCAATCTTAAAAAGTTTAAGAAACACTGGTCTAGATAGATGTGTGTTTAACCTGCTATTATATATCTCCAGTGATGGAGGTTTCATAACCTCCCTAGGCAATTTATTCCAGTGTTTAACTACCCTGACAGTTATGAAGTTTTTCCTAATGTCTAACCTAAACCTCCCTTGCTGCAATTTAAGCCCATTGCTTCTCATCCTTCCTCAGAGACCAAGGAGAACAAATTTTCTCCCTCCTCCTTGTGATACCCATTTAGGCACTTGAAAGCTGCTACCATGTCCCCTCTCAGCCTTCTCCTTTCCAGACTAAACAAAACCAATTCTTTCAGTCTCATTGGAGTCTCCTGTGTTTTCAGAAGCAGTCTTCTCATATTTCGCGGTCACTTTTGCCATGAATTGTGACTGGTGATCATTTTAAACTTGGCTACTGTAATTTCAGCTGCTATCTATTGGCTGCTATTATTATTCTTAAGAGCCTATTGCTTCACTCTCTACTCATGTCAAATCCCCTCCTGAAGTCATTGGAAATGTCTATTAAGGTTCAGGAAAGATTTAAAGTTTCTCTGTCGACACCATTTACAGGCAGAGAAGACTCTACAAAAAGGACCATCTCTTCTTACCCAGACCCTGGTGGGGACCTCATGAAACATATGCTAAGGAGAATGGAGAGACAATTATTTCTGCTCCTCCTCTCTTGCGTCTTCTCCCTTCTAGCCTGCCCAAGGTAATCTGCTTTCAGGAATCCCAGCACATCCCTTTGGTGCTAACTTCAGTTTTGTTTTTTTCCCTGTTTCTTTTTGAATATTCCAGTTTATGCCATGCTCAGCTAAGCCCCTGTCCTCGTGCAGCAGATCTTTGTGGAACCTGGCACGAGATGAAGAACCCATATGGGTAATTTATGGGAAATCCATAATGGAATCTTGGCTGCTCTCATAAATCGTACCACCCTGTCATCGCACAGCAGTGGAGAGCGTAACATATTCAAAAAGCCATATAATTGATGACTTCTCCGCCAGAGCCAGGCGTGCATGGCCAGGGATTTCACATGGGCTCTTTCGCTTCCCCCACCACTATCTTTTAACGAGTCCCGGGAGACAGGCTGCACTCCCTGGTGTCCAAGTGGAACAAAATGGACAAAATCATTTAAAGGAAGCCAGCACAATCTAACCTGATGCATCAGCTGAAGAATCTTCACGCAGCAGAGTGAAGGGATTTGGGAGCTAGGGAAAGCAGGCATTAGTTTTTCACCATTCCTACTAGATGGATGTGAAAATGAGGGGCTGGCTGTTGTGAGCATAGTGAGGCCTAACCCCAGGTGGGGGCTGTATCAACTCCCATCCCTACAAACAATGGATGCTCTACAATCTGGACCAGCCGCCCTGCCACTGATCCCATCCTTGGCTCTCCTAACCACTCCTGCTGTCCTCTGCCAAGGCTGAGCATTCTCCTGCACTGTACACTGAGGACGAACGCGCGGGAAATCCATTAGACTCACTGCACTTGTGACCTAATGGGGACTTGGCCTTGAAATCATTAAGCTAAAAGGATGGACGGCTGTGACGAACCCAGGAAAGACATTGTGCTCCTGGGCTGAGACCTCCTTACTGCCTGGTTTATGTCAGGTCGCTGCATTGCATCAGTTACTTCCTTTTGACCTACCAAGTCAAAAGCTGGCAGCACGTGTCATAGGCAGACTATTGGATGTGTCTCATGCACAGCTTTTAGGAACGTGATGGCATGAAACACAAGCTCATGCCTGTCCTGGATTTCCTGCCTTTGCAGGCCCAGTATTTCCATGTGTAGCAGAACACGGAGACTTTTGAAAAAAAAATCTTACCCTATGGACCATGCAGATCAGGAGCACAGAGAGGTTAAAACTGGGAGATGAGCAGGGTTTGCAAATGGAAATGAAAAACTCCTTTCCCAGTGGCTGTGTCTACACTGGGCCACTTATTCCGGAA
>JANRFK010006688.1:32788163-32799645 GCA_030068395.1 Apalone spinifera
GGAGTATTGTGTCCAGTTTTGGGCACCGCATTTCAAGAAAGATGTGGAGAAATTTAAAAGGGTCCAGAGAAAAGCAACAAAAATGAGGAAAGGGTTAGAAAACATGTCCTATGAGGGAAGACTGAAAGAACTGGGTTTCTTTAGCTTGGAAAAGAGAAGACTGAGAGGGGACATGAAAGCAGCCTTCAAGTACCTAAAAGGGTGTTACAGAGAGGAGGTATAAAAATTGTTCCCTTGACCTCTGAGGATAGGACAAGAAGTAATGGGGCTTAAATTGCAGCAAGGGAGGGTTAGTTTGGACATTAGGAAAAAACAGGGTAGTTGAGCACTGGAATAAATTGCCTAGGGATGTTATGGAATCTCCGTCAGTGGAGCTATTTAAGAGCTGGTTAGATAGACACCTCTCAGGGATGATCTAGACAGCGCTTGGTCCATGAGGGCAGGGGACTAGACTTGGTGACCTCTTGAGGTCCCTTCTAGTTCTAATGTTCTATGATTCCGTGAACTAATAGCTGGGACACTGCTAATGGCCTGTGAAGCAGAGACACTTGCTTGTAGCCTTTGTTGCTTGATATTGTCCCATCCGTTACAGTGCATCTCCCCTTTGCTTGCCACTTGCCAGCAGGAGTCCGTGTGTCTCTCTATTTGGGAACAAGAAGAGAGAAACAGGCAAAAACCAGAGAGCACATGGGTTAGCCAGAACTGGAATTCAGAGTGTTCGATGAATATTTTAGCTTTCTGTCCAGATTACAGAGAGGCTGGGGAGAGCCCAGAGTGGAAATCCCCCCAGGGTTTGAGAGGGGCTGCAACCTGCGCCCTGGAGAGCCAGAGATGATGAATGGAAGCCTGCTTGGCCTTATAATAATATATGGAGATATACAATCTCAGAGAGCTGGAAGGGACCTTGAGAGGTCATTGAGTCCAGCCCCCCGCCCTCACAGCAGGACCAAGTACCACGCCTGACAAGTACCACTGAGCCATCCCCTCCCCTGCAGAGGGGCCACTCCCAACAATTAATGAGACTCATTCACATTATTAATCTGCTAAATCTTGGGGATTAGAGTGTGGGACTGAGACTAGGGCTTTTTCCAGCCCCGCTCTCCCAGCCTCTTCCCCGCTGTGCCTCAGACTCGCTTGGTGACCTTGGCTTGACCTTCCTCTGCCCCCCTACAAAACTCTTACCCAAAGGGAGTAAATCGAGGTTTGTAAGTTACCATCAGGTGCATGCACGGAAGACACTATAGAAGCACAACACATCCTACTATGCAGTCAAATAGCAGAGCTGGAACCAGAGGTGCTGGGGGCACGGCAGTGCCCCCCTGCCCCATTGCTTCAATGGTTTCCGTCAGATTCAGGGTTTACCTTTTTATTCACTGGCTTTATTCCGCACCCCTGCTCTAACAATTGCGCCTGCCCCACTGAATGCTGCATTGTTTCATATTAGCTCCATGGCTGGCCCAGGCTATTACACCTGTTCTGTGTACTAGGATGGGAAAGCACTGGTTATACTGCATGAGAACAGATTCTTCTTCAGCACCATCTCCTTGTCGCCCAGTCTTAATAACAATGATTTAAGTGTCTCTCTCTGGATGTGCTTGACTCTGATCTCACTGGTACCAATTTCTCCTCGGTGTAATTTCCTCAGTTGTGCCACCGATGTAATATCCGAATCATGCCCTGCATCTCTATCTAACTTTAGATCTCAATAGATGGATATTTATATTCCATGGGAACTCTCTTCCCGTAGGACATGCCAGCCGAGATGAATTGTGAGTCCTTTTCCCATCCCCCTCACTCGGAAATTACCATCTACAAGGGCACCCTGTCAAAAAGCAGAAAAGTTTACACTGATATGCAAGTTATGTTTAAGAAGAACTGAAATTCTCAGCCAGCAGAAGGCAAAGTCCAGAGCTAGCTGTCAGAACATTGCAGTCTTTAATATTAATCTATATATTCCGGAAATATTGCTGCATCACCCATATTGTAGTCAGTCGGCTGCACCAGTTTTAAGACCGAGAAACAGTAAAACAACTTGTTAAGGCGAAAATGTAAATTATGGACCAGATTCACCACTGCAGCTCTGGCGGCTTTGTGCCAAACGGATGATGCAGAGGAGTCATAAAGCTTGTTTAGCAGGCTGGCAGGATGACCGCTTTGCTTCTTCGGCTTGGTGCAGCGCAGACAAACCTGTGCCAGAGAAGCTGTTCCTAGCACACCACGGGCCGGTGGGTCTGTCCTGGTACGTCTCTGGCATTTCAACGTTCGCTGAAATGAAAGCCGGTTTCCAACCGTTTTCACGGAAAGGGACTTGTGTCGACGTGTTCATTTTCGGATCGACACCTGAGCCTGCTCATTTGCCAAGAGAGGCTTTGTTTCCAGGCAGGTAGGGCTCTGGGATGCGGAGGACTCAAGTTCAGATTCCTACTTGGCCTAATTCACAGTACAGGTTACACCTCTGAAAACAGACACATTCTGATCCCGCAACATCCAGGGTCCGGCAGGGAGCCTAAGAGCTGGAGGGCCAGCTGAAGCCGGGGAGCAAAAGGGTCGGCAGCCCAGGACTGGGGCTGGAGTCCTCCAGCAGCATGGGGCCATGGTCTCATGGAGCATGGGGCTGAGGCTCGAGCTGCAACCCTGCAGCAGCCCCATGGAGTGCGGGACCGGAACCCCAGCCCAGTGACAGTCCTAGGGAACACAGGGCCAGGGCCTGAGCCTCGTGGCAGCCCACAACAAATGGGGCCAGGGCCCCACTCCAGGAGTCAAAGCCTGGACTACCCAGGGATCTGGCAGCAGCTGGGTGAGCAGCCCAGCCAGGATTTTTTTTTCAGGGAGGAGCAAGGCAGGGTGCCGGCTGCAGCAGCCAGCCAGCAGCAGGCAATGGGCTTGGGGGCTGGCAACAGGGGACCTCCCCTGGTCCGGCAAATTCTCTTATTCAGGACCAGTAAGGTCCTGATGGTGCTGGGCCAGAGAGTAATATATTTAGTGTACACTGTGCTGTAGTGTATTTTTTTTTTTGGTGCGGTAGTGTATTTTTTTTACCCCAGATCATTCTGTCAAGTAGGACAGGATGTGCATCCCTGGTTTTCCACATCCCAGGCCACCATTGTTCCCTCTAATCTTTTCCCTACATATGCAGATTTTTTCCATGCATGTGCAGAATAATTTTTTGTAATGTGCACTGAGGCACCACCCATAGAAACAAAAAAACGAGCTGTGGATGCTCTACTACTCAGCGGGATGGCATCTGAATTTCTCCTGGGTGGCTGCACAAGCGCCCATCTTGCTGCGAACCACCTGGCTATTGAGTTGCTCCCTTTTTTTCCTCAAAGAAACAGATAAAGGGCCATGAAACTTTTCCAATTTGATGACATCAACTTTGCATCTACTTTTTGCTTCTCTGTTTGCAACCAACACTTGGTTCTTTTAGGGAGCCTTTTTAAATACGCTTCATGTCTCGTAAAACAAGAACAACATCAGAAAACCCTTGAAAGAAATCCAGCCCTGAGGAGCAGACCGCCACCAGCCAGGCAATCCACACAGCTGAGCACGCATAGCATACCTGTATCCTACTTTATTTTTTTTGGTGCTGTAGTGTATTTTTTTACCCCAGGGCTTTAGTAGGACTTACGTGGTACGTAGCTGTGGCAGGTTTGTCCAGGTCGGGGTTCCCTCTTCCCAAGTCTGAAGAGGTGGCCCCGTGTATCCCCACCACCTTATTGTCCCCCAACGTCCCGGGAGTCTATCGAGTCCGAGTCTCTAGTGCCCTGAACGAGAGGCTAGTTTTCTGCTTAGGAGGTGTTCGGTGCTAGCTCACTCTCCCTTCTGGCCCAGGGAGGGGGGTGGATGGGGACCCGGGCCCTCCCTCTCCATTGGGTCCCAGCCCAGGACCCTAAAGTGTAGGGGAGTGTTTTCCCCTACATGGCTGACGGGGTAGCTCCCTGAAACTCATCAGCCCATGGGCACCAATATTGCCCTGTCCTGGGCTGCTTCCTCCCGCTTCTCCGTCTCTGGTTCCCTGTGCCCCAACTAGGGGTCCTACTGAGTTCTCCATAGTCCCTTCCTCTGGTGTCCTGGTGTGGTCCTTCCCGGGTCCCACAGCTCTCCTGGACCTTTTGGTTGCCATGGTGACTGGTTCTCCTGGGCGGTGCTGTGCTCCAGGTCTCCATGCTGCCGCGGCCAGGCGCCTTTTTGAATGCGCCCGCCGATGTCAGGGATGGCTCGAGGCAACGCTGCGGCGGCGGCCCAATGCCACGTCACGCCGCGCTCTCCCTGCCTTGCCCCGCCCACAGCGGCCACCTGCCAGCGGCCTTGCATCTGCCGCCTGCGAGCCACTTCTTCCCCGGCCTGCCTTCCCCCGCCTTTCGGGGAAGCGGCTGGGGGTATGCCGGTCTCAGTGCGGGTCTCCGCGGACCTGTCACAGTAGCCCTCATGCTGGTCTCTACATGGCAGTGAATTTCATCCCAAATGGGTAAAACTGGGCTTGCAAAATGGATGGCTGTGCATAAACATGGAAAAAATACCAATTTGGATGCACAATTATTTATTTTGTATGGGCAAACAAGTATTTTGTGAACATAAGAATGGCCAGACTGCGTCAGACCAACGGTCCATCTAGCCCAGTGTCCTGTCTTCCAACAGTGGCCAGCACCAGATGCCCCAGAGGGAGGGAACACAACAGGTAATCCTCACATGATCCCTCCCCTGTTATCCATTTCCAGACAAACAGAGGCTAAATTGTGCACACAATCAACTACGATTGTTCCTATTTGCTTCCTACTTCTTAGTGGCTGTTCTTTGAAGATCTGCCTGCTTTATATTTGAGAGCGTTTGTGAGTCTGTCCATATGTCTCGGTCAGTTCAAGAACTCCTCCTAAATGCTAAGAACTAGGACCGCCAAATATGGTAGGCCGCTTGCTCTTATCATAACTTAAGGCAAGGTCAGGGTTTGGCTGTGCCCGGAAAATGGGATGTGTCTGGAATGGGATTACTTCTCAGAAAACCACACAGAAAAGAGACAGAATCAGCAGGCAGGTGAAAGGGGCTGGTTGAAGGCATGCCCCTCCTCCAGGACTACCCCAGCCCTGAATCTCCTCCCCGCCCCCGCCAGCACCCTTTAGGGAGGTGAAAGGAGATGATGCTCTCCCCGATCTATATGGGGACATTGCTGGCTGTTCACCTTTATCAGGGAGCGAGGAGAAAGTGCAGAGGTTTTTTGGGTTTTTTTTTTTTGCTGCATTCCTCACTCTGGCTGGGGGACATGCACCCCTCCCCTGGCTGTCACCACTGCAGCTGCAGCAGCCATAGAGAAGGCCGGGGCTCCCCCAGCACCGCCTGCTACTGAAGTCCTGCCCTGCAGCCCTACCCCAGAGCAATGATTTAAACAAAGAAAAACAAAAAATCAATTAAGGCCCCCAGCAACACTGGGTAAATCTTCTCATCCAGTCGTGTTTGGGAATTAAGTTTATTTTTAAAAGACCTCTGATGCTCTTGTTCTGGGAAAGAATACTGTGTCTGAAATTTCAGAGACTTTGTGAATGTAAAGAACTGCAGGTCACTTCTTGTGCCGCTCAGTAATGACATTGTCCCATAAAAGACACTCTTTGTGTTTTACAAGTGCTATTAGGTCATGTGGGCAATTATCTGAAACTAATCTTGGCAGATTTATGGGAGCGAAGTTTACACAGTGCCTGGTGGTGTAAGTGTCTGCTCAGACCAGGCTGAGATGGACTATAAAGATGAGCTGCCCCCAGGTCAGGAGTAAGGCGAGTTGGCAGATCTGTGCGAGAGCCAAGCTGTGGAATCACAGAAGGCATGGTGAAGGCATTTGCAGAACGGTGTGGTCTGCTCCCTCCCAGATGAGTCAGTGTAACGCTGGCAGGCTGAACCGAATCTGGGACTTCCGGCGCTTAGTGCAGGAGCCTCTACAGCTTGAGCTAAAAGCCAGCTGCCTCTCAGCTAAAGCTGTAGAGCAAACTCATTCTCTCTCTGTACATGGTCTCATTGGCACGCCGTGGGACAGTGCGCTACACACAGAAGGTGGGTGGGTAACATACTTTCCCTAGCTGAGGCCACATCTTCACTCTGTGGAAGATTGACACTGCCGCAATCAATCTTCTGGAGTTTGATTTAGTGAGTCTAGTTAAGACTCACTAAATCAAATTCAGAGGATGCCCCTGCCAGCAGCTGGTACTCCTGCTCTTGCGAGGAGTAAGGGAAGCCAACAGACTTGTTTGTTCCTACCTGCCTCCCACTGTGGGGACACCGCAAAGCTCAGGGTAAGGTACATCAACTCCAACTACATATCCTACGTAGATGGAGTTGCTTACCTTAAGCCAACCTTCCAGGTCCAGAGTAGACCTGAGGAAACACGTCCTGAACTTCACAGACCCAGCTGAAATCCTGGACGAGCCTCCACTTGTACTGACAAATAGAGAGAATGAGTCTGCCCTACAGCTGGCGTTATCCCAGAAGACGCTCATGCACTAAGCTCCAGAAGCCCTAGGTTTGGTTCTAAGTGGTCCAAGTGCCACTGCATGGGACAGAGACCCAAACCCAGGAAGGTGTGTGGGTTACATCAATGCTCACCATCTCTCAGACCGAGCACTGAAAAGATCTCATTCACTCCTGTATCAGAAAGGGACGGTCCAGCCCAGAAACTGGGGCATCCTTCTTGATTTTTTTGTTTTGTTTCTGTGCTGCACTCAACTTGTCTTTGTTTTCCAATTAGGTTTTGGGGGAAGTGTCAGCAGTTGGGTCTTTCAGTCAGTCGCTGGCTGGGCCAGCTACCTGAAGAATGGAGAAAAGCTCCTGTGAAGCATCTTTGGATCAGGTCCTGTGGCTCATTTAGAAGAACAGGTAGGGTAAGGATTTACTAAAATCTTTACCCAGCCCATTTACGCCTGGCAGACGTGTTCTGCTGGCGGGCGGGCGTCCCCTGAACCATTCATCCAAGACAAGGTCTTCTCTTTATGCCCAGGGAGCTGAGTGACTCCCCAAGGGGATGGGAAGCTGAGAAGACGTGGTCCCAGGGGGAAGGAGAGGGGAAGCTACACTTAAACACAGCCCGGCTTAATATGGACACTGGACCAGTGCACAGTCCTGGGGTAGGGGGCTGAAGTCAGGGGATGAGCGCAGCAGTCATTAATGTACAATGCAACTATGAGACCTCATCATGATCTGTGCTCGGTGGGGGCCATTACGGAGGGGCGGGGTGGTCCTTTGCTGGAGAGAGAGAGAGAGAGACCTTCGCACCACCCCCACGACAACACTCTGAGAACATGAGGCAAGTATCGGTCCAGAAGGCTTTCCTGTTCGCTGCGATCGCCCCCGCTGGGATGCCTTAGTCCTAACTGCAAAGGGACTCTGGAGTTTACTGTGTGGCCGCATGCACTGTGCCTACGAGAATTGCTAAGCAGACCGATAGCCGACTGATGGCCAGGCGGGGGAGGGAATAGCTCTCACTGCATCTTTCATGAGGAGATGCCAGCTCACCCAGAGGTGCTGACTCCATGGGGGCTCTGGGGCTAGAGCACCCACGGGGAAAAAGTGGGGGCTCAGCGCCCCCAGCAGTCCCAATGATCAGCGCTGCTCCTTCCCTCCTAGCACTTCCCACCTGCCGTGATCAGTTTCTCAGCGGCACGTGGGGGCAGGATGGGCCAAAGGTGTGGTGGGGGCAGGGAAGGAGGTGCTTGGGGGGAAGGGCGGCGTGTGGATGGGGTGTGGGGCAGAGCAGGGGCTGAGCAGCCCCCCAGCAAACCATAAAGTCAGCGCCTCTGACCTCACCCACTTTCTCTCCCTGATATCCTGGGGACTCACAGCGCTACAACAACGCTGCAAGTTCCCCACGCCTCACCAAGGGCCTTGTTCACACAGGGCTTCCTCACGTGCATGTCCCAATGGGTCCGGAGGGTGTTCGTCGCCCACCAGACCAGGCCCTGAGGCATTCTTAAGCACTAGGGCCTTGTCACACAAAACCCTGTCGGTTTTTTGACACTTAGCAAAAGGATGCCCTCCCCCGTCCCCCAGATCGTTTATAAGGTGGACTTGAAAAGGAAGCGATCCAATTTGGGTCCAGATCCTGGTCTCAGTTACACCAATGCCAGTCCAGAGTAATTCCAATGCAGGTATCATCTGAAATCCCGCCCCCCTCCCCACCTTTGGCTTTTCCATCTCTACTTTTCATGGGTGTCGTGGGTGAGCCTGCCTGTCCCCCTCAGAGGTGTGAGGTCTCTCAAATGGTGCTGAACCTCATATGCATACCAGTTTGGAAAAGGGGGGGGGGGGCTATGCCGTCCCTCCCGACTATACCGATAATGTGTCCCAGGCTGTATGGTCTGGTGTCTTGAGGCGATAACAACAGCCTCTTTTCACAGGGCCATGTGGCCTAGTGGCCAGAGTCCATAGCACTGCCCACTTCCTGCAGGCAGTGAGGCCTAATGGCCAGGGTTAATAGCAATGGGGTGTAGATCCCCACGTGGGGTGGCTAAGGAGGGGGTAGGGGTCCCAAGCCCCACCTTTCCACCGGGTCCCAGCCCAGGGCCCTGTCAGCAGTGGAGTGGTCCACCTCTAGCTCAGCGGGAATCCCCCTGAAACGCACTGAGCTCCCGGGGTTTAGCTCCCCGCCCCGGGTTACTTCCTACTCATCACTCCTGCTGGGTCTTCTCTGGCTCGTCCCTCTAGACTGGGGGATCTGCTGAAGTTCCCTGCTGCCTGGCCAATAACATGGGCTTTTCTAGAGGCCTTCTCAGACTTCTAAACGCTCCCAGAGGTCAGACTCAGTACCTGCCATTGCTCAGTTCCTTTGCATGGTCTGTCCTGACTTTCACCCACATGATCCACGTCAATCACGGTGAAATTACAGGCGCTCAGACCGCAAGGGACAAACCTTCTGAGAACCTGCTGAAGTGCACCAGCGATTGTTAACCAAGCACCATTTGGAGACAGCCGTTGAGATGACCTGAGGGTTGGGTTGAGTCCATTGGACGGTGCACTGAAAAGGGTTAAAAAAAAGCCGTCCGGGACAAAGGTGATGTGTGATTTATGACATGTTTTTGTTGACTCGCAGCACCTTGTCACAGCCAATTCGCGTGTGATTCTCCCCAGCAGGAAGTTGCCAGCGGTGTCAGTAGGTACCGCATCACCACCACTTTGCCAGATGAAAGTCCCCAGAAGTAAGTCATTGAAGCAGGACTACCACTTGCATGCGGGTGACATTTGCTGGCGATTTAGCACAAAGCCGATGGAGGTTTGGCAGAATCCTCCCGTCTGAAGCTAGAGATCTCAGGCTACAGGACACTAGGGAATTCCTGGCACACTGGGTGCTGCAGAACAGACAGTACTGGCCATAGATTTGGCAGACGAGCTGCTAACGTTTTGCCAGGGAAGGTTGTCAAACCATGACTCAGCAGAACGATGAAAACAACTTCTGGGGCACGCATGTAGAGATGGCTCCACAACAGGTTGCAAGCCAGGGAATTTCTGTTTTTATCAGTTCTGTCGAGCAGCTAATTTTCCTTCCTTTTCTGCTTCTTTTCCTTTAGCTCTTGTTTTCTTTCCCCCCGGCTCCCTTGGGGAAATGTCTTTCCAAATCAGAACAAAAGAGCAGCTGGATTATGAATTTTAGCTATTAGGATCACAATGCCTTTTGCCTCTTACAATTTCCTCTTTTCATCTTTCGTCTCCTTGCCTTCCCTGACATGAAGGTTTGCTGGCAAACCCCACAATGGCTCTGCTCCTTTTTCTCTCCTTTAGTTCCATGCAAAGTCCTGTCCTGGCGTTCTTCAGTCCCTGGTGTGAATGGAGAAACAAGGGCAGACTCAGAGAAACCCTTTTCTTCTGCTAGTCTCTGGCTGAATAGCTTTGACTTTGTAATTATGTTACAGAAACACATTTTTGGGCTTATTTAGTCTACAGAAGAGAAGGGGGGGCTGGGTTGGTAGCAGCCTTTAACCACCTTACGGGAGGTTCCAAAGAGGATGGAGAGAGGCTGTTCTCAGTAGCCACGGATGGCAGAACAAGGAGC
The DNA here is from genome assembly GCA_030068395.1 of Apalone spinifera. NCBI lineage: Eukaryota > Metazoa > Chordata > Testudines > Trionychidae > Apalone > Apalone spinifera. The sequence continues at coordinate 32,798,185 of JANRFK010006688.1, forward strand.
AATGGGCTCAAGTTACAGTGGGGGAGATCTAGGTTGGATATGAGGAAAAACAATTTCCCTAGGAGGGTGGGGAAACACTGGGCTGGGTTCCCTAGGGAGGGAGTAGAATCTCCATCCCTAGAGGTTTTTAAGTCCTGGCTTGGCAAAGCCCTGGCTGGGATGATTGAGTTGGGGGTTAGTCCTGCTTTGAGCAGGGGGCTGGACTTGTTGACTCCTGAGGTCTCTTCCAGCTCTAGGATTCTATGGCTTAAGTGTCTATTGCTAGGTTGGTGCCTGAATAGACTAGGGGACAATAATGCGAAGGTGGGAGTAATTTTGTCTCCCAAGGGAGAGGTTTGAGAGTCAATACTGGGGACTGGAGAGGCGATGCTCAATATGCTCTCAATATTGGAAAAAGCCAATGAAAGTCTCCTTTGACTCACACTGGCCTGGTGTAAAAGCTCATGTAGGGTTCTGTCCTGCAAGGTGCTGAGGAGCAGTCTAACCCCGGTCTGACAAAGCATGTGAGCAAGGAGTCCCCTGCCCCCTCCCCGCACAGCCAGGAGGGAGAGGAAGGCAGGGACGCTGTGGGCTGCCTTCTTGTTCCCTGGCAGTGACGGAAGGGGTCGAGCAAGCAACAAACTGCGCCGGTTGGAACGAGGGAGCTTCAACCCCCTCTGCTCTCCCGAAAGGGAGCCCTGGGGAGGGGTCTAGGGCTGAATTAGACTGTGCTTAGCACAGCAGCCTGCAAGACAGTCCTGGGAGCCCCGAGGGGAGTGTATCCCATCTCCCCCAGCAGCAAAACGCCCCGGCCAGCTCTTACCACCTCACTTTCACTTCTGTGATTTCCTGTTCTGTTCACTCCCTCTGGGGCCCCTGTGGGCAGACAGGAGACTGGGCTAGATGGACCTTTGGTCTGACCCAGTATTTCCATTCTTATGGTGTCCTGCCCTCTCAGACATTCTCAGAGGTGATTTCTTCAAATCAGGGATGAGGTTTGGACTTGCTAAATAATCCATGAGGGTGAATAATTTAGTCAATGAATTCTGCCTTCCTTTCTGTATCATAAATGTCGATGAGCAGAATGTAATATCCTGAAATGTATTAGCTGTCTGATGTCATTCACTAGCTCTGTACTGGGAACAATTCCCGGCCTGTCGAAGTCTCACCACCAGCGTGGGGTATTTGATACTCAGAATTTGAGTTGTTAGCTAGTTTGGATTGAACAGCGAGATCACATGTCATCACTCGGCCCCGACTGCATGAATTTAATTCTTGGAGTAAAGTTTCCATTACAAAAATCTGTGCTCACACATTCTGAATTTTTGCTACTTGTGACTAGTCCCTGATATTGGCTTAACATTTGCTGCTCCTGCAAACATTTCTGCCTGTAAACTTTGTCTAGACCAGTGGTTCCCAAGCTTTTTGGCATCATGCCCCCTTTTCGATTTTTGAGAGACCCTCATACTTCCCCCCCCCCCG
>JANRFK010006688.1:32810735-32824010 GCA_030068395.1 Apalone spinifera
CCCCCTCCCCACCAGGTCTGTTTCCCGCCCCCCTCCTCCCGTCCAGCCCCACGGCCCATGTACGTCAGCGTTACAGATGCACAGACACTGGGCTACTATATATATGATAGGAGTGCCTGATTTTGAATCAGCTTATGGCACTTTTACTGCGGAATCAGCGTGTCAACACCGGAATAGTTAATTAGGAGCAGCTATTCCAGAATAACTCCTCATATGGACAAGCCTTTGGGTACTTTGGAAATTCCCACTGTCAAACATGTGGATGCTGATCTGGACTGAATAGATGCTTTTACGGTTCATCCATTATTACCATGCTATGTTAGTGCACATGTCTGTGCTTTTAAAACACAGACGTATGCACTATGATGAAACGCTGCTCTTTTTCCTGTTCGTATCAGCTATTATTCTGCAAATTGGCTTACTTAAAGATGGTGGTGTCCAACCAGCTCTGAAGCAATAGCCGCTGTAGTGGCTACTGCTGTAGTGCTCTAGCCACACTCAACAGGCCAAATAGCTACATGTGGGTAGTGGCTGGTGTGTTGGACATCCTGGTAAGGAGTCTGCAAACATCGGTATGGTGTGTTCTGTCACTCGCGTCACATTTGTAACAAGCAGAGTGAACATTTACTTGTGTCCATCCTCTCATTGCAGCTACATTTGCTCTGATCTCCCATGGCTAAGATTGATGCTTTAACACTTAAAACGAGGCTCTTTTCTTTGTCTTGATCTCTGGACTCTGTTCAACTTCATCACTGTAATAACAAATAGAGTGCTTTGCATAGCTGTCAGATAAAGTTTTCCTCCCATTATCCAGCTCCCCCTCCCCGTCGGCCGCAGCTTTCAGAAACAGTGCCATTCTCCCCCCTCCCCCATCTTTTCAAGGTCAAGGTCACGTCTGATGATTTATGCGCTGGGACAACACATGCGTCGGCCACATTGCGTGGCATTGTGCAGCAAGACAACAAAGCAATATGCAATGGGACCACAGCAACCTAACAATGTCACAGCAATGAGGCAACCGAAGATGATCAGCTCTCATGGAACAGACTGCTCGGAATTTGCAGCCTTGCTTAGTCTCCAGAGATGGAGAGCAGCAAATGAAGATGTGTGCAGGCCTTTAGAAGACCTCCAGGCCAAATGGGCGTTGCTCGGGCCCTTATCGCAATTCATTTTTGTTTTTCTTTATTTAAATCATTGCTCTGGGGTGGGTTTGGGGAGGAGGGCTTCAATGTGCAAGCTTCCTTGGGGAGAGACGACAACCCAGCCCTATCTCACTCCAGCAGCTTGAAGCCAGGTGAGAAGCACCTTTCCATGGCTGCTCCATTTCCAGTGGGCACAGCTGGGGGAGGAGTGCACCTCCCCCAGCTGGGGCAGGTCCAGGTTTGTCTGCCCCCTGCGCTCCCCTGCCAGAGTGAGGAATGGAGCAAACTGTGCACTTCCCCTCACTCCCTGACCAAGGGAAATAGCTAGTACAAATCAGGGAGACAGCTGCAGCGCCCTCTCCCCCCCCCATCCTCCTTTAAGAGTACCTGTAGGATGGGAGGCTCAGAGGACAGCCGTCCTGGATGCGGGGAAAGGGTGTTCACCTGCTTGGTGATGATATCTCTTTTTTGGATGGTTTTCTGAGCAGCAATCCCATTCTAGGCACATCCCATTGTCCCAGCCCAACCAAACCCTGACCTTGCTTTATGTTATGATAAGAGGAAGCTACCTGCCGAATTTGGTGGTCTGAGCTCTCACTGTTTAGGAGGAATTCTTGAAGCAACAGAGAGACACACAGACAGACACACGAACAGACAAGCTCTCTCCAATACATAAAGTAGATTATACTGAGAATCTCTTCAACTGCCACTATTAGGAGCAAATGAACCTGACTGGTTGCTAGCAAGTTGGGTGACCACCAGCTGATGCTGTGAAGGACGGCTCTGATTTGGTGCCTAATGACCCAGAGCCAATAGGGAACCACTTTAAGGAATTTAATCAGATGCAAGGTATATTTCCGAGCAGTAATGAGGCAAAGGATCAGATCCTGTTGTGCATATGGAAGGGTTTATATCAAGCACAAAACCTCCTTCAAAACCAGTTGTGTCCTGGGTGACTCATACAGAGGCCCATGAAAGAGCAGTGGTCTCCCAACTGGCTAGAGACAACATGCAGTGTGGGAAATAAAACAGGGGTTGACTAACAGCTGTGGAGAAGATAGTCTAGACAATGGTCTAGATGGTATTGAGTCTTTCCATGAGGGCACGGGACTGGACTCGATGACCTCTTGAGGTCCCTTCCAGTTCTAGTTTTCTATGAATTATAGGGGGCGAAGGACAAGGGATGTAGCGTATCCAATGGAACCTACACCATACAACCTGGCAGGTTGTTCGCCACCCTATGTGGGGTTGGGATTGGAGCCATGTGGGATGCAGTGTCTCATGGCATCCATAGGCCGTAAGAAAAGAGCTATGGTTTGAGCTGTGATTTGCTTTGTTTGGGGAGCTTGCTCAGTTGTGAGGTGGGATAGCGAAGGGAGGCGACAGGGCATGCCGGGGACCAAATCCAAATCGGTCAACTTCTGGCCCTCGCTGCCATCTCAGAGCTGCTTCTCTGCTTCATTCTTGGTCCGATACATGGTGGTGCTCAGACTGAATACACTGCATGAGTTCTGGATTGCAGATCCTGCTCCCACTAGCCTGCTGAATGCAGCATGCGCAGGTCCCTGTGGGAAAGAAGAAGGGCAGCCTCTTACAGCTCACTCTTCCGAAAGGAAACATTAGTGCAGGGCTGGGCAAGATGTGGACCAGAGGCCGGATCCGGCCCCCTAACACTTTGATCCGGCCCACAGGCTGCATCTGGCTGCTTTCTATGTATAGCCTGCTGCCTCTGCCACCGAATTCCCAGGTGGTGGCTCAGGCAGCAGAATCCTATTTAAATGGCTCCTGGTCATGGCGCTATCCCGGGAGGGGCCAGAGCCGCAAGCCCTTTAAATAGCCACAGCAACCCGGGGCGGCTGCCGGACAGCCCAGTAGTGGTGTAGCCAAGAACCGCGAGTCCTTTGCTGTGTTTTTACGTCAAAGCCTCCAGTCCCAGACAACTCTGGGGGAAGGCTAGTCCCCAGCTCCACCTCTTCCACCCCAGACCCCACCCCTTCTAGGGATGGAGCCGGCCCATGGCAACATACCAACATTCATTAAGTGGCCCCTTTGCAGAAATTATTGCCCACCCCTGCATTAGAGGGATACAGTTCCCTGCAATACACATGGTTTAATACAATGTGGGTAGAGGAGCAGACAGGTGGTGGGTTGCCAGGCACAAAAGCCTGACATGGTGAGAGAAAAACGCCCGACTTTTATCTCTTTGGGTTTGGAGAATGCGTGTGTCTTTAGCGGCGTCTGAAATGATTCTAATTAATGTTATCAAACGCGTGACATTTAATTAACTAAATAACATGTTGAGCCTAATGATAACATATTTCAATGCACCACAGGCAGCAATGAGCTTTCTGGACTAATTCAGAAAGAGTGCCAGGGATTAGAGCAGGAGGAACTGTTGGCTGTTACGGACATGCCTTTCTCCAGGGAGAGCTGGAGAAGATACAGCATGGTGGTGGAGGAGGGGGGAACAAAGATGGCACTAGCAATTATGCAAATGTAAGCCGAGAGTCCACATTGCTCCAGAAGATCCTGATGTGAAGGTTGTTAGAGTTGTATGTTATAAAAAGCGCATGGTGAAGGTGGGGTGGGGGGGGGGGGAACCGTCTGCTGCTAAAAGGAGTGGCGAATGTATCGGTTTTGGGCACCTGTGCCAGAAGTGGTCCGGGGGAAAAGCTGCTCTTGACACGAAAACTGTGTATGGATTTTGATGACTTTCCTAAAACAGGAAATTTCCAAAAATGACTTTTTAAAAAAAGTTTGAAATGAAAAATTCAACTTTGACCAAGGTGACCAGTCAAAAGGGTGGGGAAACCATCCCTTCCATAGCTTTTGTTTTGCCATTGTGTAACTTACGATTGGTCAAGTTCAGATCACCAACTTTTGAGTGACCAGAAATCGATCATAATAGATTCGACCTTATCTCGTAGTGTAGACTTGGCCCTAGTCCCCTCCAAAAAAGTCTTTTATATTATTTTTCAAAAATGCATATTGAAAGTGCCCTATTTTTTAAAAAAAAGAAAACCACATACGTTGGAAAAAAAAAAACCTTTATTAGTTTAGTGATCAATTTTTTTCTAAGTGCCATGAGAGAGTATTAGCTGCCATGTGGGATGTTACAATGCCACAGGGTTTGTCTACGCTTTGAACTGCAGGCACGATCCCCAGCTTGAGTAGATATACTCATTCTAGCTCTCTTCAAGCCAGCGGGCTACAAGGAGGGATGTAGCCACAGTAGCATGGGAAGTGGTGAGTGATAGGAGGTGCTATTCGCCTTCAGTACAAATCCATGGAGAGCCCATGGGTATAACCTTGGGCAGCTAGCCCGAGCCACTGCCTGTGTGATTGCTGCGACACTACGGGTTTTAGCATGAGAATGTCTCCTAGAGCTGAGAAACATTTCCCAGATCCAAGTGCAGAGGTAGCCTCAGTAATGCAAGTAAAATGTATAATAGAATCAGAGAACTGGAAGGGACATTGTGAGGTCATCGAGTCCAGTCCCCTGCCCTCACGGCAGGACCAAGCACCATCTAGACGATCCCTGAGAGATGTCTGTCTAACCTGCTCTTCAATATCTCTGGAGATGGAGATGCTACAACCTCCCTAGGCAATTTATTCCAGTGTTTAACCACCCGGACAGGCAGGAAGTTTTTCCTAATGTCCAACCTAAACCTCCCTTGCCTCAATTTAAACCCATTGCTTCTTGTCCTGTCCTCAGAGGCAGATGGGTGGATCTAGGCCGGGATGGGGGGCCAACCTGCCGCCCAAGGGCCACATGCAGCCCATTGGGGTTCTATGTGTGGCCCATGAGACATGTTTACACACCTTCCACCTGGCTGCCAGCTTCCACTGGTTTCCGTCCGCATTGGTTTTTTCCTACCAAAGTTACTACAGCGACACACATAAAGCAGGGCACCGGAAGGGAGGTGGGTTGCTGCTTGCACACAACCTTGAGAGCACCACGCACTGCCTCTGGGCCCCATAGCAGTGTCGCTATGGTTCAATCCGCACCCCCCGCAAATGCTAGGTGAGCAATACTGCCCTCTCCCCGGAGACCAGCGTGGTTCTGACAATCGCGTGGTCTGCTGAGTTGAAGGAGGTCACTCATGCAGCCCACTCCCTAGCCTCGGTTGCCCCTCACTGCTCCAACCCTTTCACCATTGAGGGGCTGAATGGCACGCCGCCCCCCCCCCCCCCCCCCCCCCCCCCCCCACTCGTGGAAGTACAACGTAGGACTTGCCCAGAATGATGTAGTGGAAATAAAAAGCCAGTCCTGTGATAGTGCTTCACTCCATCCAGAACAGGGACAGCTGGATTTATGAAGGTCTTTTTGGTGACTCACCCTTCATTGCAGGCAGGCTGCAGGCACAAAGGCTGATTGTAGTTCAGGGGCGGCGCAAGCAGGACACAGGAAGAAGACAGGAGACTATTGAGTGCAGTAGAACAGCGGGTGAGCAGGAATTGGGTATAACAGAGCAAAGTTGGGTGTGAAGAGGTGGCCATGGGAGCCGTTAGGATGAAAGGCTGCTTATACCACAGGCGAGACAGGTGGGTGGTAAGGGCAGCGAGCATCTTGACATAAGACTGTAAGAATCATCCAAGTGTCTCAAGTCAACGATCGCATGATGTCTGGTGCCATTCAGAGAGGAGGAACAGAAAAGTCCAGTTCATTAAGGGGACCCCCTCCCCCACCATCCAGTCCCAGTTTCTGGCAGTCAGAGGGTTAGGGACACTCAGTCTCCACAGCAGGACTAAAGCCGAATTAAGCGATGCAACTTCAGCTATGTCAATTGCGTAGCTGAAGTCGAAATAGCTTCACTCAGCTTTAGGTGCTGTCTGCGCAGCAGGAAATCCAAGAAAGAGCAGTCTTCCTCCGACTTCCCTTAGTGTTCCTACAATGAGGATTATAGGAGTCTGAGTAAGAAGTCCTGCAGCTCGCCATTATTTTGACATTATGTTGAAATAAAAGCTCATATGGGCTATGTTAGTTTGGAATAACGTTAGTTATTCCAAAATAACATTGGTGTGTAGAAGTACCCGCAGAGCATGCGGCTGTATCCCTGATCATCTTGGCTAATAGCTATTGATGGACCTATCCTCTGTGGACTTATCTAATTCTTTTTTTAATCTACTTATACTTTTGGCCTTGACAACATCCCCTAGCAAGGAGTTCCACAGGTTGCCTGTGTATTGTGTAGTCTTACATCCTTATTTTTGTTTCAAACCTACTTCTTATTAGTTTAATTGGGAGAACCCTGGGTCATGTGTTATTTGAAGGGATAAATAACACATCCTTATTCACGTCCCTCACAGTTTGATAGATCTCTATCATGTCTCCCATTAGCATGTAGTCAACCTGTGGAACTCCTTGCCAGAGGAGGCTGTGAAGGCTAGGACTATAATAGAGTTTAAAGAGAAGCTAGATAATTTCATGAAGGTTAGGTCCATAAAAGGCTATTAGCCAGGGGATGAAATGGTGTCCTTGGCCTCTGTTTGTCAGAGGCTGGAGAGGGATGGCAGGAGACAGATCGCTTGATCATTGTCTTCGGTCCACCCCCTCTGGGGCACCTGGTGCTGGCCACTGTCGGCAGACAGGATACTGGGCTAGATGGACCTTTGGTCTGACCCGGTACGGCCGTTCTTATGTTCTTATTAGTTGTCCCTTTTCTACGCTGAATAGTCCTTTAAATCTCTCCTCATATTTTCCACACGCCCAATCAATTTTGCTGCCTTTCTCTCTCCTTTTTCCAATTCTGATGCATTTTGGGGTTTTTTTTGAGAGGGAGGGGGGCGAGCAGACATGCCCGCAGTGCCTGAGGAAATGACAAGCTTGCAATGTAATTAGTAATCCCTAATTAAATTACACTCCCAGATACTCAAGCCCAGCAGTACTTTATTGACCCAAAGCCAACATCCGTGCATGCCTTTTAATGGCAGCTCAAGTGGCTTTCTATTAAACATAGTATTTGAGGTATCATCCGTGGGGCCCCATGGGGGAGGTGGGGGTTGATGGAGAACGGAATGTGCTGCCCCGATGGATGGGGGAGGGGGACAGTTCTGTGGAACATGCTGAGCCCCGGGATGCTTTCCTAGGCGCTGTTCGGTAATACGGGGGAATATGATAAGGTACTGCTGTCTCCAGGATCTTTATTTGCATAGTAATGGGATGGAGAAGGACCGCAGTGGCCCTGCAGCATGGCCGTCTTTGCAACGTACTACCAGGGTTACATTTCTGTCGCAGAAGCATGCATGTTAATAAGGGGGGGAGCGACACCTCCTTGCCTTATGAGTTGAGGCGTTGGAAACAATGACCCAAAGGTCGCCTCCGAAGACCTACCGGGGGTGGGGGGCACTTTGAATTCCTCTTGTTTCTCATCCTTCCTGGTGTGTGCGAAGGAAAGGGAGGGGGCAGGCGGCTGTCGTGCGAGGGGGACGGGCTTCTACTGCGGTATTGTGCTCAATATTCCAAGCACCTTGCAAGTCAACGGCGCGCGGAGCTTGCCGGGTGGTGTCAGAGTGAAAAACGAGCAATGCTGTCATGCTTGGCCAGGCGGCGGCTGTCGGCTCCTGATTGAGTGCTGTGCTGCAGCCTGCGCCGTGCCGGATAAACCACTTCAGCGCAGGGTCCTGGGTTGGGTGGTGGTTGTTATTTTTTTAATGTTCAAGTGAGAGACGAGATCGAACAATGACAATGGCAGCTCTGCCCTCCCGTCCTGGGTTCCTACTGCGGAGTGTCAGACGCAGGCGAACAGGGTGGGTTGGGCAGTGGGTGACAGGTTTCTCTTCTCCCTCTCTTGCTTTTATTTATGGCGTGGTAGCCACAATTTCCAGTGGTGCAAGGCAGGGGAAGGAGAGAGCGAGGGGTGAGATTTTTCTAGAGGGGAGGCATTGCCACGACAAGGGAGCGCTGACCCCTGGGGATGCCGTGAAGCGAATCTTCTTCTTCCTCCTTACAGAGGCTTTCACTAGGCAGCCATGAGGCCCCTCCATTTTGCTCCGGGGGAATTCTGCGGTGGCATGGAAGGACCCACCAGCTCACCTCTGCATCAAAGCAGCTGCATACGCGAGGCTGGGGGCGGGAACGCGAGAGGAGGAGTTCAAGACATCCAGAGCGGGGAGGAATGTGAGACAGGGCTTTTCCGGCACCACTCTGTGAAGTACTCCAGTTAGGAATGACAACCCCCTTTACTAGTCCAGCCCTGGTTTTTCACACACCGCTCTGCTGAGCAACCTCAGGTCCCCTGGTACTTTGGTCCTGACAGTCAGTCACAGCTCTGTGGCTGCATCTTACTCCTGCTCTGCAGCACCCTCTGTTTGTCCAGCACAGTCCCTCTTCCTCTCCAAGGGAGAGAGAAAGGGAAAGTTAGCCTCTTCAGTGCCTGTCCAGTTCATAAAAGACTCTGCCTCAGAATTCAAATTGGTGGGGGGGAAGGGGGCAAATATAATTCCAATTCCCCTGATGGCTGCACAAAATATATCGGAAGGACAGAACAGGTTGTGCGGGTGGGGGAGTGGCACTATACGTGAAAGAAAATTTAGAATAAAAAATCTTAAATGAATCAACATGTTCCATAGAATCGCTATGGATAGTAATTGCCTGCTCTAATAAGAATATAACAGTAGGGATCTATTAACAACAACCTGACCAGGACAGTAATAGTGACTATGAAATGCTAAGGGAGATTAGAGAGGCTATCAAAATAAAGAACTCAATAATAGTGGGGGATTTCAACTATCCCCATTTTGACTGGGTACATGTCACCTCAGGACGAGACGCAGAGACAAAATTTCTTGATACCTTAAACAACTGCTTCTTGGAGCAGCTGGTACAGGAACACACAAGGGGAGAGGCAATTCTCGATTTAGTCCTGAGTGGCGTGTAGGATCTGGTCCAAGAGGTAACTATAACAGGACCACTTGGAAATAGTGACCATAATATAATAACATTTAACATTCCTGTGGTGGGATGAACACGTCAGCAGACCAACACTGTGGCATTTAATTTCAAAAAGGGGAACTATGCAAAAATGAGGAGGTTAGTTAAACAGAAATTAAAAGGTACAGTGACTAAAGTAAAATCCCTGCAAGCTGTATGGACACTTTTCAAAGACACCATAATAGAGGCCCAACTTAAATGTATACCCCAAATTAAAAAACATAGTAGAAGAACCAAAAAAGAGCCACCGTGGCTTAACAACCATGTAAAAGAAACAGTGAGAGATAAAGACATCTTTTAAAAAGTGGAAGTCAAATCCTAGTGAGGTAAATAGAAAGGAACATAAACACTGCCAAATTAAGTATAAAAATGTAATAAGAAAAGCCAGAAACATTGTTATTGCCTTTTGTGTTTTTGGCTAGCTGTTCTTCAAACTCCTTTTTAAGTACATCAGAAGCAGGAAGCCTGCTAAACCACCAGTGGGGTCCCTGAATGATCGAGATACAAAAGGAGCACCTAAAGACGATAACATAATTGCGGAGAAACGAAATGAATTATTTGCTTCAGTCTTCACAGCTGAGGATGTAAGGGAGATTCCCAAACCTGACCCGTCCTTTGTAGGTGACGAATCTGAGGACTTGTCACAGATTGAAGCGTCATTAGAGCAGGTTTTGGAATAATTGATAAACTTAACAGTAACAAGTCACCGGGACCAGATGGCATTCACCAAAGAGTTCTGAAAGAACTCAAATGTGAAATTGTGGAACTATTAACTATGGTTTGTAACCTATCCTTTAAATCAGCTTCTGTACCCAATGACCAGAAGATAGCTAATGTAACACCAATAGTTAAAAAGGGCTCTAGAGGCGATCCCGGCAATTACAGACTGGTAAGTCTAATGTCAGTACTGGGCAAATTAGTTGAAACAATAGTAAAGAATAAAATTGTCAGACACATAGAAGAACATAACTTACGTAAGAGCCTTTGGGGAGGGACCTTGTCAAAGGCTTTCTGGAAATCTAAGTACACTATATCTACTGGATCCCCCTTGTCCGCGTGTTTGTTGACTCCTTCAAAGAACTCTAATAGTTTAGTAAGACAGTATCTTCCCTCTTATCCCATGACAACTTAATTTGTTGGGCAAAAGTCAACATGGTTTCAGTAAAGGGAAATCATTTCAAGGACTAAGAACTGGTTAAAAGACAGGAAACAAAGGTTTGGAATAAATGGTAAATTTTCAGAATGGAGAGAGGTAACTAGTGGTGTTCCCCAAGGGTCAGTCCTAGGACCAATCCTATTCAACATATTCATAAATGATCTGGAGAAAGGGGTAAAGAGTGAGGTGGCAAAGTTTGCAGATGATACTAAAGTGCTCAAGGTAGTTAAGACCAAAGCAGATTGTGAAGAACTTCAAAAAAATCTCACCAAACTAATCGACTGGGCAACAAAATGGCAAATGAAATGTAATGTGGATAAATGTCAAGTAATGCACATTGGAAAAAATAACCCCAACTGTACATATAATATAATGGGGGCTAATTTAGCTACAACTAATCAGGAAAGAGATCTTGGAGTCATCGTGAATAGTTCTCTGAAGACGTCCATGCAGTGTGCAGCGGCAGTCAAAAAAACAAACAGGATGTTAGGAATCATTAAAAAGGGATAGAGAATAAGACTGAGAATATCTTATTGCCCTTATATAAATCCATGGTACACCCATATCTTAAATACTGCGTACAGATGTGGTCTCCTTATCTCAAAAAATATATACTGGCATTAGAAAAGGTTCAGAGAAGGGCAACTAAAATGATGAGGGGTTTGGAACGGGTCCCAGCTGAGGAGAGATTAAAGAGACTGGGACTTTTCAGCTTGGAAAAGAGGAGACTAAGGGGAGATATGATAGAGGTCTATAAAATCATGAGTGGTGTGGAGAAAGTGAATAAGGAAAAGTTATTTACTTGTTCCCATAATATAAGAACTAGGGGCCACCAAATGAAACTAATGGGTAGCAGGTTTAAAACAAACAAAAGGAAGTTCTTCTTCACACAGCATATAGTCAACCTGTGGAACTCCTTGCCTGAGGATGCTGTGAAGGCTAGGACTATAACAAGGTTTAAAAGAGAACTAGATAAATTCATGGAGTTTAAGTCCATAAATGGCTATTAGCCAGTACAGGTAAGGAATGGTGTCCTAGCCTCTGTTTGTCAGAGGGTGGAGATGGATGGCAGGAGAGAGATCGCTTGATCATTACCTGATCGATTCACTCCCTCTGGGACACCTGGCGTTGGCCACTGTCGGCAGACAGGATACTGGGCTGGATGGACCTTTGGTCTGACTCAGTATGGCCATTCTTATGTTCTTATGTTCTCTCATCACATTGTCAAGCCCCCAACGGAACAAAAAAGCCTCTTCCCAGACTCCTCTAGTTTATCCAGAGATGTTGAATCCACTGCTTTGTGCAGCGAGTTTGGGATACAGCCAGATGCCCATCCGAGTCTCAGAGGAAGGACTCACCAAATTTATTTTCATCCAGGTTAGAGCATTGCCCTTGATGGGCACCTGCCGAAGCTAGCCCAGAGGTAGGCTGCTGCGTGGACCGGGGAACCTTTGGAGCAGGTGTTGTCTCCGCCATGTGTGCACAGAGGGGAACCTTGGGAGAAGCTGCTGCCGAGCAAGGCTGGGGGCAGGGAGCAGAGTCCCGAGGGGCAGCAGCCAGGAGGGGAATCCCAAGAGATCCCAGATTCCTGACCTCCCCTGGTCCAGCAAATTCCTTTGTTCGGGACCACTCTGATCCTGAGGGTGATGAGGTTCAACCTGTAGTAGATGATAGGTATATGATAGGCCAAAGAACTGACTGCATATATACAAACAAAAACAAGGACTTGAGTTTTCATCCTTTATGTTTAAGATGTTATCCTACTTTCACTGACGTGTATATGGTATTAATAATAATTATGCATTATTACACAGTAATGTTAATAAACCTAAGTCATCTGGCGAATGTAGCATTTTGTATTTATGTTAAAATAACTCCGAGCCTTACATTTAAACTCAATGTTACCTGCTGTCTCTGTCTGCCACTGTAAGCAATAACTGTCCACTTTACTAGGTTTATAAAATAACCTCAAGGCCTGGCTGCTGGCCTTGACATAGCCTTACTGCTTTAGCTTGTTCTCACTCATTGCCTCCAGCGGTGAATTTTGCATTGGTAGGTTCTAAGGTGGCTGCATCTCCTACTATCGGGCTCTATACAGATTCGCTGTCCCTGTCCAGTATTTTGAGAGTGAGAGAGTAGGTCTGGATTCACTCACTTTGGCCTCATGTGCAGGCAAAAACCATTTGGTCTGGCACAAGGACGCGCAGGTTCGGTGCACGCTTGTGTCTTTCTTAAAAATGTCCACAGTTGCATCATCAGCAGGGGGGCACTCTGTCTGGTAGCAAGAGCAAAGAGGACTGGTGCAGACTGGCTTTCAGCTGGTTAGCCACGGCACCATCTATCTCTTCCCAGAACTCCTCTAAGAGGACCACCTAAAATACAGGTGGTCAGTTTATTCCAGCTCGTCCAGTTTCACTACCCAATGGAGAACTGGAGCTGTGATGGAAAATTTTAAGAACAATAGAAGTGTCAATATGGCATTATGTAGGAGAGATAGGACACACTTTTCTTGACTATACAGGTTGGACCTCTAGTCTGGCACTCTCTGCTCCAGCAACCTACGTGGTCTGCCATGATTTTAGTGAGCCAGATGTCCACTTAACATGGGTGTGGCCAAGTTTCCCGTAGTCCCGTGAAGTTTGTTTACAGCCACCAAAATAACAGTGTTCTGTGCTGTTATTTAGCACTATTTTATTCCTAGGCTGTGTCTAGACTGGCCAGTTTTTACTTCAATATTACCTACTGGGCACTCCCTAGGATGTGGTTGTGAGAGGGTCTGCATGAGCTTTGAATCAACACCAGGGCTACATCTAGACTACATGGCTCCGTCAACGGAGCCATGTAAAATAGTTCATTCAGCATAGGCAAAGAAGCGGGGATTTAAATAATCCCCGCTTTATTAAAATAAAAATGACCACCACGCTGTGAATGATTAGCTGATCCAGCACAGCATGGCAGTCTAGACGCGGCGTGGTCAACAAGGGAAGCCTTTGTTGACCGCTCCGGTAAACCTCGTTTCATGAGGCATACTGGAGCGGTCGACA
>JANRFK010006688.1:32840885-32852931 GCA_030068395.1 Apalone spinifera
AGCCTAATCTACATGCCTCTGGAGACAGAGGCATGTAGTCTAGACGTACCCTCGGTTTGGGCAGCTGGGTACAGGCTGAACCTCTCTAATCTGGCACTCTCTAATTTGGCACTCCCTGGTCTGGCACTCTCTAATCCGGCATTCTTTATCTGGCACTCTGTAATCTGGCAACATCCATGGCCTAGCATGAATTTAGTGAGCTGGATGCCCATTTATCATGAGAGTGGCCAAGTTTCCCCTGGTCCCATAAAGTTTGTTTACAGCCACCAGTCCTGGCCTTCAGTGTTCCGTGCTATTATTTAGCCCTAATTTACCCCTCGATGTCTTCTCAGAACCCAGCAAGCAGTGGAAGTGTTGGTGATGCTGCTGGACAATATTGACCTCCCATAGTCTGGCAAATTCTCTGGTTCTACTCTGGTCAGGTCCTGAGGTGCTGGACTAAAGAGGTTCAAGCTGCAGTGACTGGGAGGGGAAGGGAGAGAAGGAGGGAGGGAGTGCCCCGCACTGGGAAACATTCCCTGTCTCGGAGAGTGCCCATTCTGCGCAAACAGAGAGCTCTGTGCAGGAAGAGGGTGCACAGGGCAGCCCTGTCTGGGGAGGAACGTGCCGGCTCCAGGAACAAATTGCGCCCCGATGGCAGAGCCTGTGCCTGGCTGTGAGACTGAGCTCTCTGCGAGGCAGAGGGTGGGACGTGCACACGATGCAACGTGGCGTGTGTGGGTAAAGCTGGATTCCCATCCCTAGGAACCACGAGAAGGCCTTAGGGAGCGTGAGAGGAAAAGGTTACGAACACAATGCTGGCCCTTCGCAGCCTCCCCTGTGAGGAACTCTGCTACCCCCATGCTGCGCGAAGTCCGGCCAGGGGCCGGATTCAGCCTGAGACACAGACTCAGAATGAGGTGCGGGCCTCTGTATGCTGCAAGGAGCGGGCTTCTTCTTTGCCGCCCTAATGGCAGGGGCATGGCAATCCAGCCCCCCACCCTTATCGCTCTGGGGCTTCCTTCCCAGCTGTCCCGCCCTGCCCCTCCAGGCATCTCCCTTGTCTCATGTCAGACACCTGCTCCTCTGTGTTCCCTACCATGTATTTTCCCACCCCTCGCTCTCACAGTCTCCTCCCTGCACATTCCACCAGGCCTTGGTCCACTATTCTCCTGGTCCACTATTCTCCAGCCCCATATTTCTCTGCACCACCTTTAGTTTCCCTTCTGCATCCCATATCCCCTTATATTCTCCACCCTCCATCCCCCACTTGTATTTCCCCATGCAGCCACCCTCCCATGGTTTCCCACCTGGGTCCCAATCCAGAGCTCATTGGGAGTGTTTAATTGAGGTCAGTTTAATTGAGACCAGCCCTCTCCACTGATTTCAACCTGGCTATTGTCCCATTGGAAAACCTGCAAGAAGGTGGCTGTTTCCATTAGTGGCAGCTCACCTTTAGCTGCAAAGGATGTAGGGAAACGACGGCCATTTGTGCATGAAAGGCCAAGTCCCCTGGGAGAGGGAGCGGTGTGACTCGGTGAACCATCCAGGCTGGAGACTGTATAAACTATCCAAAGTAATACAGCAAAACTCACTTTTCCGCCCCATTACTGGAGTGTGCTGCCCTGTCCCTAAAGCCTTCGCTGGCGGCTCTCTCTTTCTGGGTACTTTATCACCACACAGCCTGAAGGGTTTCCCACTGATGGTTGCATCTCCTTCCCAGCATCTTCTCCGCACAGCTCCGCCCAGGCACATTTCAGCTCTCATTGTCTGCCCTCATGACCTGGTCACTGCCTGGCCCTTGTTCCTCAGGCCTCCCTTTATCTCTCCTCCCATTCGCAACTTTTATTTGTGTACTGCTTCTTTCACTTGACATGGCCTCCCACCTCCTTTGAGTCCAAAAAGCTCCTTTTCTGCCACCTCCTTACAACTTCCTGCATGGGCAGTCCCAGTGTTCCAGCCCCTGTGGCTTTGTGTTATACCCTGGTAATATAAAGTGTAAACTCAGATTAGGCACCTTGTCCTTCTCTGTCCTTGTCAAGGGCCCGCTACTGCTGTGCTGCTTAATAAATAGCACGTCAGGTAGAACCTCTCTAGTCTGGGGTGCTCATGGTCCGTCATGCTTTTAGTTAGCCAGATGTCCACTGTTCATGGGTGTAACCAGGTTTCCCTCAGTCCCATAAAGTTTATTTGCAGCCACCAGTCCTGGCTCAGTGTTCTGTGCTGTTAGCTCTAATTTACTGCAAAATGTCTTCTAACTAAAAGCCCAATGAACAGTGGATGTGTTGGTGATGCTGCTGGACAATATTGACCTCCCATGGTCTGACAAATTCTCTGGTTCAGCACCGGTCAGATCCCGAGAGGATTAGAGAGGTTCCACCTGTAATAATATTCTATCTGCGGTTCCCATTGCCAAAGCATGTAGAGAACTATGAACCTCACTTTATGGCCAGATGAACTACAGAGAGACACGGTGATTTAGCTATGGTTCCTGTGTAGAAATGGGTCTTGAATTCAGCCCTCCCGAGTTTTTGGCTGCATACCTCAGCTGTATCCTCCTCCTTCCGGGTCTTTCTCCGCTGTTGCAAGAAATGCTTTGAACTCTCTGGGCCAAATTGTGGCTGCATGTAAGCAGCTGCAATATATTGATTGCAAACCACATACACCATGGTTGAGTTTAGCATCCTGGCTGTATGAGGTCCTGTCCTTTCCATAGAACTGACCACCCCACCTTACCCCGCAAACTTCCCAAGGGAAACTTTTCCTAGTGCTGATGAGCCACCCATCGCACGGGTCTGAAACATGAGCAAGAAGCTGAGAAACGTCTCCTAACAGCAGCCATAATAACAATGGTAACTGCCTCTATCTCACCAAATGGGACCCCAGATACCTTGGTACCTCGTAAACATTTGGCCCAGATAGAAAGCTGGGGTCTGTTTCTCTGCATTATCCCTGACTGGAGGATGGCATGGAGGACACCCTCCTCTCCTGAGCTGAAATCCAACGGGCATTTCCTGGTGTGATGTCACCACTGCATTCCTCTCATTCTTCGGAGGTCTCCGAACGGATCCTACAGCTCCACGGATCTTGTTCTTCTCCAAGTGCTGGTTGCCGCAGCTTTGTGGCTTCTCGTGCATTGGAAGTTTCCTCTGGGGGCTCAGTTTGGAGGAACTGTAGGAAGGAAAAAGATCTGATGGAGGACAGAATTTGGGCTGTGCCTTTGCTTTTTACATTGTAACACCACATGGTGGTTGTCCCAGCTGGGCTGCCTGAATCAAAGTGCTGGCCACCTAGCTACAGTGAGCAAAACTCCTTGGTAAGAACAGGTGGGCAGCTGTGAAGCACAAAGTCGTTCCTCTGCTATCCCTGAAAGCAGAGATTCAAGTAAACCGATTACATCCATTTCTCCTCTGTGTTTTCTTTTCCTCCTTTCCTTCCTCTCTCCCTCCCCCCTCATCTTCTCATGCATGAACTAATTGATGTCTGATCTCCTCAATGATTCCGCCCTAAAAAGTAACCTTCAGTTAACTGCTCCCATAACTTGCCTGTCAGGTCTGATAACAGTCAGGGCATTGCTTTTGCAAGTGTTCTACAGTAAAATTACCCGCTTTGCTCTTGTCAAGCAAATGAACCCTCCGGCTGATACGAGAACCATTCACGAGCACGCCGTGACAGGGATTAGTGCACGGGGCAGCCTGCAGAAGCATCCCTTCTGCATTTGCCACACCCCTGCTGAGACGCTGGGTTTAATTAACCTGCATTCACGTCCCTGGGGAGAGTATTTGCCCTGGGTCCCCTTGACATTACCGAGTGTGCCTGGGGACAGTTGTCCGGTGAGGGTGCCTGAGCTCCCCTCTGTTGGGATCCAACATGCTTTTGTCCGTGGAATGGAAATAAACTATGACTCACACGTTCCCAAGTACCAGCAGTTGCAGCTTTGGGCTTTGCCAGCCAGTCCAAGCTGCAGGAGAAATTACTGATAGAACAAAACAAAGCTGAAATTGTGGGATCTTAAGGGATATAAAGAGGGATGTAAAATCCCGGTTATGTGGTTAACCAGTTAAAGAAAGCGTTTGATCAGTTAATCACGGCCGGAGTGGAGTGGAGTGGGGTGGGGATGCTCCAGTCTACTCAGGTTAGAGTAGCCCTCTACCCGTGGCATGGTGGGCCCAGCCGGGTTGGAGCTGCCTCCACCCACAGTGCATCGTGGTTGGTCCAGCAGAGCTGGAGCACCCCCTGCCTGCAGTGTGGCGTGGTTGGTCCGGCAGGGCTGAAGCGCCCCCTGCCTGTGGTGTGGCACAGTTGGTCCGGCGGGGCTGGAGCACCCCCTGCCTGCGGTGTGGCATGGTTGGTCCGGCAGGGTTGTAGCACCCCCTGCCTGTGGTGTGGCATGGTTGGTCCGGCAGGGTTGTAGCACCCCCTGCCTGCGGTGTGGCATGGTTGGTCTGGCAGGGTTGTAGCACCCCCTGCCTGTGGTGTGGCACAGTTGGTCTGGTGGGGCTGTAGTACCCCCTGCCTGTGGTGTGGCATGGTTGGTCCGGTGGGGCTGGAGCGACCCCTGCCTGCGGTGTGCCATGGCCAGGGAGCCGCTCTGGCCAGGATAGGCCAAAGCTGCCACAATGTGCCATGATCAGGGGCTGCTCTAGCCAGGCCAGGCTGGGCCCAGCCAGAGCACTCCCCCACCAGTTAACCAGTTACCCAGGTAAGCATGCCAGTAAGGGGCACACTTGCCTGTTTAACACTTTATATTCCTAATATGAAAATGTCTTTGTGAATCGACGTACGCCTGGACACCAGTTCGTTTCTATGTGCCTGACTTGGGAAAGGAAAGGAGGGGACGAAGGGCCCTCAACACACCATCTCATCCAGTTCCCCGCAGAGCTGGCTTTGCATGCCTGGTTTTACGTTCCAAACATTGAAAGAACTGAGGTAAAATGATGACGTTTCTTCTCTAGCCGCACGTCACCTTGGCAGCCCAATGTGTCTTGCCGACTCTACAGCCTGCCTGTGAAAAGAGAAATGTGGGATTCCATCAACAGTACAAACCCCAGCACTGGTCGGGAATTTTTCAACTCCGTGGTGTGTCATTGACGTGTCAAAACCAAAAACTTTTAAAGCAGCGTTTAAAAATGGCCCAGTGCGGTGACAGCTTCTTCCAGAGCCCGGCCTGGCCAGACTGGCTTGAATCCTGCCCAGGTGGGGTGCCAGGTGAGTCTGCAGGCAGGAGGAACACTGTGTTTTCAGTGGGGCATTCACAAAGTTCTTCAAACCCTCACACCCTCCTTACTTTGCACTGAAGAAGAAAGCCAGGCCAGGCTGTGTTGGAAGGAGAGGCGAGCAGCGGAGAGCACAAGGAAGATCGAACAATGGGATCCATTCAGCTTGTCTGACTTTCCACAGGTTTTCTAGCATCCTGTGAAATTTTGCAAATTCTCCACTTAGCAGCCAAGGGAGCCCCAGAGAAAGAGATGAATCGCAGCTGCTTGAGGTGCTACTGGGTGGCAGCTGGAAGGAGGCATAGGGGACAAAGCCAGTGCCAGGGGTGTAGCTGTAGGTGGGCCTGAGTGGGCCGTGACCCACCCACTTAGTATCCAAGCCCACCCAAATCAAGGCCGGAGCACCCCAAATCTACAGCCCCCCAGCTGGGTGTCTGTCAGCCTGACCCCATGGCTCTCCTGCAGGTGCCTTAGGCTCCCCACCATAAACCATTCCATGCCCCATATTTTTAACTCCACACACAAGAATGATACATACACCAAAATATGATGTACAGACCCAGCAGATTGTGACTTTAAAATTGGTAGGTTACATGAGATAGTTTGTCCAGGCATCTTCGAGTTGTGCATATTTGTGTCCATAAGACAATTTCATAAAGCATGCGCGGGGGGAGGGAAGGCGGGGGGGGGGGGGGGGGGGAACGTTATGTGCCCTATGCAAACTTGGAAGAACCCACAAATCTCTAGGGATGGAAGGCTAAAGCCACTTGGCCTCCCCAAACTGTAGAGCTGAGACCTGACACAGATCAGTTCATGTCCCAAGAGGTGCGGGAGTCAGGAGACATACTCCCTACGCCTGGTGGAAGCAAACGGAGGCGCCAATGGATCTGCAAAACGATAAGAGGCTAAATAAAGGCAAACCTTCAGGGCTCCCTGTCTCCAGGAGTTCCAGCTGGCATCCTGCCTGGTTTGCTGCAAATCTGCCGGAGTGCCCAGTTCGTTTTGCTGCTACCTCTTCTTTCTCTCTCCCTGTTTGCTCTAGGCTTCTGCTAACAAACGGGATCCCCAGGCCAAGTTTGCTGGTCAAAAGCATCCTCTGGTTTCATCAGAGGGGCTCACTGGCAGGTCAGCGATCAAACTCCCCACTCCGTTCCCCCGCATGAAAATGAACAGATGAGAGTAATAAAGGAGTGTTTAACAGCAGCCGTGGCCGGGTTACATTGGGGGCTGTCCGCACTTTTTCTGGGCATGTGGCATCCGTAAATAGCCGAGATCACTTTTCAGGTGCTGTCAGAAAGAAGCGGTACCAAAGCTGTCCGTTTAATTGCTTTCCTTTCTCTATATCTTCCCCCACCCCCTTCGTAGTGCAGGTGCCTTCTGCTTGCCAGATACATGCTATTTTCAGTGGCGTTGTTTATGCCTCCGCATAGGGCTCTGGATGAGCGAGGAAAGTGAATTGCTGGGGAAGTGGCCATTAGCACTCATTTGCATAGGTTAATTGCAATGGATAATGAAGGACATCAGCTGGTTTTTCAAGGGGGCTGCTAGAACGGACACCTCCCTGAGGGCCGCTCCCTCGATCTGGTCTTGCTGTTGAGGGATGTCTTTCGGCTGCGGCAGGCCGGGCCTCGCGGTGTAGTTGAGCTTACTCCCACAAGTGCAGTGTTGAGCATGGAGATAAATGGCTGCACAAACATGGGATGTGTGGGCACCTGCAGGGGCAGTGTTTAGATGCCCAGCGATCTCACGTGAAGGCGTTGCTGGGCACTGAGCCTTCTAAATGGGTGTGACAGCAAGAATTCATAGACGCACCCACAATGATATTGTTGTAAAACAAGCAAACGTGATTCTGGGAGGCATTAACAAGAGTGTCGTGAGCAAGACGCATGAAGTGATTCTTCCGCTCTACTCTGCAGTGATTAGGCCTCAGTTGGAGTATTGTGTCCAATTCTGGGCACCACATTTCAGGAAAGATGTGGCAAAATTGGAGCAGGTCCAGAGAAGAGCAACAAAAATGATTAAAGGTCTAGAAGACATGACCTAGGAGGGAAGACTGAAAGAACTGCGCTTGTTTAGGTTGGAAAAGAGAAGACTGAGAGGGGACATGAGAGCAGTTTTCAAGCACCTAAAAGGGTGTGACAAGGAGGAGGAAGAAAAATTGTTCTCCTTGGCCTCTGAGGATGGGACAAGAAGCAATGGGCTTAAATTGTAGCAAGGGAAGTTTAGGTTGCACATTAGGGCTACGGCTACACTATATGCTTTGCCGAAAAAGGCAATGCAAATGAAGCACGGATTAGCATTTTCTCGCGCTTAATTTGCATACTCTCTTTCGTTCCGTTTTTGCGCAAGGGGTTTTTGCACAAAACCAAACAGTGTGAACATGTCCTTTTTCCACAAAACCCCCTTTTTGCACACGTTCCATGCCTATCCCAGCATATTACTCGCCAATGCAAATGTCCACAGACTGATTTGGGGACAGGTAGGTCTTTAATCCATGGTGCTCTTTAACCAGATGTGTTTGGGCAGAAGAAAAATCAACTTCATCATTGCTGGAAGAGCCTGTAATCATTTGGATCATCCATGATTTATTTAGCGGCGAGCCATTATAGTCAAGAACTGCACTGGTAGAGCCCTGCGTGGATACCACATTTTGTATCTGCATGTGTAGCCACAAAAATGAGCCAAGGATATGAACATCCATATCCGCAGATACAGATACCCATGGATAGAAAGTGGTTATCTGTGGATTTGTGGAGCTCTATGCATAGGTGCTTGTATGGTGGCTGGCATCATGTCCAACAGGAGGTTCTTTAGCTAAAACCATGAGCTGCTACCGCTTGAGCTAAAGAGCTAAGGCTCTGCCACTGGGGCTGTAGCAACTCACATCCTCTGTGGCTGGGAACAGGAGGGGCACCTGGACCACAAAGTCACCAGCGGGTTCCACCCAGACACCCTGGTGATGGGTGCAATGGAAGAACGCAAAAAAGCACAATGCTAATGTGGCTATGGACCGAATCAGTATCCACACAGCAATGTTCCCTCTGTGTGTCACTGCGGGCAGAGTTTTATCTGGGCTGGCTGACAAAACAGCTGCAGTAAGTAAAACAAGGTCCGGGCGTGCCAAGATTTGCAACACTCTGTGGGATGAATGTTTAAGTATTAAAAGGTTCACATAATTCTTCCTGCGTTCTCTCAAAACAGATGTTCCTGTGCTCGATTTTTCTCAAGGATAATTGCTATTAGGTGTGGCAGGATGGGAAGGAACGGGTCCCCCCCTCTCCCCCCGGCCATGTTGCATGTCCCATTCATGGCTGCCGGGGGCAGACATGCTCCCCCCCACCACGTGGTATGTCCCGTTCACGGTCACCGGAGCAGACCTCCCCCCCCCGCCACATGGCATGTCCCGTTCACGGCTGCTTGAGCAGACACCCCCCACCATGTGGCAGATCTCGTTCCCGGCCCCAGCCACCAGAACAGGCCCCAGTCCCCCCTGCTACATGGCAGCCCCAGCCACCAGAGCAGGCCTCCCCCCGCCACATGGCCACAGCAGGTCCCAGGGGCTCCCGCACCACGCCATCTCAGCCGGCCGCATCCACCAGAGCTGCCACCTGCCACGCGAGTGCTGCTGTGCGGCTTTCCACAGGAGGTGGGCGGTGGAAGAATTCTTTATGTGCGGCCGTGCAGGCACGCACCTTAGCAGGAACTCTGGTTACAAGATGATACACAGCGTGGGGGCAAATGGGGTGCACGATGCTGATCAGGACAGCAGGGTTTGTGTCAGGAAGCTCATACAAAATCTGCCCACGCGATTCCTGACTCCAACCAAAGATCTTCATTGAGCATTCCGTTAAAACAGAAACACACTGGACTCCTCCATTTTTAGTACATGCAGTAGTAGGAGAAATGTACCCTGAGGGGTATATAGTCAGCAAAATGGGGATAGGAAAATATCCACAGATGATAAAAAAAAAATTACCCACTTCTTGTGGTTATTTGATCTGCTAATTATCCAGACTTTGGAATCCATTATTCATACTTCCCTGCTGTTCGCCAGGAAACCTAGATTATGCCCAGGAAAGAGATCAGCAGAAAATCATTCATAAAAGGCAAACACACAAAGGCTTCCTCTATTTGATCTTTCCCACTGTGCTGCTCTTGATTGCGAATGCACTGTGCCGAGCCAGGTGGGGCTTCTGGGATGGGGAGGAAAAGAAACTTCCAAAAGCAGCGGTTGTGCTTTTTTATCTCGTCTTGCAAAGCCCACTGCACGGGATTCACAGTTGGCCCATGGCAGACCATGAGCAGAGAGGTTTGCACCAAGATGGCAGCTTCCCAGTGCTTGGTTACTACCAAGCCAGCACCACCATCTTGAATTGTGTGGCTTGGCTAAATCTTGCCAATGGAAGTTTTTCCAGTAAAAGACTTTACCTCCTCCACCTCGTCTCACCTAGTTCCTGGCAAGCCACGGTGTTACCCTATCCTGCACTAGTCCATCTTGAACCGAACGTCTGTGTGGCCCTGCAGCCGCGCATTAAAAGTTCTGCAGTGCAATTTGATCTCCTCAGTTTTGGAACAGAAGTAGTGGACCATAATGTACCATACGCGGACCAGAATGGAATTCTATGGCCCACACCACCCTCTGGGTAGGCAAAGCCTGTTGCAAAGCAATGAACTGGACGGACACAGTGCAGTCACTAACAGGGAGAAGTGCAGACCGCTTTGTCTTGTTGGAATGTCACCCTAGGTACCAGCACTAGCTCACAGCCTGGTTTTAATTGGGGGTGGGGGGGGGGGGGGGTTGTAGGCATGGGCTTATCCCCCTCTTTCTTATTCATAGAATCATAGACTCATGGGGTTGGATGAGCCCTCAGGAGGTCATCGAATCCAACCCCCAAAGCAGAACCAACCCAACTAAATCATCCCAGCCAGGACTTTTGTCAAGATGGGACGATTCCTCCACCTTCTAGGGAACCTACTCCAATGCTTCACCACCCTCCTAATGAAATGGGGTTTCCTAATATCCAACCTAGACCAACCCCACTGCAACCTGAGACCTTTGCTCCGCATTCTGCCATCTGCCACCACTGAGAACAGCCTCTCTCCATCCTCTTTGGAATCTCCCTGCAGGGAGTTAAAAGCTGCTACCAAATCCCCCCTCACTCTTCTCTTCTGCAAACTGAACAAGCCCAAATCCCTCAGCCTCTCCTCATAAGTCATCAGCTCCAGCCTCCTCTCATTTTCATTGCTCTCCACTGGACTTTCTCGAATGTGTCCACCTCCTTTCTATCGGGTGTGTGTGCGTGTGTCCTGATTGGATGCCATACTCCAGATGTGGCCTCACCATACTCCAGATGTGCCCATGTGTTTCAAGCATCAACAGTGTTTCAAGCAGCTTTCTGCTGTCTAATCAATGTCTCCTTGAACAAATTCAGCTCATCTCTGCGTGCTGGCAGTTGCTGTTTTTACCATAGGTCTGGTAACTTGCATGGTAGGCTAGGGGCCATACTGAGACTAAAAAAAGGAGGCACAGACCCTCCCCGGCCCCTGGCTGTTGTCCTCAAGTGTTCACACTTCTGGCTGGGATGTCAAAACCCACTGACTGTGCTCTCCATTGAAGCAAGCTTCCAGTCACACACAGAGACGCTGGTAGTGACTCAGCAATGACAGGCGGAGAGAGGGGAAGGGAGCATGGGAATATTATGCAACAGCTGCATTACATTTTTAAAAAAGCATAATAGGAACTCTTCTTTCAGGGTGAAATTCACCTTAGTGTATGGCCTAGCTACGTAGGCCATGCATCGGCTTTGAAGACCACGGTGAATTACACCCATGATGTCTGAACTCCATTCCTTAGCGCTGTCTGCACAGGGTTACTGCTGTCTCCATATTGGCTAGATCCATATTGCTGAAGGCCGCTAATTCAAACTGACAGAGCGATATGCCGGGAAAGTCCCATTGAGATCTGCAGAGCACATTTTGCTTCCCACGGCTGGAGAAAGCCGTAATGGAGTGCTGGCGACCTTTGCCTGGCGTCGTTCCTTCGCTTTGTCGTCTCGTCGGGCACACCGCCCCTGTTGCGGGATGGAAGGAGGCTGACTTGAAATTGCTTTGGGGAACCTGTGCTCTGTATGTTCTCTCCGGTTTCATTCTAAAGTCCTTCCTCCCGGAAACACATGTGTGCTAGAGAAGAAACAGGTGACCCAGGAGCGGATGGGGTAAACGGAACTGCTTTATTGCCCATGCATGTTTACCTCAGACATTCAACACAATGTTCGTGTGGCAACAACTTGGCACCAATTACACCCTTTTATCTATTTTAATATGCTAATTCACACGTCTATCAGTACCTTCCCATAAACCTTATTCGGTATATTAACTCCCATACAATGAATATTAATAAGCAAATAATGAAAACAATTATACCCGCCCCTAATTACTATTTACAGAATTTCTAATTCAATCAACACTTTTCTACACTACAAACTTTCCAGATCAGCAGGTTACAGAGATTACAAGAAATTTAATCCTGAAGATATTTTATACAGAGCCAATGAAGACAAGCAAAAGACACAACAAAGTAAAGCAGCTACATACTTATCTGATTTTCCTAGGCTACGTGAATGAAGGGAAAGAGCATGTTTATACATCAGGAAGGATAATACCGGTTTTGGCCGGACTCTTAATCTATGGGTACGTCTAGACTACAGGCTTTTGTCAACAGAGACTTTATCGACGGATACTGTCGACAAAGCTTCTGTTGACAAAGAGCGTCTAGACTGCATCCAGTTCTGTCGATGAAGCAAGCCGCTTTGTCGACATGAGAGTGTAGACGCAAAGGACAGTGTAGATGC